>VWZL01001220.1:282479-498797 GCA_013396915.1 Stercorarius parasiticus | reverse complement strand
GTTGGAACTAGATGATCTTTAAGGTCCTTTCCAACCCTAACAATTCTATGATTCTATGATTCTGTCACTCTCCTTCCATGCATACTCTTTAAGGGAATTTTCATTCTAAGAAGTGGAGAGCTAAATAAGCATTTCTTGAGCTATAAACAAACTGTTGTGCATCTTCCACATGTAAAGGTAACAGATTACAACTATTAAATAAAGTTAACTATAAATTAATTTCTCCTATTTAGTATCTGTCTTGTTATAAGCTAAAATGATGCTATCTTCATTTGTAAGGGAAAATCAGCAGAACTGCCATTCAGAACAAAAAGGGAGCACAGTGAAAGGGGTGTTAATTCTGAAGAAAAAGTATCAGCTGACCAGCTTCTCAGTATCTGTTTAAAAAAAATAAATCTGGCTTGTGTGAGGTACTTGTTAAATACAAATCAAACACCTGTCAACCAGCTGGGCCGCGTGTGTCACTGCTGAGCCATCTGCAGAAACACACCCCACGCCAGTTGCTTTACTTAGTGTGGCCTGGGAACAAGAATCCATTAGACAGAAAGTCAACAGTGGAATTAGCAGCACTTTTTCTTTTAGTGCCCTTCCACTTACTTGTTTGACTTCTTGCGTTTCTATTTTTGGGAGCCTCATGCCAGAGCAACAGTGCTGACTGCTGATTAGACAAGACTTGGCCCGGCCTCAGCGTGTCACGTTGATTTAATCGATTCAGACTTGAAACATGCAGTATGAATATTAGGTGTTGATAAATACTGGCTAGCAGTGGGAATTAAAAAAATCCACCACAACAGCCTGTTTTTCAATACCGATGAATGATTTTACTATGTGAATAAAAAGCAGGGGTTTTTTTGTCCAACAACTTGGTATCTACGAATGAAAAAAAGCAATTTACATGAAATTTGGAATATAAAACTTACATTATAATTTCTAAGGTTTTTTGGGGGAAGAATTATATTCATTGATATTAAAAATTCACATCTTAGCTGAATTTATTTAAACAAATATGTGACTAATACAATTCACCCATCAAAAAAAGGGCAGAGAAGCATTAATAGTTAATAGGTCACAAGTCATGGCAGCCAACAGTATTATCTTTAACCTCTGTACGATTTCTACTACATGCACAATTTCGATTACATTAGACTAACAATTATTTTTTTTTTTCCTAAATTTCATGCACTACTTGTAATAGAAGTTGTTAGCCATGGAGAAAATACTGTAGAAGTATAATAAATTGCAGTAACATAAGTTATTGATTTTTAAATTATCCTAATATAGATCAATGATTCATCAGGTCAGAAATCTAGTATTTGGTGAAGTTCAATCTCTAATTCCTCAAAAGAAAACAAACAAAACTAAACAAAACGTGTCAGACAAGCTGTACAACGCTGCAGTACAGTGAGAAAGTTCCTTCCTCTCCGATTAGTCCATCTCCTGCAACACACTGCTGCCAACCTTTACAACACCAAGTCTTGCCATAACAGGTAATTTTTCTTAAAGCTATACTTTCTGATGAGATGTGTAAAGCTTACAATATTAGTTTCAAAACCTACAGTCTCTAGCCCTCGCAATTGAAGGAGAAAAAAAAATAAAGATCTATGTGCCACAGAAACCTCACAGAAAGAACCCAATAAATATAATTCAAGAACAATTGAAGAAAAATTCTCAAGCCTCCCCCCACCCTTTCAAAGTCCGTAAGGTCCTGACTGAGGCTTTTCAAACATAGTTAAGAATCCCAGAGCCAGGCAGGCTCACAGCTGGAGTATTCATGAATCTCTGATTAGGGAACAAAGAGCTGCATTTAGTGACTGCATTATTTAACAGCCACATTATTTTTTACTTCCACGTTACATAAGACGCTAACAAAAGCCTGTCCTGCATGGCAGCATGCCACCCTCAGTTTTGCTCCCAGCAGCCCAGACCCCTGTGAAATGGCCGGTGACCTCTGGTTTCTCTGGCCACACCTCACAGCACAATAGCGGCCACTGCACGCCGGGCCCCCATCACTGGCTGTGTTCTGCTGGTTATTAGTTTTCATTGCAAATACCAGAGGGTATACCCGGCGTCCACCCCAACTCTTATCTCACCAGTGTCACCCGCCTGAAGGAGCCCAGGGCTTTGATGCCGAGCAATACAAGCATTAGCGTCTGGCTCCCAAAACATATTTGCACTTTTGTTCTGAGAAGTACTAATCTGATTTTGAGGGAAACCACAAGAGGACAGGAGACAATGCCACAACTTTCCTCAAATGGGTTAGCTGACAGACTGAAGCATAATTTTTTTTCCCCTCAAAAAGCAACGATTCTTTAATTAAAAATGAAGGCTCTGCTCACCAAGACTACACAATCTACAGCGGACACTAACACCATTCCCCCTAGAATGGAAATAACATCCAGGCAGTGTCACCACACACAAGGTAATTTGACTCCACGGAGCTTTCTATGGAGAACTGAACTGAACTGTTGTCATTTAGCTTTAGGAATTGAAAAACCAGGGAGCTCAACAGTTCCTGGAGTTGTGAACTGCAAAAATCACCTAATAAGGCAAAAATAAGTCAGCCCAGCAGACAGCTCTCTGGAAACAAATTTATGATCAAAGGCTATTCAAAACACTTCCTTGTAATGCTAAGGAGAGAGTGAGAGCAAGCAAGAACTATACATGCTGAAGCACTGAAGCAAGTTTTGTAAAACGTAATGGTCTAAAGTATGCTTGCCCAGTAAAATTTTTAGAAAGCATATTTATGGACCAGGAAGCTATTGAGAGTTACTGTTTTCATATTCATCCATCTCTTAAAATCAGATGTGTTAATTACAAAAACATCACTGAAAACACAAACAGAATACAAAACTCATGCCAAATTTGTTGCTATAATAAATGGTGTCGAACTGCCAGATTTCCAATGGCCAGCAATTCTCAAACTCAAGGCTTTAAACTTAGTGGTAATAAAATTTCCAATTGGAAAACCATTGTCTGTCTTTTTTGAGGCTAATCTATTTACTTGTTTACCCATAAAACTATTTGTTTTTAAATTTGCACCTTATTTCCTATTAAATTGTTGTTTCAGCTTCACATTCTTACATGTCCCAATTCTCCTATATTGAAAAGCTTTCTGATGTCATATACCTTTTCCTATGTTAGTGATTATACTCTTTTTATCTCTTTTGGAGACTCCAGACTAAAGCAGTACAAAGATTTTTCCAAAGCTGTGTAATTGGCACAATTTATGTCCATACCTGGTCTAGAAATATTGAAATATAACTGATCAGCAATGACAGGAGCTCAGAAATTGGATGGCACTGAACAAAAGACAGACAAACTGAGTAAGATGGCTTTAAGCAGTACCTATCCAGTGCTCCACATGCATTTTTGGAAGCTTTCTCAGAGATGCTGATGAGCTACTTCGGAAATATCTTGACCCCTGTCAAGGATCTGTACAGCACATGAAATGTGGAAGGCACTGTGTCCAGAGATCTTTCGAGACAGCTGCAAGGAAAAGACTGCATTACTGTAAGCTCAACACCAATGTCTCCTCAGATTTGTATATTTGCACAAGTGATTGATGCTCCAGGAGCATATGCTCAACTGGCATAATAGGCCATATATCCATGGCTCTTCAGCAAAGTCAAATATGCCTTGGAACATTCTAGGCAGCATTTCCATGGTCCAGCTGGAGCAATGGGGAAAGCAGGTCAATGGTCACAAGGATCTTTATAATGACACGATTTGATTTGGATGTACATTTAACAAGTTTCCGGTTGTGGATCTTATGACATAGCTGGCCCTGAAGACCTGCCCCTGGCGTAACTCAGTATGGAGATGGGTATTAAAAGCATCTCTGAAAGTAATTTGAAGTCACATGCTATACTAACACGTCATTTATCATTTTTTTTTTCAAAATTTTAAATTAATGTATGTATATTTAAATCACGTTGGAAAACAAAGCACTGGACATTTCTAAGCCATTTTTTATATCGAGCTTCTGAATTCAACTTCTTAAAAAAAAATCTTATAATGCAGCAGTTCTCAAACTCATTTTCTCAGGTACCACTAAGGGAAAGGGGAGCTCTCCCCACCAGGCAATGCACAGTAGGCTCTTCAGGAAGTGTTAACATGCCGTTTTGATGCAGCGCACAAACCACAAATGGTATCCATATCACATTTTGGGGACCCTTTTACTAATCATTTCCTTACCTGTACCAAATATAAAGAGAATCCTATTACAAAAGGGTAAACAAATTTAACACCAATAAAATCAGCGTTAGGTTTCAGAGTCAGCTAAAACTGAAGAAAACACACTGATAACGGACTTGAGAAAACTGATTACAGATAATCATCTCATAGGGTTAAATGAGAAGACAACCACCACAAACAGCATTACATATTCTAATCTTGTTATCTCCTAGTTCAAAAAACACATGACTTCATGACACTTTGTTAGGCCATTGTCACAAATACATGCAAGTGAACAAAAGAAGGAACAATCCTACTGCACAGTTTCAAGTAAACCCAATCTCATTTTCATAACTCTTGAAGTACAAATAGCACTCATACACTTCGTAGAGCTCTTGAAATGTACACTCAGTTTTTTTTCTTGAGTCTGACTCTGAATATAAATCAGAGTTGTGTAGTGATAAACATTGTTTTTATTCACATAAGCATTTCTTTCTCCTTTCAGTCTGTCTAAACTGTTTATTTTATTAATACATTGCGGGAGCACCCATACAGTGCAGTAGCAAATGCACAGCATATTGAATGTTTCACTGCTTCTTCAGGCTTACTGTGCAAAATCAGCTATTTTTAAAAGCTTACTCAATGTATTTAATATTTTAGCATGGCTGTTTATAATCTAGATTGCAAAAAATTAGTGCAAAAAACTACAACGGTAAAGCTAAGCCATTTGAAAGTCAAGCATTAGAAATTAATAGTGTCACAAGTATTACACAAAATGTAATTTAAGAAACATAAATGCATCATCTCCATCACTATGAATCATATAGAAAGGGACCTGGGGGTGCTGGTGGACAGCCAGCTTAACATGAGCCAGCAGTGTGCCCAGGTGGCCAAGGCGGCCAGCAGCATTCTGGCTTGTGTCAGGAATAGCGTGGCCAGCAGGAGCAGGGAGGTGATTGTGCCTCTGTACTCGGCACTGGTGAGGCCTCACCTCGAGTACTGAGTTCAGTTCTGGGCCCCTCTGTACAGGAGGGACATTGAAGTGCTGGAGCGGGTCCAGAGGAGAGCTACCAAGCTGGTGAGGGGTCTGGAGACCAAGCCATATGAGGAGAGGCTGAGGGAACTGGGCATGTTTAGTTTGGAGAAGAGGAGGCTGAGGGGAGACCTCATTGCCCTCTACACCTCCCTGAAAGGAGGTTGCAGAGAGGTGGGTGTTGGCCTCTTCTCCCAGGTGAATAATGACAGGACCAGAGGAAATGGTCTGAAGTTGCGGCAGGGGAGGTTTGGATTAGATAGTAGGAAGAATTACTTTACTGAAAGAGTGGTCAGGCACTGGAACAGCCTGCCCAGGGAGGTGGTTGAGTCACCATCCCTAGAGGTATTTAAGAAACATCTAGATTTGGCACTTCAGGGCATGCTCTAGTGACAGAGATTGCAGGGTTTTTTTTTTTTGTGTGTGTATGGTTGGACTTTCCAACCATGAAGATACTAAGATATACCATCAACCATAAGCAAGCAACTACTATGAAGGTTTGGATAAAGGGGAACTGAAACAAACAGTTTGGTAAAGTCTTCTGAGTTTTCTGAATTACATATCTGGCTACATCAGTTTTATTTTTTAGAATGTAGTGACAGAGAAAGAAGAAAAAGTATTTTCATAATAGAAAAAGATAAACAAATATGGAATGGCCAATAACAGAGACAATTACTCACCTTCAGCAGCTTGAGTCCTTTGAGCCTTGCTGCCATCAGCACAATCTCAGAAGCTTAAGAGCTTTTTGGCTAGCAGGACCCATAACACACATAAGCCATAACTCCCCAAGAGGCTTAGTACCTCATATCAAAGTACATGCCACGATGGCAACCTATCTCTCAGAACCAGGAACTCTCCCACTAAATTTTTCAAGTACACGGAGATCATCCTTCACCTAAAATGTGATATGCCAAACAGTTGAGAGGTTCATCTTGACTGCCAAGAAATCACAGACCAACAGAAAAAAAAAAACCAAAACCATACAAGACTACATCACCTAGCATCTAGGACATAAGCTTTTAATTTGGAGTTTCATTATCACGGCATTATAGACCCAGAAGCAAAGAGAAGGAAAGGACTTGAGGTATTCAGCTGAATGACACAAGAAGTGCAGGAAACAAAAAAATCTCAACTATACAGAGGCAAATCAAACCCAGCTTGCTTGAGTTTACAAAAAGCTCAGGAAAGGAAAGAATGAACTCCCCATAAATGAGAACAAAAAGATCTGGTGGCCTTTTTTTTTATTTTTTTCCTTCTCCTCATAAAAGGTCTAAGAACACATTTTTAAGGCTGGAATACCTTATTTGGAAGGCCTAGAAGTATACTACAAAAGGAGGATCCAACACACTATACGCTTCATGCAAAGACTAATTGTTTCATGGGCTGGAAGAGTGGAGAGACTAACCCTGTTCCCTCCCAATACAAAATGCATAGCAGGAAACTTGACCATCCTTATCTGTGTCAGTCCCCCAGTAGGTGCTATGGAAAGGACCTGCACAAATGCAACCTGTACAGACTACAAAATTATGACTTCAGTAAAGGAGAAGCTTGTGGGTCTCACCAACAGGACAGTCTTCTCACCATTTCCATATGACAGGAACACTAGGAAAATAATCAAACTTTTTTAATAGGAATACTTTCCAACAGTGTGTCAACCTTGCTCGGACGACACCAGTGGTGTGATGAAAATCATTCTTACTGGCAATCAGTTCTTGTTGTCATAATGAGGTTAGTTTAACTGTTAGATCAGTGTTGCTTAGCTTGTGAGGCCTAATTTGCAGCAGATAGGTGACTGTCATCCTACACCTTAGAGCACTCCAGTCACCTCAAACCTCTGCTTCAGGGACAGATTTAATTTCTCAGGCCATATAGCCAGCACTCTGGCTGCAATCCAATTATACTAAATGGCTGCAGAAGTGTATCCAGAGACAATTTCACTTGCTAATCACAAAAAAGTAGGCTAACACAGTGCTTCCCTTGACATGTGTTTCTTCTATCCTCACAAACTTTGGTGAGCATCTCCAGAAGGCCAAGGCATAAAGTCTCACACACATACTGATTCTTATCTACCATAACATTCCAGTTCTTCTCGTATCATGATTTGACAGATACCTTGAAGAAATGTACCCAGAAAGCTGAGCTACGAATCAGTCCTGATTGCAGGAAGGAAACCATGTCAACATATTCCGTATCTTCTGGCAGTCTACAAATGAAGCAAGTTTCCTTCCAAGGGAGGACTACTACCCTCATATTTTTCAGAGCTATAAACTAAGACCACAGAACTCTCTCCTCTGATACTCCCAAGAATTTCCTCTATTGCTCTAAGTAGGATCTACCGTTTAAAAAAGATCTCTTAAGACAGTTCCCTGAAAAAGGATAAGGATGAAGGAACTAGGTAGTTAGACATCAAATAGAGTGTTATATATGTGATGGTGTCCACAATCTACTGTGGTGTGACTTCCGGGGCCTGAGGTAGGGCTCCACAGGAACTGCATTTGATTCTTGACTCTCTAGGTTAGTCATCAGCACTGTCACACTAACTGCTTTTGCCCCGAAGGCAGATGAGACAACACGCACATTATGGTCTGTTGCTAGTCAGAGGGAACCTCATTTTTCACTTTGGCAACTTGCAAGAACTGCAGTAGAAAAATCAGCAGAACTGCAGAACCACGGTCTGAACACTCATGTGTTTTCCTTTGGGTGTCAAGGCTATTCTTATGTCATCCTAGAGCCATCAAGACTTAAACTTTGTTCTCCGTATTAGCAGATCCAACCTCTCAAATAGCAAGAGCCTCCTAGAAGTCTACACCCCTTATATCTGCACCGACTAGCCAGCATGACTCTTGCAAAACCACTGCAGCATTTAGTGATTGGGAAATTATGTTGTCAGCTAGAATATGTCTTAAAAATGACACAAGGCCAAATGTCACATTTGAAGACAGATTGAAGATATGCGAGGTACACAATCTATTTTCACACTTTAGATCCCTGAAAGTCAAGGCCATATATGAAGCCTTACAGACTTCTCATCATTTACACAGATCTTGAAAATTAAGTATACAACCATGGAGCACTTTCCAGGGAGATCCTCCTGGTAAGATTCTCTCAAGTAATAAAGTGTATTGGATAGGATTATTCTAACTTTAGTTTTTCACTACTATGTCAGATATATTTGAGCTAATCAATTCTACAGGCCTTTCAATAGCCAAATTTACCTCATTCTAAGCTAAACTTCTAAAATAGGTCAAATGAATTGATATTGTTGCTTAGTCATAGCAACATGAGCAAGATCTGCCATGTAGTTTTTCCCTGAACCTTTCCCCAGAGAAGCAAGTATAAACAGTGGAATATTGCAGTGGATAGTTTTGGGGTGTATCACAAAAAGCCCCTCTGCTCTCTGAAGCCTCAAACTGCATTTACATAAAAATAATTGTATCATTTCTTTTTTTTTTTCCTATTTCTAATTAGCAACTCAGGAGGCACATCTGCACAAAGCCTAGAAAAATACAGTGCAGGAAAACATAAAAATAGCCACACCAGTCGAATAAATGTAACATTTCCAACAAAAGATAATGCATATTGAAGGGTTTAAGAGGATAAACAAACAGCAGTAGCTCCTGAAAATGCTATCCCAGCATTGCCCAGTCAACATCTCAACTTCCTGTAACGTAAGAGATGCCCTTGTATATAACAGTGCTTAAAGTATTTTTATTCCTTTACTTCATTCAGTTGTCTTTGAATCTGTGTACATTTTTAGTATTCCAAATATCACCGAAAAAGGAGCACAAAAATAACAGACACAAATTCACATAGATCTTAATGCATCAACTGAGAGACAGAACATGTTAACATCCTCACAACACCAGGAAAAGAAAGTGATTCTACCTCCAGAAAGGAGCTGATAATTCCACACAGCACTGTACTACTCTGCATAGATGTGACAACTCCAGCTAGCAGAAGCTGGGTGGCTGGATCTCAGTTCCCTCAGCTATGCACATACGAAAGATTTTGTTTGCCTTCTCCCCCCCCAAACAGTTTTTGGTTTTGCCAGTTTTAGGTTCCATGGTAGTTCATTTTTAATTTGTAACAATGGTATGGCTTTTATGTAGCCTGAATTAAAAGAGTTCTAATGTTTAGGAAAAGTACAGTGTCTTTATATTAAATGTGATTTGACTGTTGAGCCTTACATAAACTAACAGGAGCTTTGGGATTTGGCCTGACAGTGAATCTGCAAGGCACTAAGCAAAAAAAACCCAAACAGTATTAACCATGGAAACTGTAGTAATAACTTGTACTGGAAAAGCAATGTAGCATGGTAATTTTAAAGAAAGATAACATCAGAGAAGGAACTGCAGAAAGAGCCAAGGGAAAACACAGCTTCATTCTAGATCAATCACATTCAATCTACAATGTTTTACAATAACTCCTTCCATTAATTCACATCTGGGAGCACAGTAAAGTAAAAACTGTCTAGTTGGATCAAATCAAAGGTTTCTCTAGTCAAGTATATAACTACAATTGTGGCAACAACAGATGCCTACAGAAAAGATAACAGGGCAACAATAAAGGCTTCTCCAGTGGGTTTCCCAGATTTCAGCATCTTGGAGCTTAAGAACTTTCAGACAAGCAGCAGTATGCGTCTGACACACTCCATGGATTTTTATTCCATCAACTTTCTAGTAAATTTTCACACTATTTAAATCCTGTGGCAGAGTGTTCAAACTGTAATCACGTAATTGGAAGAATGAGCCCTTCCTATCCTTTTTGAAATTGCTGTCAGGTAGGTTTGATGCTCTAGTTTGCACACTGAAAAGGAGAGTAAAATAAATAAATCCCTATTAATCTTTTCTGTTCCACTCATGATTGTTTAGAGCACAGAATAGGACATATTTCGTCTCAGTTGTCCCTTTTTCAAACTGAAGTCCACATTGTCACATCTTAATTGAAAGATGCTCAATGCTCTTGATCACTCTTCACACTTCCTCCCAACTTTTTCCAGTAATATTAGATGCACTTTGAGATGTGGGAACCAGATCCATATACATCATTCAAGATGCAGCACAAAACAGTTTCATTAATAACAGTGACATTAAAATGCTTTTGCTTTGTTCCCTATTCTCTTCCTAATCATTCCTAAATTATGTTTGTTAATTTGACTTGTATTTAACAGTGACATACGTTTTCACTGATCTGTAATTCCAAGATCGCTTACCTGAACAGTAATAGCTAGTCCAGAGTCCATGAAATACATAATGTTTGGGGTTTTTTTTCCACTTCATCTGCATCACTTTTTTCTCTGAGTTTTACATGTCACTATGATTTGGTCCCTCAACATTGCGAAGTCCTTTGAACGTCTTTGCAGCCTGCTCTCCATTTTTCTACCACGTAACTTAGCATCAGCAGCTAATATTCTTATTTTAACTCATCTCCTTGGTAATATTACATACCTACCTCCCATTTTTAACATAACAGAATTTGAGACAGAGACACCAAGTAAAAATAAAAGATAATTTCATAATTCTATAACCTGTTAACTACAGATTTTAAACCTGACAGTTGAAGTGAAACTCTACTTCTTTCAGTACTTAGAAATCTGGATAATTAAAAAATAAACCAAACCCTCTGCCATTACTAAAATTTTGCATACGTGTGAAAGCAGCATGTCAACCAAGAACGTGCAATATTGAAATTCTGAGCCTCTGGCTGCAGCAGCTGCTTTTAAAAGGCGTGCTTGTTTATGGGACTGAAAGAATAGAAACTTGAAGTATACTACGAAAAAGAACCTAAATTGACAGAATTGAGAGTTGAGGACTGAAATAGTGATGCTAAAGATGCCACTGAAATAAAAAATAAGAAACCCCAATGAAGTGCACTAACACATGTATCTGGAGAGTTTCATTCAGTCATATATTAACCAGCTTCCATGTTTATGCAGAAAATACACTATTTCTTTCAACTGTTACTATGGAACAGTAAAATAAAAATCACAAGAGGCCAAATGATTAGAAACTCCAGCAACACGCTGTTCCCTCAACGTTATGAGGGCTGTCTTCCATAGTGAAGATGTTGGATTATAGACTGGTGGACTTCCTCTAATACAGGTAACCAGCTCTGAACTAAATAAACCCGTACAACTGCCTTAATTCACACACTAACATTGTGAAATCAAGTTAAATTTATCCTCTTGAATACACAGGAGGCTGACATGCCTTCTTAGCCACGGCTTGTTCCTAAGTCTTTGCTTATAGGTTAATGGTGTTTATCTCAAAGCTCTACCACATGCCCTGTTGAGAGCATAAGAACTCTTTTCAAGGCTTGCAGACCACAAACTGCACAGTGGAACGAGTGGCTTCCTTTGCTTCTGTATAGCTGTCCCCTTCTAGAAAAAAAAAACCAACCAAACAAGTTCACCTGCAGAGAACACTATTGGTCTGAGCAGTTTTTTCAATGTGCTACAAAAACATGGTGGTGCAGGTAAAAATCTCATATTCTAACAGAAGTGTTCTACCCTCCCGTTTCTGTACATAACTACAGATAAGCCACTGACATGATGAACACTTCCTGTGAGTCAAATTACATATCAATATACACAAACGTACCTTTTCTCCAGGAAGACCAGGAACACCATCCTGTCCTTTTGCACCCATTTCACCCTACAAAATAAAGTATTCAGTTAGGAGTTCTAAAGACTTTGGAGGTTAACAACTACACAGCTCATATCTGATTCAACAGAAAAGCATCTCTACCCTGTTTTCGTCATGCTTCGTAATGTAACCACTGTGGAGGAGGATGCCTTACATGTAACACTAAAATCAGACAAAATAAATACATTTAAAAACACCTATAACATCAATTAAGACCTTCATCTCACAAACACTTGCATACACACATTTCCATAAAAAGCAGGTTTTCTGATTTTAAGGGAATTGATTGCAACAGCAGAGTGAAGCCAAGTGGGTCCATTCTCACTGGGTTGAGCATGTTCCATGCTGAGAAAGCTCAACACACATAATATGTGTTTCTTTGGTCTAAGAGTCATCTGCCCACAATATTTTTAAAAGACACTATTTAACATCAGTTCCTCTCTCTTTCCCTGTTACCCTCTCAGAGAAACCAAACCCTAAACAATCTATAAGAAAATTTTAGTTTTAAGAGGCAAATGACTGACAGATCAGGAGAGGCACGGAAGATCCCAGCAGCCTTAGTCTTAAAAATGACTGAAGAAAACATCAAACACAGAAATTCTGCTTAATAATGTCAAGTATAAGGGTTACAAAATTTAAAATAAAAATCAGGTGGATGCTGGAGGAATATAAATGAAAGCACTGAAACCCTGTTACAGACTTTATTTAAAAAAAAAACCAAAACATTCGGTTTGTCTACTTGTACCAAAAAGACAACATTCTCCAGCAAACAGGAAATGCCACAGCCTTTTGTGGAGTAATCCAATTCCTTATGAAGAAAATGTCACTGGTTTGAAAAGAATTAACTATTAAATTGTTTTTCCAGAGAAAGGGTAGCATGAAGAAACAGAAGAGCCATATCTACACAAATAATTGGTTCCTAAAATGGGTTGTAAACCTAGGTTTGGAGCCTAAATCTAAAACTACAAACCCGAAAGCCGCTGCTGAGGAATAAGCGCTCAAGACCTCTAAACTCACAAAGTGAATAACTTTTTAAATAGCACGATCCTGGAAACTCACATTTCTGACATGCAGCGTATGCAGAAACTTCTCAGTATTAGGCAAAGTTCATCAGTTTAGTCAATGAACTCATTCTGCAGTAAAAAATATCAGTTTCCTGTGGTCTTCCCAAATGGGATACAGACACAGTGCTGCAGTGACTTCATTTTCTTCTGTTACATATAGGACAGGAGACGCTTAACAGAGTAGCAGAAAGGCTTTGTCTGGGCCACAGAATGCACATGTTCTGTGCCCTCTGCAGCCTGTGAGTACTCCCAGCCTGTACCCCAGCTTGCCTGGACCACTGATGCCTGTCAGCACACTGGTGGTCACGAGATCTAAAGTTGTTCCAAATTTCACAAGAGGAACATTAGGAACTGCGCAAGCGAACCGCATCCCAGCAGCCTGGTCTCTCTCCCGAGAGCAAGAAGAGCAGGTTCCTATCCAGATGACTGTTCCTGCATTTTATGTGAGACCTTTCCCATATAAAATGCATAACCATTACTTAAATTACAACTTAAGTCCCTCCATCAGGTTTAAAGTTATTTTAATTAATGTAGTTACGGTACAGTAACATCAGCTAGGTATCCTAGAACTCAGTTTCAGAATAAACACACTACTGTAAAGTTTTTTTTTTTAAAAAAGCACCAAACAAACCAACACAAAAACTCCCACTGAAATCAAGAATCTGAAAGAGCTTCATAGACAAAATACTGTAGTACCTTTATCTTTTCAGCGCAAACATAATACTTCTGTTCTGAAATGAAGTCATTAACCTTTCTGAAGTTAAGAAAGGAGCAGTAAGGTTGGCAAGTAGTAGTACATAACAACAGTATTTGCTATATCCCAGAACAGTCATTGTAAAACATTTAATCCCTGCTGAAGGAAGGATTTACAATCTATGCTTTTCCTCAGCATTCCCTCTGGGCTGGCACGAAGCAGCTGCTGACTCAGCACACTGTACTCTGAGGTGCTTAACTCTCCATACGCTCTACCCAGGGAGCCTACGGATCACATCCAAGGCCCTGGATGACAGTCTCAGTTAAGTCCTGAGAATTCAGTATTTTTGTCTCTAGCCTCAAGACAAAAAGAAGAAAAAAAAAACCAAACACCAAAAAAAAAATCCCCACAACTGAAGTGCTGCAGGTCAGGTTTCATAACCTTTTTCTAAAAGCCGAATGATGTGTCCTAATGATCGTCACCATAATTTTTGAAGTAAGCTGTCATACCCTAATACTATTGTTGCTGCTTCTCACCCCCCCATTTTAATTTCTTAACAACTATTCACAGAAATCATCATAAAATAACTGCATGTGCACAGCCTGACTCAGAACTCCTTTGTTTATAACACATGAGCTAAGCATATCAATCAAAATGAGCGACTCCCAGGTGCAGAGCACCATTACAGCCATAAGTTCAAACCACTGCTCAGAAGCAACAATGTTCTAGAGGAGCACATGTGCCATCTCCTACGTCCTTTTTATTCAAATCCTGGAATGGTTCTGTTAGCTCTATCTCAAAAGTACACCAAAATCCTCTGTGTGCAAATAGCCTGAACCCAGTGGCACTATGAGAGATAAAGAAGCAGGACTGGTCCCCAGTTACCTTATCTAATCACCCACAGAGTGACTCCTTATCTCTGCACGCTCTGTTCCCTTCTGGCCCTTGCCAGTATTTTAATAGACCAGAACCACTTCGTTACATCCAGCAGTGTATTTTTATATACTGTATAGTCTAAAATTACACAGCCTGCTACGCGCCAGGAAGCCTTTGGCATATATGACATACTAGCCAGTTAACCAAGGTATGTTTACACTTCTAGTTCCACTAACCACAGACAGACTCCCCACCTTGAAGACAAGTCTACTGCAAATTAGATTATGAAGTTATTCTTCTGTCTTGTATTTATGATTTTAATAAACAGTCTGAAACATTCTAGTTTTTCATGTTTTTTTCAATGAGTTTAAAAATCAGATACTGTATGTTGTACAACTTATAATAGTATTCACACAGGCAGCATGACAGAATAAGAAGGAAAAAACAATGGGAAAATGCATTTTTAAAAGGGGTTTTGCCCCCCCCATTTTTTTTTTTTGCATAACAGCATTTTCCTTTGCTTCTGCAGAACTCAAAGTCCTTTACAAAAATGAACAAGCTTTGTTTTCTCTTTCTTACATAGTAGGTGCCAGAAGTATAAAATGAGATGATAAAAAAAGGGTTCCTGACTATTAGGCCTACATCTACCTCATCTCTTTTATGCCTTAACAAGAGTATTCTAACTCCTAACACACATGGAAATTGAGCTTTTTAAGCGTATGTAACTAAATTAGTAAGAATGAGAATAAAGAATTACATTTGCTTAGAACCACCGAAGCCAACAGAAATATAGGCTGCCAGAAGAACAATTTCATAAGCTCTTGAACACTAGCAGCACAGTGCTAGCATTTATAGGTTATGAGGTACACTCGATGTAACAGCATTCAAAGCTAGTACTGTGAGCTTTAAGTCTACAGTTAGGATTTTCTGTTAAGGGTACCAGTGAAAATCCTTTTCAAGTGAGCACAAGATACCTATTGACTAAAATAGGTAAGCCATAACGTTTTTCAAAAGGTGATCTCTTGCAAACAATAGGATGGCTACTATATTTTTGACAATGTTTATTTTGGTAAAGTCATAAGACAGGGTGGAAATTCAGCAGGCTGAAATGAAAACAAAACAAAAGCTTCTGTCAACTTTCCATAAAGCCAAGCCAAACTAAATTCTTAAAAAGAGATTGCAGACAGCAAACGTGCTTCTTTTGAATGATACCAATGAGCCTTCTATCTGAAACGGAAACAATTTGGCACGTTTGAGACTACCCGCAGTATTAAACTTGTGATCATTGTTTTATGTTAATGATTCAGAGAATTTCAAAAGCACTTGCTCTTTACCTCTTTGCTCCATTCAGCCTTTATTCAATGCACTTGTTATAGAAGTACAAATGATATGCTAGTAGCAAACACAACATACAGTACCCTTGATTCCTCTACCACGCATTACTACTGAAGAATCATGTACAGCAAAGACAGCCTAAAACCAAATGTGATGATAGAGAGAATGACAAAGCAGTAATTATTTAAGCTAACAAATTACAGTCCTTTCTCATATAAACCAAAAAACCCTTTCTTTGAAGAAAGTATTTTAAAACCATTATTTTTGTCTCTCAAATTGCAAATTTATTTAAAATATGTTGACATTGTGATATGGAGTGGGATTAACTTAACACATTAATATTTAATCTAGAAAAAAGTCTACAATGAATTTTGAGAGGAGAAAAATGTTCTCCCAGGGTACAGATTATGATTTTAATACTAAGATAAAAGCAAGTGCACTTAGAAAGAATGATATTAATGTGGCCTAGAGCACACACTGCTAAAGTATTACATTACAACCTTGCTCTTGTCTACAATGAGGACATATTAGTTCAGATAAAATGAGTAACCTACATCATTTTTCAAAATACTGCTTAACCAAAATCAGTTTTGGTTTTGTAAGATTTGATCAAGTAGATTAGCTTTCTCAGCTTTCACCTCTGAATAATTATGTGTGCCAATAGCATCAGAAATGTCCAAGTAAGAAAAATGTGTATTATCAAGAAAGAAATACCAGCACACACTGAATTGAGTTGCTCCCAGCAGACAGGGAACTGGCAGGCTTTCCAAAAGTGATAAAGTGGAAGGTGAAAGAGGTAATGTAGAGAGCTCATCCTTTATACTAGATCCTTTATTTGTATAATTAATGTCAGAGGCAGTCCCTGTAAGAAATTATGCAAGCTAAAATTTAAAACTTAGATGTACAGACAGGTAAACAGTTTTCATGATTATAAAATGGTGATAGAAGTATTTAGACCTCGGGCAAAAAACACCCCTTCATTAGTAACTTTTAATTGATGAATACAATAAATTCAAAATTCGGAGAATTTACCAAGGGTAAGAAAGAAAAGTCATACCAAAGGCAGCATCATTCCAGGTTTTCCCTGGCGCTAGGGGAGTAGCAGGGAGTATATAGCCCAGGAAGTATCATCCCTGTTACTCCTACTAGAAGCCCCCAGCTGTGTGTTGACCCATCAGCAAAAGGGCTCAGGCTCTCCATGGCCTGAGCTGTGTGTCACTGGTTTAACCCCTGCACTGGGGCCAGTGACTGCTGCCTCCCCTGCTCCAGCTCCAGCTCTGGGGATGGCCCTAGTGGGGAGGAGGTGACACCCCCAACCCTCTAAGCACCTCAGAATGCTGAGGACTCAATGCCGCCCATCTCCATTCCCTCTCAAAGAGTACTTAAACTGCCATCCTTAGGACCAAGATGAATACTGTGATGGTGACATAGAAGAGAGGTATACATTTAGGACATTTTTTCAAAGAAAACAAATTAAACTGTATTACTAATGATGTTTTTCCGTATTAATTTGATAATTCAGACTATTAAATGGTTAAAACATTAAGTCAGACTACCAATAAATTCTCAGCTCCACAGGTGTGGAGAATTCCCTTTTGCCCATTACAGGATTGTGGTCTACCAAGCACACTGGCAATTCCTGACTTTGTCATCACTGACAGCCATCTGTATTTTGCCCAAATTTTTTTTTCTTTTTCACTCATTCCAGCTTCTAGGTCCCTGTCAATCTCTGCAACAAAAATCAGACCAGAAAGGAACCATTCTCAAGGCTGCATAACATGACAGACGTGCCTTAGGTGGAATCTGATGGACCTGGCTTACAGGAGGAATAACAGAGAAGGAGGAAGAGAAGACTAGCAAGGAAAATAGGCAGAAAGAGTAGCCAAACACCTCATTTGTTCTCATGAGTTCTTTTTTCTTATCGTTCTATTACAAATATTTTCCTAATGCAACAGCATATTGCATAAACCTATCTCTACCAATCCTAAAATAGCCATTTAAACATCTTTTTCCTGAACTAAAATTTAAATTAATGAAGCTCACTTGAACAGCAATAAATTCCTCCGTGGTGTCCATCAGTAGGTGCTTTAACATTTGAAAGAACTCTGCTGCTGGCTTTTTGCTCCTTGCTGTACTTAGAGCATTAACCAATGACCTATTAACACAGCTTGTAATGGTTTAATATTATATCAAAATATTTAATTGTCTTTGGATTTCAATTTAAAATCTTTTACAGGTACTAAGTTTGCTTAAAAGAAATAAAAATAAAGATAACATACAGTTACTTTTTTAGCCTCTTTAATAGAGAAAATTTGTTTGTATATTTAGAATATATGTAATCATTTCAGTTACTGCGACCCATATTGTCTACTGAATAATTTCTACATATTGAAAACAAAACAGGACCTTCACATCACAAAAGACGTTTGCCAACAACGTCTTACAATATATTTGTAAGAGTCTGAGTAGCTACATACATACCACACCGAAGTAGTAGAAATTGCTTCCAAAACAGAAAACAAATCACAATTTCTCACTCAGCTCAGCGGAAGCGGAAACCTAGCTCTACAGAACAGATATCAAAATGTGTTAAATAACAGGAGACTTCCACCTGACTTATGACCACTTGAAACTTGTGAAATTCACAGTAGCTTAGTTCTTAGCACAATGCGAGTAACACAGTATATTATTCAGGGATAATCTGTATTGTACACCTGAGTGCTGCTGCCTCTCAGTTTTCATCCAACAGGAAAAAGCTATCAGGCAGTCCAAAAAGCGTTTCAAGGGCAGAGATCTGCAAGCAGCAAAGTTGGTCCTGCTGACTTTTTGAGTCTTGATGTCTGAATAGACATAAAAGAACAGGAGGTTGTCCCTTGCTGCAGATAGCTGCAGGAGCTGATCTCCCAGCAAATAAAATCCTGCAGAACAGATATCCCTGGATCCAAGCTTGCACAGGGAACAAAAGGGACAGGGACTACTGCCCCGAGGCAGTTTTTGCTACACAGTAAGGGGTGTATGGTACCAAACTGGACAGTCTGGTCATTCAAGAAGGGAGACAGTCTTGAAACAGAGCAGCTAATTCACCCCTGAAGCACCAGAGGTAATACTTCTATTGTTGAATGAAGAAATGTCCTCACAAAACCATTATGGAAGGCCAGGCATACAATTAGGAAGGTCATTCACACAAATGCAATAATTTTCATCAGCGATGCTCCTGTACATTCAGATGGACAGATTGCCAAAGATGCATCTGTATTTGCATGGATGCCTGTTCCAGTGAAAATATGGCACTTTAGTCATTTGGGCCCCCAAGACACTTTGGCTCAGACCCTTTCAGAGGTACTAGTATGAGCCAAGAGTACAGGATTGCCAAGAGTACTGCCAAGTGCACAGGAATGCAGCAGAAAGAGGCTAGTAATTAAATTCATAATGCCTAAAAATGGTTTATCAGGTATCATGCTTTGTTCTGACGATAGCTTAGATATTCCTGAACATGCAAAACAGTCTGATCTTAGGGGACAACTATGTTAGACTGAAGAAAAAGTTAGTTTTGGGGGGCTTGATTATAGCCTAACACCAATTTGCATATGTAGAAACTTTCTTGCCAATCCCATCACAACAAAAAGACATGTAAATTCAGTCATACAATTAATTACAATAGACAGGAAATCGGAATGGGACAACGTAAAATAAAAGGATAAGGAATGTTGTGCTGAACAAGAGATAGCATCAACGGATACAGAAGTTTCCTAGGAAAGAAGCTAAAAAATTAACATTAACTTGTTTTCACTTCAATGTGGCCATGGCAAGGATATTTAAATATAATTAGTTAGATGATAATAATAATATGATTTAGAAGCAAAAGAAAACAATAAAATGAGGAGCTGATCACAAAGTAGGAAACAGGCTGAAGAACGATCAGACAACTTACAGAAATCCCATTTTTCGTGAATGGCCAGCTAAAGTCATTACAACGCTGCCTATTTAATGTATAGCATGTTACAAAACATTCAACCACAGTCTGCTACTCTCCTTTACATAATCTGGCAATAAATTGTGTATCCTGCATGTCTGGAATTGTCTGGGGTCTTGCTGCCTCTCCAGCTCTAATTATTGATGTAACAAGGCCATCATTGAGAGCAAGTGTTACTGAAAACTTGCATAAATGCAGAGGCAAAGAAAAAATGGTACTAAAGCCTCAGAGAATGTGGCATTCAACTCCATCACGATAGGCACTCTTCGAGACAGTATTTGTTTGCTCCCAAAGGTCAACAGTGAGACCATCCTTTTCATCACAGCAGTAATGTACCCTCCACCCACCCCCCAAACAAAACCAAAAAAACCCCACCCCAAAGCTACGAAGTAGCAAGTACTGGTCAATTATAAGGAAGGTTCAAATTAAGCAGCTTTCTAGCTGTTTGCTGTGCTACCTCTGACTTTAACCTGCCGATTCATTGAATTTTGTGAACTGACATTCACAAATGTCAATTTACTATCATTAGGCTAAGCTGCTGGATGCGCATAATCCTGCTCAGGCTCTAAATATTCAGTAAAGTATTGGAGTGGCTGGTGATAAACAGATCAAGTTTGGACTTACAGGTAGTAGGCCACTACCAAAAAAAATTATCTATTTGTATGAATTTTGAAAGATTCATTTTTCATTAATCTCAAGCTTAACAATTTTCAGTTTTACATCTAAACCAAAAAATTGGTACTTTGTAATTACCAACCATGTCAGACATGGCTTCATGCAATTTGCTATCACTGATGCACAGAAGTTGAAAGAGTTCATTAACTTTTGGGTGGTTTTTGAATCAATGCAATGAGGGTTTCTTTGTAAAACGAATAGGAGAACAGAACTGGAGGTGACCACAGGCACCCACATGCTTTATTTAGAGGTACTGTGCTTAGCATGGTAAATATTGCTAATTGTCTGCGAGACGGAATCGTAAAAAAAAAAATAAGACTCTGAAGTCTCCTTTCTCATCTTAGTAACAGTAAGTAACAGTCTAAATGGGTCATGTCAGAGCAGTTTCCCAAATAAATGCTAGGAAACTCCCTATGTTGGTAACATAGGCTAACCCAAACACTGACAATTGCTCTATATACTCAGACATAGGATCAGCAAAAATTCATTATTAAATTTGGAAACTGACAAACCCCCCAGGTTCATCTAGGCTACAGAAACTAACATGCTTGAACTTTTTTTTCCACCTAGGAAAAAGATACAGCTAGTATTAAAAGTAAAATATATATTGGAGGGTCAGAGTTGAGGGGGGAAGACACTGTAAAGGAATTTACTTAATTTCAACCGACAGTGTGGATAAGCCCTGTCAGAACTGGACCCATTTCAGCCAGGTACTACCGTCCTAGGAACAGCGCTGGTTGTTTTCACAAACTATTTCAGATCACGTATTAAACAGTGTGAGGGAGGATGCTGGGTTAGGACCCCTCCATCCTAGCCTCTGGATTAGGACATTCCAAGTATTTTCCTCTCATACCACATTCCCTGAACTCAGAATTCCTATCTATTGTCTTTATGGATGATTTGCAATAGTTCATTCAAGTTGTTTCCTCTATTCACTTGAGAAAAACACATTCCCAGACATGTCCTAATCCCCATCCTCCAAGCAAGTTGAGGGAATGGAGTGTGAAGGGAAAATATCTGATATGCTGACCCTTATTATTAGGAAACCCTCATGCTAAATAACAGATGAATGTCACAATAAGCATTACAGAATAAAAATACAGAACAGGCCCAAGGAAAGGAGCACCGACAGGCCTGTCTTAGGGGCTTGCCATTGTCAGGTCCCTCTCTCTTCAGAATTATGAAAGCTTCAGGTAAGAGTGATGTCAAGGAATATACAGTGCTGAGGTCATACAAGTGAATTCATACTCGCCTACCGATGACTGCAAGGATGAATCCACCACATGGGATTCTGTCCATCAGCAGTGACGTACACATGCAACATAGAAAAATCCTTGTCACAGATGACATACATGACTTCTTTTTTTTTTTGGATAAGGGGAACAGGCAATAGGACATGCTGATGGGTTGGGTGGGCACATGCTTCCCAGGCAGGTAAACTGTGTTCCATAGAGTTGATGGTGGGACCCCAAAGCGAGACAGCTGTAGGCTGCCTGGCAGGAAACCCACACGCAGAACCAGAGACTGAAACATAATGGAGTTAACCTGTGTACAGGTTGCAGGAGATTCCTTTAAGGAATAACAGAATCCATAAAGATTCTATTTAAGAAATATAAGTCAAAGAAAGATTTGAAAGGGAGAATTCCATTGCTATTTTACCTTTTCACCTTTATCTCCTTTCTGGCCTGGCAAACCAGCGACTCCTGGCAATCCTGCTTCTCCCTGTTTTTAAAAGAAATCAAAAATCAACAAAGAAGCAGATCCAAAATATGTCTTTGTTTTGGTTTCCTTGTCTTTATCACAAAAGCCTAACAACACAAATGACTCAGAATAAATATAGCGCAACACCCAGGAAAAGGATTTCAAAAAAAGTGTTATGTAGAAAGTAATTTCACAGAATCACAGAATGGTAGGGGTTGGAAGGGACCTCTGGAGATCATCTAGTCCAACCCCCCTGCCAGAGCAGGGTCACCTACAGCAGGTTGCACAGGAATGCATCCAGGCGGGTTTTGAACGTCTCCAGAGATGGAGACTCCACCACCTCCCTGGGCAGCCTGTTCCAGTGCTCTGCCACCCTCAAAGTAAAGAAGTTCCTCCTCATGTTGAGATGGAACTTCCTATGCTCAAGTTTGTGCCCATTACCTCTTGTCCTGTTGCTGGGCACCACTGAAGAGAGCCTGGCCCCATCCTCCTGACACCCACCCTTTAAGTATTTATAAGTGTTGATAAGATCCCCCCTCAGTCATTCTTTTTCCAGACTGAAGAGACCCAAATCCCTCAGCCTTTCTTCCTAAGAGAGGTGTTCCAGTCCCCTCATCATCTTTGTAGCCTCAAGTAAAAGCATTTACACTAAATATAATTTCATTGTTACCATGGGCTTTTTTTTGGTGTGTGTTCAAACAACTAAACCTTACAAACCTCTGCAACTCTAACTTGAAATTAACTAAACCTAAAATATACTTGTTTTAACTGTGAAATATAATGTAAGTACATTAGAACACTACAAACCAGTAAGATATTTTTCATAACTATAAAATAAAAACAACTTTTCTTTTAACACCTAGCAGCATGATGCACTAAAAAGCAATAGGAAAACCTCATACTTTATTTGGAAAGCAGTGGCATCTCTCTCTAGATTCTTGCTGCATTCCTGGAAGTGTGTATATTTTGCTGGCATGAACAGTCACTGGTGATGCAGTTGTAGTAAGTAAGCTCTCCTCACGTGGGCACTAAAATAAAAAGAAGATTTTCTGATTTTTGGTCCACTTTGCTTAATAGATAAACACCATCCAAACACTATTTTGAGGTTACTTTGTTTTAATACTCCCATACACACCATATTACAGAGAAGCCACAACAATTGCCAAACAGAGGAAAAAGCTGTAGTAAAATGAAGTCTAGACATTGTCATCCTTCTGTAGTAAAATCAACGCCAGTCAAAACTGATCTGACTGTCCCACTCAGTTCTTCCAAAAGAGCCCAGACAGAGGAATAAAGTCTCCCAAAATCAGACGCAGTGAAGCAGAAAATACCCATAGGAAAAAAAAATAAATGAGGGTAATTCTCAGCCTCACCCTGTCCTCCACCCCCTGCCCCAAAATGCAACATGTCAGAGTGAGTGTGAGGGAAAACTCTTGTCTTTTTTTTGTTGTTAAATGCTTTGGGCATGCACAGTTTGGAAACAAACAAGAAGCCCTGAAGCCATTATTCACCTGACTCATGAGAGCTGAGCTAACCCGAAGATATACTACAGGACAAGTCAATAGAACCTGATAAATTTCAGAAGCTCTCATTAAGATGAAATGAGGTCTCCTGTGAGCCTTCTGTCAAAGGAATTACCATGCAGATTTACAGCTTAGTGTAGAAATTTGTATCCAAAGATAAATTCCTTCCCTTAAATTACTGAAAATGTAGCCCTTGTAGTTGGTAAGGAAGAAATGAAAAAGTAAATCAGAAAAGGTAATGCTAGTTTCAATATGAAAGTCATTAACAAGTTTCTGTTAATACTTCTGTTAACACTTCTATTGAAATTTCTTTACAACTCTTTAGTAAGAAAGAACGAAGCAATTTCTTTTGTATTAACATTTGCATTTTAACAAAAAACTAACCAGGTCTGCAGATATTTCACAACACGTATCTTCTGCTGCAAGTTTTGGATTACAATAAACTGTTATGCGGTGAAGTTCAATCTATTAAGAAATACAAAAGAGATTAATATGAAATGTAAAAGACAATGTGTTACAGCATGCATTTTCTTATCTTGGCATAATCCACTTTCTCTGAAACACTGCATATTTCTGAAAAGCTGGAAACAGACAAAGCCAAAACAATTACACAGCTCCTCACTTAAGGAAAAATTATGAAGTCTATTACTTTGATGTAAATCATATTTTAGATTTAATTTATCTTCATGTGAGTTGCATCCCTCTGTACTGCTCTTGCTATGCTACATAAGCATTTTAGCCCTCTAGACATCCTCTGCAAACCTTTTCAGGAACATAATTTTCTCCTGCAGTGAACTAGAGTAAAGGTTTGATAAGCTGTCTCTCACCTGCATCTTCTATCGCTTTGGACAGACCTTTGCGTGGACCTTGCCACTAAATCACCTGAAGAGCAAAAATCACAAGTTCTGTACATAAAGCTTCTGTTTCAGAGATTTTGGGTGGATTGGTGAGATGAACAGCATCTAATTTTAACTAGCTAATCTTGCCCTTGTATGCCTCTTCTGCATCTCTTTTTTTATCCTCTTAGTCTTTCCCTTGCACGTGGTATTGAGAAGAATGACTGTCAGTACAGGATGCGCTCTGCTGCCTTCATCAGCTTTATGCCCATAATGTTTTCCTGTGAACATGGAAATCCCAATTGACAACTTCCAGTCAGAATTATCCAGCCCGTGCCACGCAACCAACACAAGATAAAAAGAACCTGCTCCTTCTCCTACATGCTACTTGGAAATGAGGAGACAGTACATACATGTCAAAGTTGAACTCAGTCTTAGAAAATAAAATGAAGCAGGAGCTTGGCCCCATGAAATAAGAGCTCTGAGTCCGGGCCAAACTGTTCAGCACCTCACAGGACTGATTCCTCCCACAATGCTAGCTTGCAGTAACAATGTGCTATTTTCATCTGGAACTGCACAGTGTACATAATATAGCTGAAACTTTCAGATGGTCACTATAAACTCTGAGTCAGATGCTTTAAACCTGGTAACTGGATGTCAGCATACTTAAAACAAACTGACATTTTCTGGAGCTTTCAGATTACTTGCTGTGAGCTCTCTGCACAAGGAAACAGAGGAGAGCATCTCTGGGACAGAACACAGCCCAGAATATTATGGGATTGCCTTGGGTAATTCTTGCACCAAAGGCTACAGGAAACACACCTCCAGCCACTTCCTAATCCTTACCATTTGGAGGAGGGACCGACAGCCATGAACAATGCGCTCCCCTATTTCTGCAGAGCTGAATTACCCTGGAACATGATACAGTCTTGATACAGAGGTAATACTTAATTTTTCTGTGTCTCCCTTTTACCACAGAGAGACAAATTGTGACAGATGACTGATAAACTTACAAATAAATCTCATAAAAATGGAAAGAAAAAATTACCACAGGAAGTTATCTCTAAATATAGTAATACGTCTACAGTAACTACATGGCTCTTAACCCAAAGTGAATACAGAAAAATGAACTCCTGTAACAAGGACTGAGTTTTTGTAGTTGCTTTGATAACAGAAGGTTTGCCTTAGCAGATGCTACAGCACTGAATATTGTTTACAGAAAAAAAAAACCTTAAGTACTTCAACTTAAGAATATACACTCAAAATTAATAACCAGTTCTGAACCTTTAGTCTACACGACTCTTTACGATGGTGTTAGTAAAAGCGTGGCTAAAATGTGATTTCAAGTTATCTGGTTTTCCTTTCATATTACTCACATCTACAGGCTTATCATCTGCAGCTCGAGAAGCAATCAGAGTCCTTCCCTGCAAGTCAATGGTGAATTTTTCATCAGTCTGCTTTCTCTCAATTAAATTACAATCCAAATAGAGGGAAATGATCCCCGACTGCACACTAATACCAAGCTTATGCCACTGACGATCAAACAACGGATAAATTTCTCGACTCTTAAAAGTGTAGTGCAGTATATT
The DNA here is from genome assembly GCA_013396915.1 of Stercorarius parasiticus. Lineage (NCBI taxonomy): Eukaryota > Metazoa > Chordata > Aves > Charadriiformes > Stercorariidae > Stercorarius > Stercorarius parasiticus. The sequence goes on along the minus strand of VWZL01001220.1, from coordinate 472,681 downwards.
TCCCTGAGAAGATTTGGTCATATACTCCACAACCTTTTTTGTACCATCCAGAAGGACAGAGATCTGAAAGCAAAATAAAAGAAGTGGTCATCTAAAAGTTAGAGTATAAGAATTAAACACATATATAAACTATATATAATAAAAATACTTTGACTACATGGATTGGGCAAGAACTATGTTATGAAGCATTCTTCTACATAACTTTGTAAATACATATCAGCTATAAATCATAACATGCCTTCTTATCCTAGATTGCAGTCTTAAATCAATACATTTTGTTAAATTTGTGTCATTCCTATGATAAATCATCAGTCTGTCTATTCCATATAAACTGTAGCTAAATCCAGTGGTGAAACATCCACCAAGCTATATTTGCCATATTAAGGGCAGGGGGAGGGAAGAAACTTAATGAAAAAAATAAATCAAAGACAACTCTAACCTCAGGTGTGTCATACTGATTTAAAACTTGCCATATATACCAACGTTCTTTCTTGGTATTTCGCCGTACACGGAACATAGCAACTAGAGAGTATTCTTCAGGAAGCCCATTTGGAAATACTTGCCTACAATAGGAGAGAGGAAAAAGATTTCTCATTCTTACACACACAAACACTGCTTAAAAGGAATGAACAGAAATAATACCTGGTGAAAACAAGGAGCCAAATGCTCACTCATACAAATTCACAGACTTCAGCATTCAGAAGTGCCGCTTCTCAAAAGTACAATTCAGTCTATTTACAAAAATAAATGGCTGAAGATTTTGCTAATGAATTTTTTGTTCTAACTTCTTTAAAATCCGTGATTACCATAAAAAGGAGCCTTAACGGCTGCAAAGTGAGTGCCACGAATAAACATATTTTAAAAATACTGCTTTTCCCAATTTATGGCTTGGGATACCGGAACAAGTTCCCCAGAGGATTTGTGGAATAATCTCCATCCTCGGAGACTTTCAAAACACAGCTGGACAGGACTCATAATAACCTGATGTAACTTTCATGTTGGTCTTGCTTTGAGCAGAGGTTTTGATACAGTGAGCTCCATGGGCAATGACTTGGACATCTTGAGTATCAGAACAGCTGGACTTCAGCAGGCTCAAACCAAAATAAGGAATGCATTTCTGAATGATGTGCTGTTACTTGATTTTTTTATTCCTTTTTCACCTAAGATATGTTGACACCCTAAAAAAGAGTCTGATTTGCTACCTATTCTCAGAGAACACAGTACAACACCACTTCTTGAACTATTTGAAAAGCTTGTATTTCAGAAAAAATGAAATTAGTCTCTAACTCAACTCAGCGTAATCATTAAATATATACTAATTCTGTACTAAACAAATTAGGATGGTGCAATCAACATTTTTTCTTTTGAAGCCTCTGCATTTCGAATTATTTCTTTTCTAAGACAGAGGTGAGACAAATGAAAATCACCGATGCAAACACTACACACCACATGAGTAGCTAAAGTGTTAACATGGCTGTTTGCTAAAAACTGTCAGGATTGCCCAACTAGCCACATTGCAAAAGGCATTCCCTGGATCAGAATGGAAGAAACCTGAGGGCTCCACACAGCAGAAAAATTTCCTCTGTTTTTCTTCCCACAATCGTGTTAAGTAAACGGTTTAGGTCTAAAAATCTACAAATGGGATTACAGTTACAGAGCAATGTGCTATAAAGGCTTCATTGAAAAAAAAACCAACTCTAAAACCAAAACAAAGGGAAAAAATAAAAGGGGAAAGCCCCAGCTGATAAGACAATAACCCCACAACCCTCCTGGAAACCGGTGCACTTCAGTTAACTTAGGATCTCAGGAAAAATGCCTTCTCTGTAGAGAAGCCTGCGCTAAATCCTGCCAAACAGCTTCTTTATGGACTAACACCTATTTAAGTCCCTTATGTGGGAATTACACTTCTTTGGTTTATTTCCCACAGCCGATTCCCGTTTTATCCCAGGACCAAATTGGCTGCTCTCCCACATTGTTAGTGGACCCATATGCTCTGTTGTACATGTTTCAATGTCAAAAGGCAAGGCAAAAGTGAATAGGCTTTGCAGGACTTAGATCTAGATTTCATACCAGTCTGTATTTTAACTATAGCACAAAGAAAATGTTTACAATTTATAAAGAAAATTTCATTGGGCATCAGTAATACATGAGTGTGTCTCTGCAGAACAGTAAACTATCTGGACATGTGATCAGTCCTATGGTTTCAGGACCCCAAGCAAGCTAAGGACATAGCATCTCAGGTTTACAGCTGTAACCTAGACAGGACATCTGGTTGTGGGAGCACCTGATTAGCTCTCCAAAATCAATTCACTTTCCCAGCTAACTTCCATATTGGGAGACACAGGGGAGTTTACATTAACAAGCGAAGGGCAGACAACTGCGGAAGGGAAATATCAGAATTCTTCATCAAATGAAAGGAGAGGAAAACATGATTTGTATGATAAGTCTGCAAAACAGACAGAAGTAGTTTCTGGACATGGTAGGTATACTAGTAAACATTGAGCATTTTTTCTTCCCCCCCCCCGCCATTGCTTCTTAATGTAAACCTCCCTGACGCTTTAAGAGCTATCTAAATGAATGACAACAGTATTAGTCTTCTAAAACTTCATTTCTTTCAGAATTTTCTCAGAAAAATTTGGTTGTGTGAGTGCATGTGATGTAAAATTATCTTCCTTAACTGATTATCAAACCACTTGGGAAACAGGACAAGAGTTAAAGTATGGGCCAGCATTATGAAAAAGGGCAGGAGTGCACCCAGCTTCTCTTACCTTTGAAATGACAGAGAACACTGTATTGGGAGAAATGGGAAAATCAGACGAGGTCAAATAATTCCTAAGGGTATTACACTGATTTCTGTTAAGTCAACTAAAAAGGTAAGATTTAAGCGGAATTGGACCAAGAATAAATTCAGTTAGATTCACAAAATAATTTGGGTAGGAAGGTACCTCTGGAGGCCAATGGATCTAACTCCCAGCTCAAACCAGGGCCCACCTGAAAATTGTATCAGGTTATAAGTCCTGTCCAGCTGAGTTTTGAAAGCCCCCAAGAATGAAGATTATTCCACAACCCTCTGGGAAACTTGTTCCAGTGTTTGGCCAACAAACAGCACAAATTTATTATACAACTACTGTATACCAAAGACAATCTAATAGAAGCCATGTCTTTCTTCTGAGAAGAGTTCTCATTGTGTAACTATATGAACATTCCTTGGTGACTAAAGAGTCGTTAACAGATGCTTTAAAGTACGCACTTAACACTGAACCCCTTCCAGCCAGATGGTGAACACTAATAGGAAAAAAATGAAGGTATAAAATACTCAGAAAACCAGCATACAATCTACTGCTATACACAATTTCCCCTACTTTCTTGCCCCCTGAATGGCTTCAAGTGAAAATAACAGAATAAAAAGCATGCATCTAGCATTGAAGTGACTTAGGTACAGGTGATCAGTAAGATACTATAGCAAAATTTAAGTATTGCTACCATGGTATCTTCTACTCTGTAAAGCTCAGTTAAAAACTCCTCAGAAATAGGCAAAGTAAGTATGTGTTTAAAACCATAAATATATTATGACATTTGATGGGGTAATAAAAAGGCCAGAACAGAAACCTCATATCAGAACATGACAAAAGCCAAAACAAAATTTTGCAAATACTGAATTTGAAATTCATAAGTTCCTTGAATGTTTAGTATACTGTTTCACCAGATTGCATCTACCAACATTTAAAAACTAATGAGAAAACTAATGAGTTGTCATACGCAGGGTGAAGACAGTAAAGAAGCAGCATTAAATGTTAATGAAAAATGCAAGAGTAAGTTGTTCTACATGTTCACAGTTCAACAAGTGCTTCCTCACAGAGTATTTACCTCTTCGTTGTGGCACAGGGAAAGAACAATAGGAAAAGGAGAATGAGTAAGGATTAAGGAAACCTGTACCAAGCTCACCGCAAAGACTACAGATGTAAATCACAAGAATAGAGAATATTAACTTAGGGTAGTACACCATGGTGTCTAAGCCAAAAGCAGTAAGAGAGATGACAGGTCTTAGGAAAGACCTAAGATTACAGAAATATGGGTAGCAATTAATAAGTGTGCAAATTCATCTATAAAGACAACAAGAAAGAACTTACAAGTTAGAACAGGCAAATGAGGGTATCGTTGCCATCTGATTTCTGAACCAGGGCATGCTTATGTTTCCTTGGACAAAAGTGTCTGAACCAAAATACATAATCAGACTTGAGAGCAAGAAGATGAGTCTGAGATTTTCCTCAACAGAGGGACAACAGTCAAGTTCTCCCATTCCTGTTGAGTTTCCTTAGCTTTGGACAATTCAAACCAAATCTTCCTGGATGACTGCTATAACCTTTAAGCCTATTTAAAATGTCCTCTCCCCCACTTCTACACTGAAAGTGCTCAGACTGCTGTGTTTTGTGTTGAATGCAATGCTGTCCAAGCTTATTACATGCAATTTGAGTACAGTCAATGGCTTAGGCACCTCTGGGGACATAGGCAGAGTTCAGGGATCTCTACACACATCTTTGAGTCACAAGGAAATTTGGGTGGCAGTTACATGCCTGGCTGCTTAAGCCATGGTGCTTCTGAGCTTCCCTGGAACTTATGCCCAGACGTTGGAGGAAATCTGTTGTCCAAAATCATTCATTTTAGGTGCCACCAGGGGTTAGGTGGTGCTTGAGAGTAGGCAATTTGAATCATTCTCTGAAATTCAGGTGCCCAGAGTCTGACTAAATTATATTTTAGGTGGAGTTGAGACAGTTTGGTTTTCTCCCTCTGTCCATATTGCCAGTAGGATATAATAAAAAATGAAAGTTGATGAACGGAGCACTGTGTTTTCAAAGCGAAGCACACCCTTGGTGGAAACTGCTGAAAACAATAGCAGGAATTGAAGCACATGAACTGAATACACAGGCCTGAATTTACAGCACCTTAGCCTGCTGGACTGAGGTGGACTGTAAATTACAGAGACCTCAGCTGGCAGATTGAGGAGACAAAAGATAACAAGCAGGAAAATCCCTAACAATACAAGGTTTTAGATCATACATATATACGTTACAAATCCAGACATTCAGGTATCTCAATCCCAGGTTGAAGCATCAGGAAGATGCATCCAGAATGTTAAAAAATACACACTGACATTCCTGCAACTATGTGCCACTCTCTCAAAGCATACCGATACTCAGAGTTGCAAAGGCGCTTGTTCCCTCTCCTCTTTTTTAATGGAGTAAATGTAGCCATAATTTTTCCTAAAAAACAGGTGCTATGGCCCAAGCACAGCACAGACTGTACATTATGAGGTTACTAGAAGAGCAGTTACAGGAATTGTGCATGAACTTTACAACTGTATTTGTACAAACCTTCCACTGTTCATAATGATCAAGTACAGACTGATTTTTTGCAAAATATTTGCTTATTCATTTATTTCCTTAGAAGTTCTGAAAATTTCTGAAATGCAGACACCAGCTGGTTCTCCTAGTGCTACCATGCTAGAAGTAGTAATTACAAATGAATTAACTGTGTATTCACTGTGCTATAAACAGTTTTAGTTCTATCTTTGTAAAGTAGCATTGAGTTACCCCTATCAAATTTAGTAAGGCAATCCTTTATTTACCTTTTGTTTTTATTTTTAAAAAAAGCACTAATGGAAAAGCAGCATCTATTTTTAAATCTTATGAACTCTAATTGTTCCATATCGAATGAGAATACACTACAGTATATGATAAACTTCCGTATTTACAAGTATCAATGAAGCCTCCAGCTTGCTGAATATCTTCCAAGCAGAGAAAGATGAGCCAACTTACATTTCCTGAGAGTGAAGTGAGAGATGTTTAGAGTTTATGGCAAGACATATCTTTTCCAGCTGACATATACCATTACCTGGTATATGTCACTTGTAATATGACATTGTTACAATAATTTGGTGACCAGAGCTCAAGGAGTTAGTTTAAACAACTTTCCTATAGTGGGTAATGATTTATTTAGTACTACATTGTCAGAGACACCAAAATGACCTTTTCATGTTTGCTAAGGAATTTGAACTAAGATCCATTACGAATCAAAAAGTAAAGCTCAGGTGACCAAATAGAAAAATTCTCCACATTATTCTCAATATTTCTACAAATTAGTATATCTTAGACTCATGGGTTTTGCCTAACTTGAACAGTACAATGGGAGAAGGGGAAATAATTAACTAGAACAATTTACCAATCTCTGCCTAGAAAGAGTACTTTAAATTCTTTTCAAATAAGTTAAGAACAGCTGTTTGTTACCTAGAATAAGAAATAATTTCCTTCCCATCCATCTTCCTCAAATCACATTAAGATGCACCATACAGTTTCATGTTACATTAGGCCTCAAGTTGTTTTCATATGACACATTATATGATGCAACTCAAGGGAAACTATTCAAACAGCTTAAGAGTTATTAATTACTTAGGGAGAGCTCAACCCACTCAAGAAAACATACCGCTGAAAGCAAAGCTGCGAATTATTTTAACATTGAGAAACAGGATTTACCTAATATTTCATATACTTCAGCATGCCTCTGCTTTCATTTATGGAACAGGCATAGATTAGCTGTCACTTCTAATATACAGGTGGTTTAGCAATTGTTTTTCATGAAAGTCAATGTTATTGCTATCAAAATTTTAAAAGGCATTTAAAAAAAAAGAAACTGGTTTGAAAGAGAAATAGAAATACCAAAACTGTTATGCCAGCGCAGAGTGCTTCTCCCCTAGGGTTTCCAGCAGTATTCTGTATCCTTATTTACAGGAATTATTAGTGAACTCTTGGCCCTAATGAAGTCAAAGGCCAGCCTTCCATTGATTTTCAAGAGGTCAGGCTAATAAAACTACACCTCCTTTCCAAGTTTGGCCACTTTCTGTGCATTTTAACTTCTCTGAAAAAGATAACCAGTCATCAGAAATAACAACAATAGACTTAGAAGTAGCAACATATAATAATGGACATTGGCAATGCAACAATTTTTCTTCTCATTTTCCTAAGCAGAATTCAGCAGTCTGATAAAGTTTTGAGAAAATTCAGGTAACGCTTAGGCTTTTGGAGTCTTATTCTTATGGAAGGCAACTTTCAGCACTTCTGATATAGTTATACATTTGCCTTGCTCAACTGGGTTATTTTATTTTTTTTTTTTATGAACCAAATAGGTCTCAGAGCAATCAGTGACCTTTCCTTGTACCTGGAAAATAAAAATAACCCTAGCAAAGACCAAAGGCTACCAAAAGCAAGAATGTGTAATCTAGGAACATGCTCATCCACTCTTTCTCTCCCCTTTTTAATAATGAATATTTTTTAAAATATAAAAAGATGATAAAACAGGTTCAGACAGCAGCAAGAGTATCACATCATAAAATACTATATTCAAACAGCATGTTTCCCTTTACAAAATATCACACCTTACCCTGAATGTTGCACAGTAAGTTAAGTTGCTCTAATCAGTAGTAAGCATCTTTCCGCATAGAGGCACACATGGTGGCAAAGAACAACAGACATACACACCACCAGTGAACACTATGAAGGAAAATGGGTCAGGAAAGGGGAGCAAGCCAGAGCCTGATCACTTCAGCAAACTAAAATTTTACTCAAAATCTCATACTCCAAAGGATCCTCCCACATGTGCGCTGCTATAGACTCAAGAAAACACAATGCAACAGAGTGGGTTCAGACAATGGATATGCTACACTAAGCTGCCTATATATGTACAAAGCAAGTAAAGGAAACATACAGGCTACTAAAAAGATTTGGGTGGCTTTTGCAGTATACAGGCATTGAGATGTTCCTCCAGACATTTGAGCTCAACATCTAATGCATGGTTACCCACGATTCAGAAAGACTGAAGTCAATCTATGAGATTCATTCAGGTCTTACACTAAATACAGGTCTTGCATTCAGACTGTTTCTTTTCTTGAGCAGATAACGAGAGAACAAGCAAACATACTGCTTTTGGTGCCTGAGAGATGGGGAACACAGATGAGAAAACTGTGGAACTCTTGTTCTTTTGCAAAGAAGAGAAACATTTCCTCTGCATCTGCTTTCTCCTAATCATGCGATTGCACGACACTTTCTGGTGCCCCTCTGACTTGATGCTGCTCAAACGAGACTCGTTTTCCATGTGTCAGCATCACTTGCTGACTGAGAAACATGCAGAGACTTTGTAATGTTGGTGGCAGAAAGACCAAAACCAGTCTCTGTTGCCCCAGTCTGTTTCTTCCAACCTGATTCTTCTCATACGTATTTTCAGTAGCTGTGGCAGTCAGGTAACACCTTTGTAGCAAATAATGATCAGTAATTGATACCTTCAATACCATGTATTCCTCCTCACATGGATGTTACAATAAGAAGACATATTCATTCTACTGGTTTTAGAGTGTGAATACAGTAAGGTTTCTCATACCAAGCACCCTTTTCATTGAGCATTTCTCCACATTCCATGGATGATAAATCTGCTCATATACCAAAATTAAAAAATGTCAGTCAGGAACAGCTCCTTCCAGTACCAGCATGCATCTCCCTATCGTTGTGTAGCTACACTGAAATTATAAAAGTAACTCAAAAGAAAACCCTCTCTTTTGAACTCTCATCATCTCCTGTCAGGAACCATGGTCTCCCTAGATGTATACCTCATTTTCCTTTACCTAGCTAAAAAAACCCAACCAAACAAAAAAACCCACCAAATGATTTTTCTAAAAGACTTCTACTCCTGTGATTCACAGTAGGGAATGAAACGCACACAGTCTTATTGTCTAGCATGAATGGCTCAGAAGCCTTCAATGCTTTCCTTACTCAGAACCACAGTGGTAAATTTATTGCCTCTATAAGGAAACTACTCAACATCTGACATATTAGTGATAAGCAATCCACAAAAAACAAACAAAAGTTTCTCTTCGGAGATTAATGTCAGAATCTGGAGAAGTGTGATCACCTGTCCATTTCTTCAGTGATTTTGTGATTGTCTCCTAACGTAGTCTTTGTTAAAAATTTAAAGCTAAGACTTGCTTAAAAGAATGGCAGAGATTTAAGTTTTCCTCAAGTAATTCCAGAACTGTGTCAAGCTTTTTGATATTTTTACATAGTCTCTCAAGGCCATTTTGCTGTGCTTAATGTTTTCAAATCCAGTTGTGGTATTTTTTTTTCTCCTCAAGTGTGGCAACCATCAAGAGAAGATAATGTGAACTTAAATACTTTTAAAGGGACTCTACATACTTCTTTTAACATCTACCTCTCTGTCTTTGTTTAGACATTTTATGAGCAGCTCTAACTCATGTGGTCCTTCTAGTTTGCTCCCAGAAATAGAAAAAAGACAACATACCTAGTTATTAGTCTGTTATTTGGCAATCTCTGAAGTCAATGAGATATTAAATTCTTATGCTAAATATGATTATCTACAGTGGAGTGGAGTTATTCAGCTGAGCAAGAAACCCTCTGAAGATGTTAGAAAAAAAAAATAATTACTGTAACCTCTGAAAGTCAACTGGCAGCAAAAATTGCTCTGCACGCATTTTTACATGCTTCCTACCCTGAAGCAAGGTCTACGGTACAGTGTTAATTATTTGTAGATCTCAGTGGTTGCTGTTGTCTGGAAAAGCAAAGAAAATGCAGACTACAATGGAGGATTTGTCTATTGGAGGCCACGATCATTTCAGTCTGAAGACAGATGATGCACTTCATATTTTGGAAGAGAGGGAGGAAATCAGGAATGATGTTTCCTTGTTCTTGGCCTATATATCCACATAATCTTCACTAGAGGAGGAAGAAATCTAAGTATCCATCTCTCCTTGGAGGTTTTCACAACCATTTTACCAGCACTGTACAGACATTCGTACAGGTATCTAGAGACTCTATCCAATTCCAGAAACAGATCTGTCTTTTTAGGTTGGTACCCAGGAGGGCTAGTCATCTTCAGCAGAGCTGCAGGCTGAGAGACTTGCACACTCCTACTTCTCACGCTGGTCTTGTGTGAGCTACCTTGGGTGTTTCTGCATGACATTGTGCTGCCCAGCCTAAATGTCTTGTTTCCTTAGAACTCTCAATTTCTTCCTGTTTAGTCTTCTCCTACCCACATCCCAAACTTTTTGGTAGCTTTTTACAATGAACCAATGGAACAAGCACTAACAAAGTGAACTGTTGGTTACACTTGGAACAGGCTCACCCCTTCCTTCCCTGGTTTGTTCTGCTAGGTCCTAGATAACCCTGCTGATGGTAAAAGGCAACCCACCTCGCAGGCCAGCCCATCCCTCTTACAAAAATGCTGAGTGCTCACAGCAAACATAATAGCATGGCTGTCAGGGGAAAAAAAGAAGAGCTAAAAGGACTGCTGTATGGAATGCAGCTGAACCAAACTATGGAATGCTTTTTTCCATAACCCCCTCAAATAATTGCTTGGATAACTAGTCTCCTCATCATCATCATGCAGGACTGCCTACAAATAAACTAATTCCAGGCTAAAGTCACAAGCAGGCCATGCTAAGAAGTGCTTGAGAGAAAAGGCGCAGACAACACCGAAGGTACTACAGCCTGCAACACTGTTATAGATGGATATATCTACCCATCTTCATTCCAGCTGATCACCCCAAAAAAAGAAGGTATAAGAGGTGAAGATTAAGTTACCAACAGAAGAGACCAGAGTAGGAAAGAAGGTTAATGATACCAGATACCAGGCTCTGACCTGAAATAAGTAGCTCTGTCAGCTGCAAGAGTGAAGCAACAGAGGGAGAACATGCTTTTGCTTTAACACCCCCTACACACAGCATGACTAGTCTACTAATATTTAAGTCTGGTGTTCTGCTTACAATTTGAAGGATAATTAGATGTGCCCTTCTACAGTTTGTAAGAACTGTTAACATACGTGGATTCTAAGTAAATGAAAGTGGAATATAAAAGATTAAAAAAATTAAATTGCTTCACATAAAGAGATTTAATAGCATTTTCAGAAACTGGAAATGACCACTTTTCTGAAGTCTTCGGACTTAGAAGTGAGGTTCTAATTAAAGTCAAGTAAAAAAACAAAGAGCACATACAGTTTAGCCTGCATCTGTCACACTTTCTGTAATAATGACATTTTTTGGTAAATTACAGATTAGACAGAGTAAAATATATCAAACTGAAAAATATCAACATTGCCTTGGTATCTGCTGAGTCATAACCATGTTTAAAAGGATGGGTCAAGGACCTGTGACCTGCTAACCATGTTACTATCAGACCCAGCTGGGAAATGGCCAGGTATTCTCTTTAAAGAGTTAGGAGAGAAACAAACAAAAAAACGTTGTAAAAAGTTAGAGTCTTGCTTTAGGTCCAAGACAGAGGTGTTGAAGGCAGGCTTCAAGCAGCAGTAGCTTGGATAAGTCAATGAACATTTTATTTGGATTTTTTCTAAGCTTCACATCAAAAAAAACCCACCAAACCCAACTTGAAAGATCAGTGGATATTACTGGGAGGCCTTCTCAGGCTGGGGAAATAGGCCAGATGCCTTACATCCAAACGAGGAAGCTTGATATCCTGGGAATTTACAAACTTTTCTCAAAACAGCGAAGGCTTCACAGTACAAAACCTTCGCATTAAAAAAAAGCACGCTTATCCATTAACTATAACTTAATTTGAGGTTGAATCATCTACATAACCTCTATGCGAAAGTAACAGAATTAGAATGAACAATGACCTTATTTTTCAATATTACAGCTGAGATTGAAGTCTTTGCTGCTGCTGAAAATTCTAGGAATGTCATATTACCTGCTGCACTCCTCAAGCTAGCATAGGAAGTGTGGAAGAGTTGTGACAGTAAAGAAAATATCAACATTAACACCAATATTTTGCATTGTATAGAATTGTAACATTTAAGCATACAATAAGATGCAAGAAATATTTTGGAAGCTTTAAAGAGTAAATACTTTGTTCCCTCACTGTCCCATGACAAAACCAGCATTTTGATGAATTCAGCCTTACCCTATAAATTACCTGGTTGACAATGGAATTAAGCACCCAATATTATAGGACTCCATATTCTTAAGGAAGCAAATATGTTAACATCATGGTCTATAAGAGACTCACAGAATCCCAGAATGGTTGAAGTTGGAAGGGACCTCTGGAGGTCATCTGGTTCAACTCCCCCTGCCAGGCAGGGCCACCTCAATCCAGCTGGACAGGAATATACACTTTTCTCATGTATGAGAACAAAAACAATCCAACATAAGCCATTTGAAGAGATGACATGTAGTTGTGATAACAAAAGTTAGGATGCTGTAAAAAAATGTAATCTTAGGCATAATATGGATTCATATTAGTAGTGCTAACTGATCCTTAAGGAGAGCAATGAAGCGAGGATGTGTTATAACTGTTCAATCTTTCAAGAACTCCAACCGGTTAATGAGTCATGATTTTTCCTTTCCATGAAATCATATCAGCTATCTTGAATCACAAAGTGTTTTTTTAGTGCTCCTAACACTTTCACAACAAACCAATCTTAAACTTATGTAATTTCCTGGTAGCATAACGTATCTCTCTCCACATACTAACAGCAATACAATCATTTATCACTTCCTAAATTAAAAGCAAGCCCTGTGGAAAGGAAAATAACCTATAAAAATTAAGAAACCATTTCAAAGTCTGTGCTTCTTTTTGAGGAAACACAGAAGTCTGATGGCATTTCTTGCATGTAACATTTTCAGACATTCAAGTAATCACATACTGTTTCATTACTGCACTACCACTACAACTTATCTTCTATGCTTGGTCTTGTTGTGGTACATTTTCTTCCAATGTCTCTGCCCATATTATTTTTCTTATGAGTTACTGTCTTTACCACATATTGTCCACAGTTCATACAGGAATAAAATGTCTTATGTTGAACATTCTCAATTCTCAGCGACTTAATTCCAGATAAGATATTTATAAAAAAAAATCCACAATGTACTGCACTAGAAGACTCTCCTCTCAAAACACCTTGTTTCCAAATAACACCTTTACCTATAAAATGAGTGAGCATTATCTACTAATCCTGTAGAAGTCAGCTGCTAGATGACAATCCTATGTAACAGCAATAAATTAATGCTTCAAAGTAAGCACATCCAGCATGGAGGGTCCCAAGTGCAAGAACTGGACCTTCTTTCCCCCAGGTCTTGGCATTCCTGTCATTGTATGCATTCCTGGTGAATACTATTATCCTCTGTGCTCAGTTTCATAGATTAATTTAAACTGGAAGTCATCCAGCATTCTAAACCGCTCACTTAGAGACAGATCCAGTAAGATAATGGGAGGTAATGGTTTTAAACTAAAAGAGGGGATGATTTAGACTACCTATAAGGAAGAAATTTTTTATGATGAAGGTGGTGAAACACTGGAACAGGTTGCCCAGAGAGGTGGTAGATGCCCCATCCCTGGAATCATTCAATGTCCGGTTGGACAGGGCTCTGAGCAACCTGATCTAGTTAAAGATGTCCCTGCTAACTGCAGGGGAGGTTGGACTAGATGACCTCTGAAGGTCCATTCCAACCCAACACATTCTATGATTCTATAAAAAATAAGGTGCATGGAGTCACAGCACCTTGACAATGCTCTCTGTGTGGTTACTTCTCAGGAGAGGTCCAAGGCAAACTTCACATTCCTCAGCCATAAAATAGCCATTGCTATTTCATGGGATATGCATTCAACAGCATTGGAGTAATAAACACAGCTCACCATAGATTATAAACATCTTACTAAACCCTCAGCAGAATTCACAGAGTAAAAGAGATTAACTGAAGTTTATCAAGGACTTCAACATTAACATTGCTATTATGGGTGTAGCAAAAAGCAGCAGCCTAATCTCTAAAATAAAAGATATATGCATTTTCATACGACAATTAAAAGCCTAATGCCATATTAGGAACTATCAACAAGTTATTCAAAGCCTATGTTGTCATGCTCAATCCCAGAGTATTTTTAGGATTTTTTTTTTTTAATAGAATTCTGAGATTCTACAACCAGTCACATCAACTAAATCCAAAAATAACATGATCTCTTGCACATGGTTCTGTTAACACACTGATATCTGTATATCAGGACTTAGTTTCTATAGATTACAGACTGTTCTTCATGTTGAAGTTTATTAAATCATTCCAAGTTTTGAAATGAGTTTGTGACATGACAAATATTCACTGCAGACAAGACTGCAATCAACAAACTCTGTAAGCTTATGTCTGAAATCAAGTTGATAACCAGACCTCCAAGTGAAAAATCCAGGGCATGGACTGTAATGTTCATGCAAAATTAAAGAAGTATTTTTAAAAATTTGGTAATTTATCTCCATAAATAAAAAATGTTTCATAGGATGATGATAAAAGTGTGAAGAGCTAACTACAGAGAAATGCTAGAAGCCAAAAATCTTTAACAACCAACTGAAAATAAATGAAAATCAGTGTAATGAAAAAACCACCAGGCAGTTTCACTGTGAGAGAGACCAAGAACTATTTTTAGATAGAAAAACTAAAAACTCAGAGGCAAGGTCGGGGAGGGGAACGATATTTCTATGACATCTTTAAACAACAAATACCCAGCATAGACTGATGTACCAGCACAAACATCTTTTGTAGGTACAACTTTAAAGAGGGGGAATACCTAACAGCTACATTTCATGAAGTGTTAAATCAAAAAAGCCAGAAAAAAAGAATTATCTGATTTATTAAAAGGTTTTCCAGTCTGCTGATAAACGTCTTCTGAAGCACATGGCACCACTGCTTCAGCTGGAGAAATTATATGCATTGTACAAAGACACTTGAATCCTCTCAGCCCAATCAGCAAAACTGATAAATGATCTTTCAATCTCTAATTTTATACTACAACATATGGGGGCTACAGTGTATCTTCAGCTGTATGTATTATATCCAGTACATTTCATTGAATTCTGTGTGCTTGCATATTGCGTTGCTGTATATACCCATATTTACCCCGGATTTCTAAGAAAATTCAAGTGTATTAATTTTGCAACTATATTTTTGTTCTAAGACTATTCTGACTAGTGTTCTCAAACACAGGTCTTGTTACAGATTTAGATCTGCATCCTCGCTACTAATTTATAGTACTAACTTGTACTCACTTTCGGGGGACTTCTTTCTTCAAAAACCGTGGCCAAGAAAAAACACGACAACATTACAAAGCTTTTAAAAGTCAGCATGTTTGGCAGAGAGTACGAGACAAGTAAACTCTTGTAAAAGTTCCCCGCAGTCTGGCACGACTTAAGGCTCTCTTCAGCTAACATCTCGGTAAATTGAACAACCTATAGCAGAATCTGTGTCCAATGCTCTGAGTGAGGCCCATGGGGAATCTTTCAGGTAAATCACTTGTGCTGAGTCTAGAAATCTAATAACCCAAGAACTTTGTCTAGCAATTATGGTATCTATGACAGTATATGTTTTAAGTTTTGCTATCTTATCCAATATGGAAACTGAAAAATAGTTTTGGCATCCACATTGGATGAAAATAGAAAGGAATTCTATATAGGAGTATATAGCAAAAGTTAAATTGCTTTGATACTGCAGATGCCTTTGTTTTAATCATAACAGAATTGTTCTCCACAGGGCAGGTTAAACCATTAAATGGAAGGTGCAATCTCAGGGTTTGCTTAAGCTAACAGCAGGCTTCCCCCAGCCCCAGCAGCACATTCTTTCTCCTTCCCAGCTGTGATTGCTGGAGATCACACAGCTAATGGGGATCAGCCACCGGCCTCACTGGCCAAAGAAGCTGATGCTGATGTGGACGAAGTGAGATGAGGCTGAGAGCTGGAGAGGAGTGCTGTGAAGCTGAACTCCTAATTCTATTTTCTTCCAAATAATAATCTTGGCTGGACAGATTTCTCCTTTAAAACAAAGGCAGCAGGAAAAAATAACACTGATCTGAACAGAAATACATCTTTTTCAAGTTAAGGAAAGCTTTTTAAGTAAGGAAAGTAAACTGCCTGCACTGTTTGTTCATCCAATGCTTCTGTGATTTGCTTATTGCCTGCCTTAAGTTTCATTCTGAACCGCGAGGCACTTGGGGGACCTACACAAACGCTGCTGGTCTCCTGCACACACTCGTTGTGGACCAGTGCCCTTAAAGAACACATTTCCCAGAAGCTCCTTCCCTTTATTTGTTAGTGCTTTACAGCAAGAACAACATTGCTGGGGTTAAAAAAAGGAAAAGAAACAGTTTGCTTCATCCAACATTGTCTTACCAATTCAGCTGGTAGGACACTGCCATGTTAAAGCGCTCTGCTCACCAGGGAACACACCAGAATCAAAGAATTCAGATTTGCTACAGTCAGTGGAATAATTAAAATGTTTTTTCTGCTCTCCGTTCCCTCACAGTCTGCTTTCACTGTAAGCACTATACATTTTTATATATATTCTTCCCTTCTGCCACCTATCTTTTGTTACTTTTGCTTTCCCCATTCTTTCCGCATGGTAAATTGCATGTTAAATTACAGTTAAGTCCAATATAGCAGTTATAATCAGTTAATGTCTGAATTTTAAATTTTATAAAAAGATCTTGGCATATTTCTTTTAAATTGTCAGGTAGAAACAAGCCCAAATATGCAGAAAAAGACATTCACATGTTTTCATTCTTTAAAAGCAGCATTGTCCTATCATTTTTCATGGTAAGAGGCCCCAATTTTCTCCTTAGTTATGAAATTAAATAATTGGTAGGTACAGCTCCAATTTGTTCTTTCAACAGTAATGCCTGTATTATCCTTATTTTAAATTTATAAAATGCAGCTAGTTTTCTAGTTTCCGGAAATAAACACAAAGTACACAGTTTCAGTACCTTTCAACCAGAATCAGAAAAAGATTGTATCACTGCAGCTTCTGCTCCACTACTTTTACAGACCTGAAGAAAGCATCAGGATTTGCACTAAATTCAGGCTCACACACTCAGGAAGCAAATTCCAGAGACAAGGCCCTTTTCTTGAAAATACCCTGCAACCAAAATACCAGACATTTCAGTCTTAGCATTGTTGGCTCCAGCAGCTCAAATGACCTCAAATAAATACACGATATAGCAAGGGAGAGGTGGTTTCTTACATAACTATCTAATATTTTAATAGACCAAAGGCTAGCAGAACTTTGTGTAAGCACAGATAAAAGCTGGTTAGCATAACTGTAACTACTGTCACCAAACAGGGGTGCCAACTCATTGCCATTTTCAGTAGGTGTTTTAAAAGTTTTTTGATGAAATCTTTGGAAACTGGTGAAGTTCGTATCTATCCATTCTATACTGCATTTAAGAAGTAGGTATATGACTTCCAAATATATAATATATATCTTAATATTTTTCAAGAAGAAAGCTGAACCCGTCTCTGTTGCCCAAAACACATGCTGTGTGCAAAGCTAATCAGAACTCATGCCCGTGTGGACATTGACTGACAGCTGAAGTCATACACAAGGATCTTGGTATTTATTATTTTGGTGAAGAAAGAAGTCTTAGGAGATACAACCAGAGATCATATGGTAAAGTAAATGGTTGCAAAGCCACCCAGAGGTAGGTGCCTTTGGGGACCAAAGTGCTAGCTATGAAAAGGCTGAGCACAGAAAGTGCCTCACTTCATGTGCTCTAGGAAACGCAATTCCCTATGCATTTTTTGCAATTAAAACGGTTAGCATTAAAAACAACGAAAAACCCCACATAAATATTATTTCATCGATTTCTGTTCTTAGGAGAGAGGATTCTCAAGCCTGGAATATACTGACAGAGGTGGGAACAGTATTTCTGCAACCAATAACGAGACATCGTGAGGGGGTGAAACACTTTCTCTGAAATATGGTCCAAGCCACAGCCACCGCTCTTCTGGCAGCAGTGAGTGACAACATTGCTGATGGAGCTCAGTAGTCCAAATACAGTCAAAATCCAAGCTCTTTTGCAGGATCTTACACCAAAAGGGGAAGAATTCCTAAAAAAGTCGTGAGAGTAATCTCAACTGCTGTAACTCTGAGATCATTTAACAGCCAGCAACGCTAATTTCTTCAGTAAATTAATATGGTTTGTCAAGCCAAACAAACTACAAAATAAGAAAGCCATGACTGTGCCATTAAGATTTGCTAATCATAAACATCCAGTTCAAAAACATTCTGAAACTCAGCCGAAATCAACTTACTATTTCCTTTATTGGCACTTTCAGAAGAGAAAAAAAATGGCCCACCAGCCACCCAGAAAAGTGAGAATGAGGGACAACTGACATTTGATGCATCTTTAGGGAAGGACTGTGAAATTATTTCAGCACACTGCTATTTACTCTAACGCAACTACAGAGCAAAGATTAGCCTGAAAGGCCTCACATCCAGAAGTACTGAATGCTGCTGGCAGACCTAAAGGAGTTGCCATCAGCACGGAGCCCTGCGCTGCCCTTGTCAGCAAGCTCCACGCCAAGCTGGAATACACTGCACAGGCAGTACGTGTTGAACTACATAACAAAATGTGACTCCATAATGTATTTAATGAAATAAAATAGAAACATTACACAATTACTAGTATTATGACTATAAAATTAGATTGTCTGCATAACTGTATTTTACTGTGATTTCTTTAGGATTCAAAGGCTCAATTATACTACTTTCCTCAGGAATAACTTTATTAAAGTCCACATAAGAGCTGCAATACGTAACTCAGAGTATTTTAATTTTAAAATCACTCTTTAATCCTGGAAATATTAACAGATGAGAATTAAATTAATATTTAATAGCCATTTATGTGGAGCATAAGAAAAGTTAAGCACCTCCTATCACAGGAGAAAATATGTACAGAACTGCCTCACAACAAGAGATAAAGATAAGAG
Organism: Stercorarius parasiticus; assembly: GCA_013396915.1. Classification (NCBI taxonomy): domain Eukaryota; kingdom Metazoa; phylum Chordata; class Aves; order Charadriiformes; family Stercorariidae; genus Stercorarius; species Stercorarius parasiticus. The sequence continues at coordinate 453,871 of VWZL01001220.1, read as the reverse complement.
ATATAACTGAAATCCAACATAAATACACATAATCGATTTCCCAAGCTGACACTGCATTGTAAATTATTTACAACATATAAATAGGTGCAACACTACTCCAGGTCCATTGAAAAAAACTAAAATGGCATCATACAAGAAAAATGGCACAGCATAGCTTTCTATTACCCACACTACAACTGAATGAATGAAATGCAAGAAGAGATGTGCCAAGTTACTTGATACTTGCTAGTCAGCTTAATCAGATACTCTCAGTTTCCTGCAGGATAGATAACAACACTGTTCTGCTGCTTACTGCACACCACGTCTACTAAGATATTTTCTGAGGCAGAATGATCCTAAAAGCCTCTGTGCATCTAGTAACGCACAGGGTCTGGAACCATGTAATCTGACATAATGTAAGAAAAGGAAATTTAAATAAATATATATTACAAGCTATCGTAGATGAGTAACTGAGATAAACTATAAGGTTATGATGACAGACATCTGAGTTCCTGACTATCCTTTCATTGTAACCCTACCATGTCAAAACTTGACTTTGTGCTCCTGACTGCTCTCTGCCCTTATTTTTAAAAACCAACTCAGAAGTTCAGAAGACTATCAAAAATACTTTAAACAAATAATTTAAAAAAAAAATCTTGTCTGAAGTGTTATCTCAACAACAGAAAGCTATTATATATTCAACATATTGAATAAAAAAGTAAATTCTGTTCTTAATTTTAACATGAATTTCTCTGTGAAGGAAGGTTAAAAAAGCATAAGTAATGCTAACTCCACGAACAACTAGGATTTAATGGAAATTCTGCAGTGCTTGAATGTTACTGAAAATATTTTTAACCCCTTTTTTGTTCAGGGAGCTGTATGTAAGAGGTACTATTTACATACATAGCAAGCTGACAAACACTTCTCTTGTACCTTATTAACATCAATAGCAAGATATTAATTCTCAGCCTAACTTTATTCATACATTAGCACTGTTACGCTTTTTATTAATAATCATCTCAGTTGCTTCACCAAGTTTCATCCATTAGACACGCATATTTTTAGGGAAAACTGGAAAGATTTTCTCTTCACTTTTTTTTTTAATGAGGATACACAGAAGAAAACAACGGGGAGGGAGAGGAACATGAGAAGCAAGAGACCATTAAAGCCAAACCACCTGCCTTCCAGGTTTACCCTGCAATTCTTTATCCCCTGCCCATGTCACACTGAAAATGAAGACAAACTAGCCATTTTTGTCTCAAAGAGTCAACCTCCCTGAAAAAAGCTGAACAGACAAAATATAGAAAAATGTTAGATTTCTCTCCCACCCCATAAAGAGCGTAAAAAAAAAAGTAGTATTCTCTCTTTCTAAGTATTTCCCTTGCAACTGGCTAAGAGTTAAGGCTTTGCTAAGCCACAGCTATCAGCCATGACACAAATTCCCCATTTTCACTGCTTTCACCAATAAACCATTCGTACAAGAAGAAAATAAACATAAAGCACAGACATTAGTATTCAGGCCCACTAATAAAAGCTAGGAAAAAACTTGACATTTTTCAACCTCAAAATCACCCGTCAGACCCCTTCCAAAAATACTGAATTCTTAGAAATCAATGCTTTTGAATCATGAATTTTCCCTCAAAGTAATATGAATTTCAAATAATTCACCCTTTTCCAATCTCTGGCTGCTCTCACTCCATTTTTGCCATTGATTTTTTTTACAGTTTCATAATAAAATAAGTCAGCTTGCAATATGCATTTCATTGCAAAGTACTACTTAGCTTCTTATTTCTAAAGGAAAATTGCCCAGCAATCAAGGCAGTTATTGCCTTGATTTTCTACTCTTCTGTAGTTTCACTTTTCCCTCAAATTCCCATTCATTAAAAAAATCTGTAAAAATCTGTAAAAATGAATAATGGATTTTAAAAGAGTTTTTTTACTGACAAACTTTCAAAATATTTTTAGTAAAGACGTGTATGGGTGGCACCTAATTTTCCCTGTTCCTCTTCTAAAGACAATTTTGATAATACTGGGAAGGCTCTAATAAAAATAGAGTACGCTCTGTGTCAAGTAATTTTAGCTAGTAATTTTTCCTTCAATAGAAAATGTTCAAGTTATTTAAAAAAAAAAACGATGATTACTTTAACAAAGTACAGGATTACACAAGCATAAAAATATAGCATTTGCAGTACCTAGTTCTTCAGAAAAAACTTAGAATCCATCTAGTAACATAGAATATTTAGGTCGTATTTTTTAATCATGCTCCTCTCCCACAGATCACTTCTGTTTGCATCTGTGTGCCTCCAGTTCCTCTCTTCTCCCTCTCCCCTGGCCTCATGCTACCCACAGCCCCTCCTGGCTCTGCCCAGGATCCAACCAAAGCATAAGTCCGAGGGCCAGGTGTAATTTTTCCCTAGGCAAGTTGGAGACAGACCTCTTGCAACACAGAATACCCAACCCAAAGACACAGGAATACTGTTGCTTCCCTCGTCATCACAAGAACACGCCGTACAGAAACCACAGTCCCATGGCTCAGCGCACATCTCAACCAAGCAGCTCTGAGATGATCCTCTCTCTCCACTGAGCATGGGAACTTGAAACTACATTCTTAACTGCTTCTTGGCATTTCCTTGCCCACGTGCAAACTTAAACCCATCCAATCCCACTGTGCCTTACTCTTTCACCTTCCTTTTGGTTTTCATGCAGTCTCTGCTTTTCATCCCACTATGTGTCAGAATAGGATGCTACCTAGTTTCACCTCTACACTGAGTACCCACCATTCTGTTGCTACTCCAAAGCAAAATGCCAATTCCACTGGAAAAAAAATAATCATGAAAATATAGTGTTTAAGGAAACGGCAACTGTGTCTCTCTTTTTAATCCTGCCAGCAGCAATGAGAAAGAGGACAGCCAATTTCACTGAGGGAAGATTAGTATAACACTTCTTGTCATACCATAAAAGTTCTTTGTTTCTTTTGTTTTATAGATATTTACACATAAACAGTAGAGTTTTCAGTATCTGAATCAGGTTTTGAGAAAGATATACGCAATTAGCTTTCTACCTAGATACTTACAGATTCCAGAAGAAAACCACACCTGAATCAAAATGTTTCCCAAAGAAAAAACTGATACAGATGAAAATGCCTGAAAACAGACATACTTGTCTTTCTGTGGCATCCTTTGGATACACTGCTCAGTGTTTCAGTTCATTAGTAGCACTTAGTCTGAGCTCTGTCTTTTAAAGGCTTAGGATGAAAGTAGTATCTTACTTTGTGTCTCTGACGAGAGGTGCGCTTCCCAGTTTAAAACAGATTTTTTCCCCTCCACAAGATGTTTGTCTCAAAGAAAAGCTCTCTGCCAGATCAAACCCTGTGAAATATAATACAGTGATGTAGTTTATTTAATGGAATTTTAAAAACAGAGGTAAATACTGACATTTAGCATGCTTGGTGACTTTCCAGAGTACAGACTGACAAGCTATTTTGAAAACCAGTACTTTAAGTCAGAGAAACTTCCAATATTCATTTTATCAACAGAGAAACTATCAGTGCAAAGTTTACTCAGTAGATGACTTCGCAACCTGAGAAATGCATTTGTTACTTCCTTTTATCATCTGAACTGATAACAGCAAAGGATGTTTGGGAAAAACAACGGAAATGAGTGTGGCTGCAGAACTTGAACCAATACTTTCCAAGAACAACATGTTCTGATTTTAACCCCACTTTCCCAAAAACAACAGCAGCTTTTGGAGCATGGGGGTGGCATTCTGCACTGTCCTTTCAGTTTTAAAGCCAGCTTCAGTCAGACTATGATTACATCCGCTACTAGCCAATTAATTTAGATATCCATATTAACGCAGTCACTTACCTGAAACACCAAGACTGTCTCTGTTGATTTGGTTGAGATGATGGACAACTGTTTTCATTAAAGGACACACAGCACCTTCAAGAGAATACAGTTTAGAATCTATCATAAAATTCTTTCAAAGAAAAATGAATCAGAACAAACTATCATGACAGTGATACTAATATTAACAGGAATGTTCCTTTTTGTTTCTTTAGGATATCAAAACCAGCAATAAACCAAGTTACAAAATCTAAATAAGAGCAATGATATTTCAGATTTCATACTATGCTTCTAATAACATAAGCAGATACAAATCTTACCACATATTAATTCAGCTGTTTATGATTAAAGCTCACATGAACAAAACCAGAAGAAAAACACTACATTCTTACCTAGCTCTTTCCATCTACAATACTCTATAAAGCAACAACATCTCTTCTCAAGTCTGTTGTGTTTGGGTTTTTTTATTTCTGGTTATATTATTAGAAAAATCTCTTTTTCCCCTGTTAATGAATGTGAAACAATAAAGCAAAAATGCTTGATTACCATCACAATAATCTATTGTCACTTCAGTGAACAGAAATCTCAAAATGTGGATTAACAAGGATATAATCATATACTACAAAAAACAATGTAAGCAATATTTGTATTTTGGAAAAAAAGGTTGAAAATTAAGCAGCTTTACAGTTGATTAAGTCTGAACCAAAGTATTTAGGTAAACAAGCAGAATGTTGTAAAGTCTGTAACATGGTAATTTCTAAGGTTAAATCTAACTGAATCCTTAAATCAAACACCATATTATTAATATGCAGTATCTTACTTAACGTCCTTTCATCTCTTTTTTTATTTATACACAAGAATACACACTTTTAAGAAGGAAATACAGAGAAATGTCACTTGTGCATGCGTCAGAAATAGGGCTCTTTCTTCAACAAACTTTGTAAATAGCCCCACTAAACCCTAATAAAAATATCAAACAGAAGATGACAAGCAAGATTTAGCCCGTGCACTTATCAAGCCCAGAGTTCCATGTTGCACTGACGCAACTAAAAAGATGGTCAAACAATTTAGAAGCTGCTGAACAGTGAAGGTCCAAAGTGTCAGTTCAATGAAAAAAGTAAGGAGGAATGTCCTACCACTAACCTGGAAATCATCTATATTTAAAGATTTCCAAGAGCATCCAGACAGAAAGTTGGCATTCAAAATAGCTATATTTGTAATCTTAAAGCATGTGAAATTTGTCATTCATTCTGCAGTAATGTACAGAGCATATTAGCCTTTAAAAGTCTTAAATTCTACTAAATATGTAACAGTATTTGATCTGGATTAAGAATAGCTAATTGGAAAGAAAACACTAAAAGTGAAACTAAATTATATAGACACAGATAGATATTATATAGACACAGAGATGCCTCCTGACAACATAGTTAATGAAAACTGCGTCAACTGTTTAAAGAACAGACCAGGTGGAAGACATTTTTTCATAAGATTCATAAAGTTCCATGCCCCTTATGTCTAAATTGCAATCTACAATTACAAGTAACATCAATTGTAAATAAGGCACTAAGACAATGTATTCTTTCTTTCCTTCATATATATACACATAAATACATGTATACACATACATTTACCTATACTGATAGATAGCTATAAAGTTTCATGACAAGTGAGATGAAACACATGGATTAAAAACAACAGCAATTCCCACTGTAAATTCCCTTTCCCGAAAAAGATAAAGAACTGTAAAGAATGTTGACATTGAAACATCTGAAAATGAAATGAAATCTTTCATCATTTTGTTTTGTAGGGATTTTTACGTTATGTGAAAAGCATTCACTGGAATTACACACTAACATAGCAATTTCAATACACCATTTGATACACATGTACACATTATGGGACAGAAACAAGCTCACCTTAGATGCCCCTTTAATCTACAAAGCTGAGCCCTCAATCACTTATACAGATTAAACTGCAGACTTTTATTTATAGCCACTCTAGAACCATGAATGTGGTTCTTAGATTTACACTGGTATAGCTACAAGAAATACGTTGGTGTAAAGGAAGCCTGTTATGGCTGAAGCCGCAATAGCATATTATACATGCACTGACAAACGTTTTTCTTAAATCTACATGTAAACCTAACCAAGGCTTTTTAATATATATACATAAAGACTACAGGACAGATGCTCTTTTTGATTAAATTACAGTTCTTATAATAAGAGCAGCCAGATATGACTTATTGCTGATTTTACCTTGAACTGCTGTGGTAAGCTCTAGAGAACCCGGGACACAACTGCTGGATTTTTTTTAGCATTAACTTACATGAGTTAACGAGTGGCAAAAGACTAGAGAGCTTTAGCTTATTCCGCTCAGCCACTTTCTTCCAAGTCCAAATAAAGACTCAAGCCTTAATTTCTGTGTTATCCAGATGATAGCAACGATTCCTCACATGCCGCAGACTGGACTGTGGACCTATTTTTATCAGTGGCATAACCGTCACAGCGTAGACAGGCCATGCGAGTGTTACTTATTTGGTTATATTCCATATCCCCACAAGAACTGAAAGGGTTACTATGAATATTCTTCTATCTCATGCTGCTGACGCACTCCTTTAGCCCAATGTTACTCTTTTTACCAGAGAGCTAAGGCAAAGCTCTAAGATATCAAAAGTGAAACCACTCCATACCAAGACTGACAGCTTTCATTGCTATAGACCCATGAAAACTCTTTCTACGGTTATGGTTTGTACAGTCAAAAAGCTAGTCTCTTAAAGATTTAGTACTACTGGCAGATCTTTAAATTTCCTTTGGCCTGAGACAAAACAGACAGTTTACATATTCATCCTGTGGGTAGCTGAATTTGAAGATCTACATGAAGACATTTAGGAAAGAAAAAGAACAAGACAAACCCTTACTGATAATCCAGGCATGGAAACCATGCATCCACCTGCCCTGTTACAATACATCACTGTAAAACTAATGAAGCAGTAAAAAGAACAAGCTTACATTTACACACTGCACTGCTCTGCACGTGATAAAACTGGGTCTGTATGGATTCAAGTCCACAATTCATATTAAAATGGTGATGTCAAAGCTGAAGTTAACATGCCTATAAATTAATGAGATCACCCATCCATAGGACAAATTACAGACCTCAATCTTGAGAAATCAATGAGCTCTACATAGGAGCTTACTATCATAAAATCAACCTAATAATTTTGAAAACATGTGTTTTTGCAAATCGAGTGGGTATATCACAGATCACTGATCTTCTGTCTCTCCAATAAGATGCTAGTAAGAAATGTTTTTGTTTTCTAATAGCATTATGCAACAAAATTAAGGTAATGGTGTTGCATCTAGACTTATCTCCTGCAACATGCAGTGTCATGTTCTGAATTCCTGGAATGATCAGGGCACCTGTTGAAGCACATTGCAGCTTCCACCTAGGCCCCATGCCCAGTTTTCCTTCCCGTACAAACGAGGACAGAGGAGACTCTGGTGCATGCTTCAGTCTCACTCTTACAGACATTTCTTGTGTGCACTTCCTGACTGTGAACTGTAGCTTCCAACAAGCACTCTTGGCTCCTCCAGATCAAGTGTAACCTGTAACGGCTAGATTCACATTACAAGTACCTATCTGCTGCTTATAATTAAACTTTATGTTCAGATGAAGTTTTCAGCTGCCATCTAACACCACCAATGTGCACATTGCAAGGGCACTGAAGTTTCCATCAGTAAGCATCACTGGCCAAATGAACGTGGCCAAACAGCAAAGACCCACCTAACATATACCCACATCCTATGTCAGACTCAAGCTTCAGGCAGAAACCCATATAGGATTTGTCTCACACTCTTACCGGATCAGGCTTCATATATGTATAGGCATAAGGCACCTCTTCAGAGTGTGCGACATACCTGCAAGTGTCAGCAATGACATCCAACGAGTCCACCTCAAAGGTATTCATGCCAAAGATAAGCAGACCCAGATGCCCTGCTTCCAAACAGGGTCAAGAATTCAGATTTCTTACGTACCTGTAGCCTCATGTATAGGAGTACCAGAAAATCAGATGTGATTTTTTTGTTTTCCTTCTCTACTCTGTAAGTCACATCATATTACATTACAATATACATGTTAATTAAGACACGGGTGGGAAGAGGAATGAAGGAGACTGAATCTACAATTTTGTTGATACAGGAAAGAAGTCAGCTCCAAGTCTGGTGACTATTTAGACAGTTATGTAAATAACAAAGCTTTGGCAGGCGGGAATAAGAAATCCATACCAACAGATTTCAAGTATTAGGATGCTTATGCTAGACTCTGGAGAACTAGATTCTCCCATGAGGAAGAGCAGCAGGTAGGGGAAAAAAAGGATTTCATATCCCAGGTGAATATCTTGGCTGCAGGCGTTGAAGCTTTTCTCTTTCTCTACCTTTCCATAAAAAAAAAAAAAAAAGTGGGCTGATCTAGTTTACAGGCTTCACACTGCAAGAATGTAACTGAAAATGTTCCCCTTTGTGGTCTGGGCTCTCTCTTACCTACTACTTACTTTCACTCAGGAAAGCTGAAGTATCTTTCTACAGCACACAGGCTTTCATGAACCACGTTCTTATAGATACCTAAAGCTCCAGATTAACTGCCCAAGAAGACTTAGTATTTAACTACAAATCAAGGAATCCAAGGGTGGCCGCATTGCTTAAACACCGCAGTGATAACAATAGTTTGTGGATCCAGACTTAAATATTCAGAATTATTAAGAATATGAATACATTGTTTATGAGAGTTACTGTAGAGCCATTATCTTGATTTTGGGAAGTAACTAGATGTACTAAAACATGAAAACCAAAAAGCTGAACCGATTTGCATACTTGAAACCACTCACTGTATTTGCGTTAAAGTGCCTATCTAAAATTGTGATCTAGAGCCAATACTTTTCACAACACATTCCATGTCAAAAGGCAATGGAAATTCACCATGCCTAACAGTCCCAGGACTTTGTTTATGCTACATTTTTCATGGGTTAGCAAGTGACTTTGAAAAACAGTAATTGTAAAAGAAAGTTGAAAAAGCAGCAATGATCTGGGAATGAGACAAAGTATTAATATTCTTAATGTGAAGCATTCAGGAATGATCAAATTAGAACTTCATGTGTCACTACAGAAAGAGCTCATGTCCACGCTCCAAAACCAAATGTTCCCAACAGTAAAAAAATGTAAGTCGACAATATGAAGAAAATATTCTTGAAGTCAGATCAAAAACATGATTGTGGAGAATTCCTGAGCCCTCTCCCTCATATTTGCTACATTCTGACATTAGAAGTGAGTCCTTCCTTCTGATGAACAATTAGCACATCAAAACTTCTGGACAAGTGAGAACTGAAAGAAATCCTTGATGTGAATCTAATGGTTACTGGCACACATTCAGAAACTAAGGAGGACAGCTCCAAGAAGATCCAGCATACTCTGTCAGTCTCTGACATTTTTTCCCAATACTGGTCCCAAAGTACACTCAGAATGCCAGCTTAGAAAGCTCTCCCCTATACATGCACAAAAGAGATTTCCTTCCCATAACACACTTCTTCCCTCCAGCCCCTCCCCTCCCTTCAAATTAACTTTAATTTACACTTTTGCCTGCATTTGAAGGCCATTCCTTTAGACTCAAGTAGATCAGGTGAGAAATTTCAGGATGTAAATGCAATAATGCAAGATCCTATCTAAATGAGCTTTGTTGGAAAAACTTTCATATTTTCAGTGAGATACTTTCATATTCACAGTGAGAAATAAATGCTAGCATAGGTTGTTGAAAGAAGAAAACCAAAAGGATTGCCTAGGCAGATCCTGAAGGACAGAGGCTGATCCAAACAGAACCGGTACATGTGAGAGAACAAAGGCCCAAGAACGAGACAGTTAATGAAAGAAAGAAAAAGGAAAAAAAAATAAAGAGGTTAGTTATTTCTCTCTTCTTGAAATGAGCAGATTTCCAATTTGTAACAGATTCATCTGCATACAAATTATCAAACTAGAATGAGAGAACTTTGCGACACAATACTTGGTTCAGCTGAATGGGGCAGAGGAACAGAAGGCTTGCAGACATACCTGTACCCCCACCACTGCACCACCACAGGGTCTGTTCTTTCTCAGCTCCTGCTTTCTGGTCTATAACTCGCATTTCTTTTTTGGATTGTAACCATCCCTTCAGTCTCTAGAAGAGTTTCTTTCCTGTTATCCACTTGAGGCTTCACTCCGAGCCTATTCCCTGCTGTCAGCAGAGCTGCTCAAGCTGGCAGCTATCTACTTGTCATTCCTCACCATCTGCCTGTATCACCTCAAACTGCAGAAGCCTCTCTCAACTGTGCACTGTCAGTTATTGTCAGGGAGAGGTTCAGTCTCTCCTCTTCTTCCCAGAGGTTCAATCTGACCCATATTTGATCCATTTGTGGCAAGCAGGTTAAGGAGAACTGCAATTTTCCTGCTGGCTGCCTAGCCACAAACTTCTATCAGATCGTAATGTACGGTTCAGATACACTTTTTATGAGCAGTTCAGTGTACCTGTCACATTCTTCTGACTGGTCCACCTTTGACCAAGACATCATTTCATTAGGGCAAAAAAAAAAAGAATATGAAAGCAGCTTTCTGGCATTTTGTTTTAAAATTTCTGAAGTTTACATTTATTAATTTATATTATATGGGAACTTTCAGCAATTTTAAAACTGCTCATCTACAGTTCACCAGCTAGCAACAGAGAAGACAACCTATTTTGCTTCCTTCAGACAGCTGAAGAAAATGATCACACAGCTATGATGTAGGCTCACTCTCTCACAGGGGTTAAGAATAATTCATCAGTAGAGCACTTAGCCTTGCTGCCCTGAAAATATAAGGCAAAGTAGTCTTTGTCTTAAATTCAGACTCTTCACAACACATTATTCTCACCTGAGAGCTCACACATTACACTTATTATTTATTAAATTTTACTATTTATTGTTTCCAGAAGTAGTAAAAGGATTATCATAGTCATTGACGTCTTAAACTTCTTGGGCCTGAGTTTCAAATGTGTTACGGAGATTCAAAGTTGTTGTATATGTATAGCTTCTATTATCTTTCATCACGTTTCTGGAAAAACAGTATTACTAAGTTTCATTTTCTAAAAGAACCAATGAAAAAGGACTCTTTTTATTTCTAGTTAAATAGCAACAAGCACATCTCCTTGCTAATAATTGTAGGAAAATTCTAGAAAGTTGAGGTATGTGCTGAGGCTAAGGAGTTCTAGAAAACTGACAGTTCCTTATTCCACAAGCACACACGATGTGCTTTTAAGATAGAATTTACCACACACTGAAGAGTCAATGTAGAGTTTGAGAGAGCTAGATAACATGAGGACAGTAAGAGAGATAAGAAAATAGAGAAGTATGAGAAAATTTGCAGAAGACGGGTAACAGCTTTGACGTTAAACAATATTGCTATATTCCTTTCCCCTGTCATCTTAGGCACAAGGTTTTGTCTAACTCCATCAGTGAAACGTATGACCTGGTCTGGGTTTTAAGTTTAGTTGAGGTTAACATGAGCATTAGGTTGTTCAGGTCAATGTGATCACTGATCTGCTCTAATACAACCATATGATTCTGTTTACAATAGTTTTGCAAGCTCTGATTTAGAATCTTGTTTTGTACACTAAGTTGAAAGAGTACAAAACAAAACTCCTAAGAACTACAACTGCTTCCAAACATGAATCTTCCAAGTACAGGAAACAGAAAGGCTGCTTTGGAGCTGCTTCAAACAGACTTTTTAAAAAAGAGATTAAAAAAATTCTTGTATAATTTTATCTGCTCATACTGGTTATTTTCCACACGCTGTCATTATTTGACTGGGATTTACGCCTTTAGTCTGTGATGGGCAAGAAAAATGGAAGTACCTGTCTGGTCACTGACAGCCACAGAAGTCGAAAGAGGAAGGAGGAGGAAGACTGCCATACAAAGCCAAACTATGCAGGATCCAACGTACTTCATCTCCCCTTCGACACATGTGAACAATCAGCTACAAATCTGAAACAGAAAATTATCTTATTCAGAACAATATCTTCTTATCCTTTTCCCCTCACCCCATCAGAAAACTACAAAGAAGAATTTCTTGACTAAAGAAAAGAGGAAGTCGCTAGTCACACAAAGTTTATCATTTATCTGTTTTAAGGAGCTACAAAAAAAGACTTATGTAAATTTAGAAATAAATGACAAATATACTCCTTTATTTCTTTACTAAACTCAGAAGTAACACCTTAGAAATATTAACTCAGAGATAGTAGTTGTAAAGGCATGAACCTTTCATTTCATTAATAATAAATAATTTCCTTTTATTTTTCTCCTAGGTTTTCAATTTTAGATATATTAGGTAAACTTTTTGGTGTCACAACACTGCCGGTGACTGCTGAAGTAGTTTTCAAATCGAAGGAGGACAACGTACAATTGTTTCAGTTTAAGTGCAAAAGAACCCAAAATACAATATTTCTCTGCCTTGCAAAATATACAAGTGCCTAGAGCAACCTGCACCGAGTTTACAGTTCAAATATAACAAAAATATAGTCTGGCTTTTGTCCTCTGAAGACTGTATCAGCTTTTCTTCTAAGCCGACTGCAACCTATAGATACACATGAATTTAACAAAACAGAGAAAATGACAAACATTCTTTTTAATTACATTTTCTGTGAGAAAAAACAAATCGCATACCTAAGATGCAATTTTCACAAGGCACTTTATTCATCATCAGAGCCATTCTGTCAAGTCACATGCCCTGACAGCAACTACACCATCATTAACTTTTTCAGCCTCCCCAACAGCAGCAAAGTGAATACACAATCAAATAACATTATCATTTAATTTCCTGCACCTGCTTTACAAGCAGCCATCAGTAATTCACCAGAGGTCTCATTTTTCTGAAGGGCTCTTGCCAATTAAGCCACTAACACCGCCACCCCACCTCCGGGCTCGGCTCCTCTCCCCCCGGCTGTCTCCACTCCCTCGCACAACCCGGGACACGGGAGACCGTGGGGCGGGAGCGACCCGAGCCCCCGGCAGCTCGGGCGGTAAAACGGTAGTACCGGCAGTTTAATTTCTCCCGGACCCAGCGTCCGTAACACCAGTCGGTAAGGCGAGCGGGTAGCCCGGTCGGCGAGGAGCAGCCAAACGCCGGCCCGGGCAGCTCCCCAGCTCGCCCCGCTCTCCCGCCGGCTCGCCCTCGGACTCTGGTCTCCTACCCGCCGCCCCGTCTCTCCGGAACCTGCCCGCGGCGCCAGGAGCGGCTGGTCCCCGTCGAGTCGAGCTTCCTCCGCAGCCCCCGGGGCGGAGCGGGGCCGGCAGCCCGCTGGGGCCGAGCACCCACCGCGGGCGAGGGAGCCCTCTGCCGCCGGGCCGCCCGGAGGGCTCCCTCCCGGGCCCGGACGGCACCTGTACGGGGCGAGCAGGTGATGGGGGGGCCGCAGGGAGAAGGGGCTGCTCGCCCGCAGCGGGCGTGGGTGGGCGACGGGACGGGCTGGGCAGCGCTGGCGCCAGCCTGCCGGCGACAGGCGCCTCCGGCTCGGCATCCCCCGGGATTTGCCCGGGGGTCTGCGGGTTCCCCCTTCCTGGAGAGCGTTTACTGCGCTTGCCACCCCTGCCGCCGGCCCGCAAGTCTCTTTCAACTAACTGGATGTAGGCCACTCAATAGGCATGCTAATTGGAATCCTACACACTAATAGATAGATTTTTGTTTTAAATGTGAATATGTGCATACCCTTAATAAGCATGCTCAGCATTGTGGCAATTTGCAACAGTTTAATCGTTTTTGTAAATTACTGCAAATTTAGTAGGACTATTTTCATTAGCATACCTTAGCATATACCTATGGTCACCCACAAGCTTATACAATGTATTTATTACACAATCATGAGCAGAATCCTATAGCATAGACTGATTACAGTACATTAAAAGCTTACCGTGTACATTATGTTTATATAGGACATAGTTAATATTGTCAAAAAACAGTGATAAATGGCAAAAAAGTCCCACCACAATAAACAGGAATATTGTAGTGTGAGTGCACGTGAGATGTTTAGACAATTGACTACAAATAATGAGTTGCTTACCTCTAATTTTTATTTTAGTATGTCCCCCAGAAGCACTGAAAATGCCTGTACAGAGCTGCGGTAGTGCCGAGGAGTTGCTGGAGTGAGTCTCCGAAGAGTGGTAGAGGGGGATGCAGCTCTGTCCTTATTAGTCTCACACGGTGTGACCCTCCCACTCAGTGAGCACAAAATACTCTGCAAGAAAGGACAAACAGACACCCAGGCACAGACTTTACATAATCATACTTGTACATCCCAAGTCCAGTAATAATGTAAGAAAAGGGTTTTTTTTCCTCTCCCTCCCCCTCTCCCAAAAAAACCATAAATTAAACTGCCAGAGTATGAACACATGAATGAAAGAGTATCCGGTTTCTAGTTGTAAAGAACCAATTATGTACATTAGCACACTGGCAGAAACTGGCTTTTATCACTGAAGTGAAAGCACACATCATTAATTTTATATACTTTATCATAAATTTAAAAATCAGCCACCCAAGTAACCAAGAGAGTGCACCTATTTATGGCACTGATGCTGCAAAGCACAGCAGATTACTGACATTTGTTTTGCCTTTTAAAATCTATCATTTACAAACCTGGATGTTCTTGCACTGTAATATCATCTGTCTGTGACGAAATGGTGAGATTGAGCACTGCCACTGGCTCTCATCTGAATATGCAAAACTGCACTTTTCTCAGGTTCTCCAAATGTGCTTGTGGCAGTTTTCCTTATTGCATTTTAAAGATGTAAACCAGATAGGACAGAGAAAAGTAAAACTACTAGAAATAGATACACAGAAGACAGAGTAGGGCTTTAATTAAACATATCACATTTATGAGACATATTTAATCTTTTTCTAGTGTAATTATTCTGCCAGGGGGAAAAAAGGAAGGTAGTGACTGTTATATGAAAATTTATTAGCTTAACATCAATTGATCTCACCTGGTCTTGAGGTCAGAAAATTCATAGGGTTAGCTTTTTGCTTCTCTGCTTTCCCCCACCCTCCCCAACAGATTTTGAAAAGTATTTCCTCATTTCAGCCAAGATAACTAGCCAGGATAACTAACAAATCACATTGAAAGACATGATTATCTTTCTGGTTTAAATTTCAAAACAGTTGTTCTTCCCAACTTAGAATCACGAGAGAAAGATAGAATTGCAGCTTACGTACGCGTCTGCTAGGGTGTTTTATTCCACAACTTTGCTGCAGACTTGTGGTGTAACTTTAGGCAAGTCACACTTCTCACTTGCTCGTTCTGTAAATTATAGAAAGTAAAGCTGCCTTACCTCACAGGGTGAGGCGCAAGAGCCCAATCCTACAGCTGGCAAATCATCGGAGCACTCCCTTCGCCTTCAGACTGTTCATTTGATAAAGGCTTCAGTGTTGAGCCCCAATTCAGTGTTTCAAGCAGAGTTGAGAGATCCTCGGTTCAAAGACCCTTTGTAAAAGCTCTGCTCCTAGTGAAAGACATTGTCATTTTTGATTTGAAAAGAGCTGCATTTCTCATTGCTCTTTCAAGCTACAAAATTCTTAAAATCTTTTTGGTGTACTTCATTTTACATGCCCTAAATATCTGGATTCAGCTGTGTCACATGAATATACACAGTCTTATTAATTTCAATGATTATAAATTCTGAATTAGCTAAACATTTTAATTGTATAACACATTGCCCATACAAACAGTTAATCCTTCAAAGAAGTATTTCTGTCCCTCAAAGTTTCAGTATTGCTCAAAAGTCCAGATCCAAACTGGGTCTTCTTTTCCTATGAAGCAATAATGAAATGTAACCCCTAAAACCAAGGCTGTTGTTCCACTTACCAAGATATCAACACTCCAAATAGAAAATTAAAAATACCTTATTTGGACCATGTCAACTTCAAAAGACTACACATCTGTATGAAAGCAGTAAGAAGAATTAGAAATTACTACAGTCTTCCCTGGCTAACACACATGCTTCCTGTACTCTGGCCCAGATCTTCAACTAAAGAGGATCATGCCAGTTCACATAAATCAAAGGAATTACACCAATTTATACTAGTTGTGGACCTCAACATTAGGGACTGCCACCATATGTATTCATGGATAACACTGTTCGCATTAATGAGTACAGTCTTGAATGCCTAGTGACATGAAAAGCCGGAACAAGGAAAACCTTACTGCTTACAAACTTCTGTCATGAGCCAAAAGAAGGGTTTCTCTCTCTGCCTCCCACAATATAAGCAGCAAAGCCACAACTGACAAAACACCTGTTGTCATAAACAGCTTAGAAATCCCAACCACCTGCACTCCTGTTCACCTGCAAACAGTTACTGGTGCACTCCAGAGAAAGCACCACCTATAGATCATCCCATCTCTTCTGTATCCGGGAAGTACTGGAAAAACTGACGCTATGAGCTGAAGCACATGCAGCAAATAGATGATATCCTGTGTTATCTTTGCAGCAACACAGTTTTTCAGCTATCTCCAAGTTTAGCTACAACTCTTACCGACACACAGAAGACAGGATTAGACCAAGATCCAGGCAAGAGCCAAGGCAAATACACCAAGATACAGAAAAGGGAGAAATTTAAGTTTGAAACCATACTTAACACAGATGTGCAGAGTGCGTTCCATTTCCTGCACCAAGGGTGGACTGCTCCACTGAACAGCTTTTACTGTAACTGCAGTTGCAGGCAAGATGCAGGGGAAAAGGTGAGAGAATTGAGGGGCAAAGGGACAGACTTCTATTTTCTAGACTTTTTTTTCTTTATTGCTAACACTCACTTTTAACCTTTGTTTCTTTTTCTAGCACAATTAGATATCCAACCCAGCCAAACAGCATAACTCACTCTTGTCTGTGTGGTGCTAACAGATTTGTCTCCATCTCGTTAGACCCACTTTTTTTAACTTGCATTTCTTATGACAACGCATATGCAGGAATGAAGCTGTAAACTTTGACAAAACTCCTAAAAAGCAACATGAAAACATTTTCTTTTTTAAAAGATTAATTTGAAACGCTCCTTACCACGCTATTTCTCACTGAATGTACAGCTTAGTATTTCTATTCTGTTGTATAAGCCCTATGTGGGATTGTTCCTTTCCAAGTGATCCTTCCTGCCCTCTGCAAGATTTGCCAGTCATGAGAACTGCATTCCACTGAAGCAATTAAAATATGAACGCTTTTAAATACATTAGAGTGAACTATAGTGAACTTAGATAAAACAGGTGGAATGCCATTTACATTGATGTAAAATGGGGCAAAAATGTCACTCAAATGAGGGAACTTTGGCAAAAATTACATCAAAAAGGAATTATTTACAGGCATGTGCACACACACTAAGCACTCCTAAGGAGAAAGCCAACAGAAAATCTGGATGTCACTTCATTTCTTCTACAGCAGAGGAAAAGAGGAAAAAACACCCCTAACTGTGACTTCTTTTTCTGAATACTTAAGACACACTTGGATTTTCAGTAAAGGGGCCAAAATAACTGTCAAAAAGACGCAGAGAGAATACTTACCACTATACTTCTGTGGTATTAGTTATCTTGGCTCAGACATTTTCTCCACTCTAGCACTTTATAACATGTTTTAAAATAACCAAACACTAATAAATATAATGGTACAGCAACAAAAAAAGGTCTGTAGTTTATCTCCAATTCCAGTGCCACTAATAATCCTAATCTCAAAGAAATGATATGGAGTTGTATCATTTGTAATCTTTAGTGCTATCAGGTCCTAATGCATTTCATATTCTTAATAATGGCATTTTAATCCCAAATATATATGTTTCAAAGTAAATAACTCAATGTCTTGATATATTGCTTATATTTACCAGTTGCAAACATATATATAGCTATATCGTATGATTTTTAAAGTATTTATTACCATTCCAGAAAAATACATTTCTATGCATATACTACTCTTTAAAGTGTTGGTACAGATTTTCAGTTAAGTTATTCAAACCTGAAATATTGCTGGATTTGTAGAATTCAGTAAAATCAGTCCAGGCTTAGAGAAACAATGCTGACCTTAATAGTGTCAAAATGTCTATGTCCTTAATCAATTAAAAGGCATACTTTGTCTTCCTATGGAAAGATAAATGCATGCATATAACCTGTACTGCCATACTACACACAGCTTGCCACACATTCTATTATTTCATGAACCACACAAAGAAATACACAATGAATAAAAAATTCTGAACATTTACCATTGGTTTTCTTTCTCTTCTTTCTTTCATATGGAGTCCATCCTATCCATAACATAGGAAATATGTGGCTTTTGGTGGCTTTCGTACTGTACAAGAAAAAAAGTACGTGGTCAAACAGCCGATTATGGACAGGAAAACCCAAAAGGTGATTTTCCAAACCAAATCACAGCACATCACACATCATCTGGCTTGTTTTAGACTGAAGTTGTATTTAAAGGCCTATTTAATGACTTTCAAGACCTATACATCTTTAAAAGTCATTACACATAATGAAAAGATGAAAGCCACGTTTTAGGCAGCTGTGCTGGGAATTACAGGTGGTTGCCCAATACTTCTGTATAAATACTCTAAAATCCTACACACAATCTGAAAACATCTATAAAGCAGTGAAATGTGTTAATTTAAAATTTATATAATGCAAATATTAGATAAAGGAAGCTGAAGAGCAAAGGAAAGGTAACAGCAAAGTTTAAGATCCTATAAATAGAGTAGGCTGTACAAGCCCTTCAGGTTTAAAGGATAGCTTTACTTTTGACCAAAATGCTGAATATTCTATGCTTGTTTTTTTAAACTTCAGGAAGACAAAGCATAGATAGTCCAAGAAATGTCAGTTAAAACTCCATTTTAAATTGTAACAAATATGTCTAAGACTTTACAATTCTCAGTATCAGTCAGTGTCTCCTACTGTTGTGTCCTTTCTATCCAGGTATTTTGCCCAAATTTTATTTAAAAACAGAATACTACAATAATCAATGAACCAACTTTAGGTCTAGTTACAAATAGTTTCAAAGTTTCAGAAAGTAGCTTCTATAAATTTGCCTATGCAGGACTGATACATGCGATCACCAGTTTTATCAACATAGTAGCTACAATTATATTGACAGATCCAGGCTTATGAGTTCATGCAGAGCTATTTACCATTATGTTATTTTAATGCTCAATTTCAATACTGTTAAGCAACATAAAAATGAAATGATAAAATTACAAGTACTTTATTTGTATTTATTGCTGAATGAATAGGCACAATAATCTGGGAAGCTCAATTAAGTGCATATTTAATTTGTATCTCTGCTTCCACATACTTTATTCACGTTTCATCTAGGAGTAAATATTCTCAGGATTTAAGCAATGCTATATTTTTAATTTTACAGACTTATGTAAGCTTGATGTCAGCTTAGAGCTATCTAGTCATGATCTCAGATGTAAAAGAACTCTGAATTCAACAGCATCTAAAGGCTGGAGCTAGAAGTGAGAGAGATGTAAAAAAAAAAATAATCGAGCTGTTACATGACCTCTAAAACAGCCTACTGGTCTATACATATTGCAAGTCAACATCCTACGTCACCCTGTGTGTATATGTATTTTTGTGAGCTGAGGAATTTGTGCACTAATAGAAAATTACAGTTGAAAGGAAAAATCTATTAGACTGCGTTTGCATGACTATTTGTATCTTTATGCACTGCAATTCAAATAAATTTTACTGTTTACTAGGAATGTAAAAATGAAACACCAACCCCCAGAAAGGCCAGCGCCTAAATAAACGAAAGGTTCTGAAAACAAGTGTAACTGTGTAGTGTATCTAGCATAACATTTGCCTCCATCCCTAAATTGTTTATTTTTGGCACATCAAACGTGGTTTGGATGAGATGGTTGAATTTAATTTTGGAGCAAGGCCAAGCAATTTAGCATGAACATGCCATTTTGATGAAGCTTGGAGTAGCTAGGAACTGCTCTGGTTTCTTCCCTTTCCTGATAAGTGGAATCCAGATATATCCTGTTGGTTATTTTAACCGAGTACTTAACCTAATCTTACAAATTAGTCATTGACTAATTTTGCTGGAACCAATTATTAGTGCTGGAACGAACTATGTTCTAACAACCTAAAGTGGCATCCTGCAACTATTCACTGAGGCTACATTTTCACATGCAAAATTATTCAAATGCATTTAGAGTTCATGTCTAAATCAGCAGATATAATTTATAATTATTAGAGCAGTAGTATCTGACACAGATAGATACAGAGTAAAGAATGTACTTAATCATAAAAGTTATGGTAGGAAGACGACCTTAGGCCCAAAATACAAAAAATACAAATTTTACTGAAGGTAACTACTTTTCTGTTGAGATGTTATGAGGCTGTATTAAGAGAAGAATACAAACTTAGATCCTGCTTATGCATGAGAAGGAAGACACTTTCCATGAAGATACAAAATTTTGTGTAAACAAAATTGTGTTCATCCAAATCTTTTCAGTATGAATAATTATATCTTGACATGCCTGCAAACCTATATAGGAAGAAGTAACTTTTGTTCATGTATTAAAACTACAAGGCCAGTTCCTTAAAAAAAAAGTCAAAGAACTCAAAAACTGTTTTAGGACCCACTGGCTCAGACATTCATCAGCAATATTGAAGTCATCTCTCCTATTGCAATATTGCTCCATTTCCCAGAACTTAGAATAGAGGTTATTTCTTTAAGGAGCTGTTTGTATGTTATAAATACTTCATTGTTTTTTAGGAAATTTTAAAATTTACTTAAACAGAGGATTTGACTCCTGAAGAATAATATTAGAAAAAAAGCCTGAAGCTGAATAAACTAAGCCTGTTGACAGCAGTAAAAAAAAAGAAAAAACCAAAGAAACAACAAACCAACCAAAGCCTGCAAAAAACTACTCTAACCATAGAATGCCTCTAAGTAGAAGAATACAGAGCAGAAAACAAGAGCTTGCATCAGACACACATTCAGGGCTTATCTTCCCTACAGAAGTATTTCTTGCAATCAGGACCTAGGCTAAATTAGACTAGCTTAGTTACTAACCATGAAGATCACAAGCCATCTTCAGAGTCCTCCCTAGTACTAAGCTTTACTAGATAAATCAGTGGGATGTGTCAGTGTATCCCATGGCTGCTGGTGGTACAGCATGGCAAACTACTGGAGGGATGTTCCCGGTGCACTGAGGAAGAAGTTGTCTACATCCAAGCCCACTTCTGCAATTATGGGAGGACAAAGGACTACATATACTGACTTGATTTGGTGTGTTTCTGCAGTGTGAAGAACAGACTTAAGCCAAAAGCAATTTAAACATGAGATTAAATGCAGCTTTAAACAGTAGCAGTTAGTTTAGGCCAAGGGAACTGAGTTATGCTCTTGTCTGCAGGTGTAACCAAACAGCAAGTGTGGTGAAACCTGAACGCAAGTCATGCTACATGACATACCTGAGAAGTCTAAATTAAGGGTGTAACTTCCATTGGGAATTCCAGATTTTGGATTAGCTCCTTTCTGCAAGTGTCCCTCTTCCTTGATTGTAGAGTGATAGCATTCCTAACTTCAACCTGACAGCTAAGTTTCTGAACTTTGGCAAGCTGACTCTGTGCTTGATCAAAGGTTTTATAGGATCTGTGGACATCCAACACAAGTTTAAATAAACTTGTTTAGTAAGACCAGCACAGCTTTTAGATATAGATAAGGTAGTCTTATATACTTAGAAATATTTATACTTTTTTACGGCTAAAAAGTTACTAATAAATTACCTACTATAACTATAAACTACCTACTATAACACATTTTTACGATTATGTAAATTGTTCACAAAGTAAATTTGACTGACTTAAATCAGTGTGAGTTTGCATTTTTAATTAAATGAGTAAAATTCTATGTACAGAGAACTTAGATGAATGTTCTACTAGCATTGCCTGTAGCAGACATGATTAAATAAGAATTTTCAGTTACATCCATGTAAAAATTTTCCATTTACAGAGCAGCTGTCTTCAACAGTTCTATTAACACAAACTTACCTTGGGCTACAGTAAAGGTGTACTTATCCTTTTAAAATCTAATCCTCAACTAGCACTCCTAGGTGATAAAATTTCAGGCAGTATTTTTAGTGGATGACTTCCACTCCTGTAATTTTATCAGAATATTAAAGATAAACTTTCAAATCTGTAGAGAAGAGTTCCTTTATATGCTAGATGGTCTCAGGGAGTACAGACAGGTAGTCATAACTGCTCAGATTCCCACCTGCCTATATTTTCCTTCACATCATAAGTTGGTTCAGAAGTTTTAAATCCTTCTCACTCTATTCCATTGCCATTATGTTGAGTTCAAACACACAGCCCCACCAAGCTCCCCAATCCTTTGCCTTGCATGCGCACTGACAGTTTGTCTCTAGACTGGAGCAAACCAACAAGCTATCAAGGCAAGAAAACCCAGACAAGGAAAAGGGGCAGGAGACAGGAAAGATTCTTTGATACTTAGCCCATGGGAGGCCCTCACCCCTCACTTATGCGCCCTTTGTTCCTCATTTTCCACAGTTTTTGGGGTTTTTTTAATTGTCTACATAATACCTAATATAGAGCTAAAAATATCTAAAAAATAAAACATCAAATTAATTTAGTGATTTATTTCTACTCTGCCTTTGAACTATTCACTGGTGTGACGGTCAGGAGCTGAGGCAATAAGATAAAACGAAAGAAATAGAAGCTAAAATTCAGATACTAGGGTATCCTTTGACATAGAGTAGCCAAATGGATTGGGCTGGATTCCTTTTCATCTCTTTGTTAAAGAATTACAAGATAATCTTGATGAAATCAGATGCACTTAATCTTTCGGCATAGATTATCATGCAAGACAGTTCTTTTTTTACATGTCATCAATTTTAGAGTACTGTAAATTTTTCTGTTCAACAATAGATATAACAGTGAAGTATCATTATACAGTTAATTCCACATGTGTAAGTGGGCATGGACATTAAACACTCGGAGTGAATTAAGGATTTGATCTTACTTTTCTGATGTAGCCAAGGGATATGTTTTTGATGCCTGAGAAATACATAATCAAAACATAATTGCACACCCCCCCCCAATATTTCAGTAGTATTTACCTTCTTTTCTATGAAGTTAACTTATTTATTAAAAATTCTTCATAACTTTGAGACAGTTGAGAAGTGCCTTTGGGGATGATTTACTGAAAACCTATCAATATTAAGAACAAGAACACCACAACACAGGAAAAATTTAAAATAAAAGAAATACACTATTAAAACAACATAGTGAAAAAAAACAACCTCTGAAAAAAGCTTCAACTTAATTTCTGCTTTCAGATTTGCTTTCTTAGCATGCATTCATTCTCTCCTCTGTTACCTGTGGGAGACCACTACTATGTAACTTCACTCTAGACTCCCACTGGGAAGAAAGAGCGAAGGAGAACTAGATAGTGCAAGTAAAATGCTTCGGTCTTTCTGCAGATCACAGGAAGCATTAGTAAGTTATTTCATTTAGAGTGAAATTTTGGCCTCACTGAATTCAGTGTATACTTTGCTATAAACTTCAGCTGTGCTAGAATTTCACACCTGGTTTCTGTGACCTCCCTTTAGTTGCTGTGAGCTACAAGTATTGTAGACTGATTCAATCAAGCCAGGATTTCACTCTCAACAGAATTCTAAACACTTCCTGTCATCTTCAGGGAGAAGACAATTAACAAATAAGCATACCAGAATGATAGTGGCTTGCCA
Organism: Stercorarius parasiticus; assembly: GCA_013396915.1. NCBI lineage: Eukaryota > Metazoa > Chordata > Aves > Charadriiformes > Stercorariidae > Stercorarius > Stercorarius parasiticus. The sequence goes on along the minus strand of VWZL01001220.1, from coordinate 430,260 downwards.
GAAATGCTTTTGTGGATCCTAGGGCTGTGCTGTATTTAGTGGTAACAACGTAAGTTGAACAATAAAAATAACAAGCCTTTGTGACTAAGAGACTGGAAAAATATTATTTAGAAGCTGAAATTTTGCGAACGTCTTGTCTGGATCATAGAGTCAGTAAAGGTAGGCTGAAGTTAACACAATATTTTTTCTTAGTATGGTTGAGGTTCTTCCTTCCGTTTTGCTTTCTCACCCCTTTCCAGCCCTCGTTGTATGTAGATTCCTTATTTTCCTCTCCTGCAGGGGCTGCTGGAGTTCCTGATCTAGGATTTCCAGACTGACTACTGGTGATCTAGTCAACTATCTACAGTTTAAATTATGCTGTAACAGAAAGACAGCTAAAATGGCATGAAAAAGCAAATTAATGAGAGGAAACCTTTGCCTTTTTTTTCAGCAGGTTATGAATGTGGTTACGATATTTTTAACATGTTTTCAAGGCTGTGATCTTTTTACCTAACTGCACATTGGCCAAGTTCTTGAAGTGGAGCTACCTGCACATTATTCTGGAATTTATCAAGTCAAAAGATTCCTCATATCTAAAAGTGGACATTATAGAACCTTTAACAAAGAAACTCCTTAAGTAGAAGCAGCTCACCTCTATTAGGTGAAAGAGATTAAATTAAAAGGTTTCAAAACAAATCTACTCACAGTCCACTGTACCTCTGCAGGTTAGGTCTTTCCATCCCATTCTCCTGAAAACCTTGCAGCTTTCAGTTGTTAAAGCTTAATGGTCCTCGAGGTATCTCAAAAAGTCTTTTCGTAACTGCCATCACTGAGACTTGGGCTAGGGTATTATCTTTGATGCAAGAAGCCTTCCTCGACTATAGCTTCATGCTGCTTGCTTGTTTTTCTCTTTCTGTTCCAGGCTGATACTGTTGAAGCTTCTCATAGAATGTCTGAGGTTAGAAGGGACCTCTGGAAATCATCTGGTCTGACCCCCCTGCTCAAGCAGGGCCACCTAGAGCTGGTTGTCCAGAGGAGACATTTTCCATCTGGGCACACTAAACTACTTCCAGAGAAAATTCTGTTCTCCCTCAAGGGAGAGCAGAGGGTCCTGCCTTGGCAGCTTCTTTCCTTTCTGATGTTATAATATCCGTCATAACTATTTTGCCTGATCTCTTTCATAATCTAGACCATAAAATGATTTCTGACAAATTAATAATTTATGCTCTTTCTGAAAGATACATCACCAGTTTTAAATACATGACATTATAAAGATTCTACCACATATCTAGGCTAATATTGCATATGTAACTATACTTACATGATTTTTTTAACACCAACCCCCCTGCCACATACCTTGTTTTTCTCAATTTATCTAGCTTCAGGCATCAGCCTTTGGATTATTATGTGCCTTCATCTGTTAAAATATCCTGATGGTATCAGAAGTCTTATTTCCATGTACAAACTTAGGCTATTCTCAACTCTTCTGAATAACAAAGATGGATCAAAGGGCTTCTGTTTTGTTTTATCTGTTTTTTGCTACAAAGCAGTGTGGTTTGGTGGTGGGAGGTTTTTTTGTTTGTTTTGAGGTTGTTTTTTTTTCTCCTGGAACCATTCTTGCTCACCAACATCGATTAGAAAGCAGAATGCTTGGATGCTACGCATAATGGCATAGTTATACCATGAATACCATATAAAGTAGCAACACAGCTACATTATTCCTACTTGGTATTCCTTTCTGTTAGGTCGCTTTTTTTTTTTAAGCCATCAGAGTGTGCCTGAATCTATCATTACCTCTCAAAGAGCTACAACTTTCCAAAATGCTGTACACCACACAGGAAGCTTAGCCTTGCAGTATTTGTTCCTGCAAGTGTAACCTTACATATTTCACTATCACCTTTTTCCTGGGCAATCTAAATCACCCTACAAAAATGGATATCTAATTGTTCCCTACTCAATCATTTCCATGTCAACAGCAAGATATCCACAATGTTTTCTAGCTAGGTAAAGCAAAGTCCTGTGCTCAGTTTAATGATGTTTATCTAGAGGTAATGTGATAGTTTTGCAGCAAGCCAGCTGAGCAATTTCCAAATTTTAAGGGAATGTTCTAAGTACAAGTACGAACATTATTTTTTTTGAAAACTGGAATGGGAAAAGTAGGCCTGAAACAAGTTTTGAAGTTGCTTAGCAATGCCTCGCCTAACTTGTAAGTGCTTATATATAAAAAAACCTATTTGATCAGTGTCATTCAGACCTGCTCTCTCATACAAGAAGGTGTACCAAGGCTGTGCTTACAGACCTTCTTTACATACAGAAACATTCGGATTCTAACAGCGGTCACATGGAGGGCCTCAAAAAACAATACAAACACAGCTATAGAGCCCTTTTTGTGAAGGAGAAAATAGTTAGTAAGAATAAAAATATTAATGCTTCAGATTTATTTAAAAGTCTATCCTATGGATGTCATGTCTGTTTAAAGAAAGTGCTCATATTTTAAACACATTGGTGTAGTGTGTTATTTGAATGATGCCAAAAGTCAGCAAAACCCAAATGGAATAAAGCCCATCTGATATCATCTGCAACAGCTAAGGCTTCAAAGATGAGCAGCGTAAAACTGCATCTGAGCTAAGATGATGATGAATGTAATAACAATCATAATATAAATGCTCATACATTGGACAGTTTTTAACAAAACTATATATCACACACTGAGTACGCTACTTAAAAATGCATAGAAAGAAAACTGAACTAGTTTCTGGAAGATTGGCACAGGTGAGTTGACGCTGTAGAAAACGAGGTGAAACATACATACCTGCTGGATGATCTGTAATATTATACAGTGTCCACACAGTGGAGACTATGTGCGAACATGAGAAAGTTGAACTGATACATAGTATAGCAAAAACCCTGAAAACAAACAACTGATGAAACCCAGTAAGAGAGGGAGTAATTTAAGCAACATCTACAATAGGATTACTTTACCTGTGAAAAAGTACTGGTATGGTATGCTACCAAAATAGTAGTGTAGCTGCAGCAAGTCAGGTCTTGAAAGCCTCCAAGGAAGGAGACTACAACCTCTCCGCATAACCTGCTCCACTGCTTGACTGTCCTCATGGTGAAGAGGTTTCTCCTCACATGCAGTCAGAACCTCCCTCATTTCCACTTGTGCCCACTGTCATCATCCCATCACATTTCTGGACAGCTCAGCTTCATCTTCTTGATGACCTCCTCCTATGTGTTGGAAGGCTGCTATTAGGTGTCCTGAAGACTCTTCTTCTCCGTGCTGATAAAAGACCAGTTCCATGCCCTAAAAAATCCTTCTGTAATAAAAAGAATACTGACACAGAAAGCAAATTCTCTGCAAATTCTATTTGCTGTACATCTTATGTAGCCAACACGGAATAAACAATAATTTGGCTATCAACTCATTTGGGTACATATTGTCAACTCTTCTCCATACCAGATTCCCACCAGTTTTTCTTTCCTGAGTGACTGAAAACATGCTTTGTGAAATGTCTTTATGTCCTTCCTCTCTACCAACATGTATGGCCTAAACACCTGATTCTTTTGTGCACTGCGTCTATCCTCTCTTTAAAACTTCAGAGACTGAAGTGCATTATAGCAAACAGATACTTTAAATAGAGCAGAATTTCTCATGGTCCTTTTTTCTTTGGCAACTATAAGAAAGCAAACAATAAGACAGTGAAGAAAAAGGAGTGAAAATTTATTTTTAATATAAAAGCATATATACACACAAAATAAAAACAAGTAAATAATTAAGTGAATACATGCCTTGCATCATTTTACACAATCTGCACATTCCGAGTATTTTGCACCAATAAATACTACCTGTATCACTTTCTAGTAAGAGTTGGAAAGAATCTCAATATTTAATTGTGCAAAACAGTAGAACTTGTTTTGCATTTGTTTATAAGATAAAACATTAAATTGCTAGCATGCACTGTATTATTGTGTTGAAGACCTTGGGTGGTAAGAAGCAAAACTCAATTTCACTACAAAAGACTTTTTTAAATCTAATTAAAACACAATGTAAAATATATGAAATAAAAGAAGATAAATGAGAACCACACTAATACCTATATGCACTTTTTCTATAACAGGGAGATATAGATAAGACATCAAAAAAGATTTCAGAAATTATGACTTTCATGGCCATTAGCTGGTCACATGGCAATTTAGGTATTAAACCAAAAATTAGTAGTAAGGAGTATTTTAAGAAATTAATGAAAGCTCCTGGATTGGCTTACAAAGGATATTCCATATTTTAACAGGCATTGTCAAAAAGGGGGACAGATTTTGTCAAATAAACTGAGCACTTCAATGACAAAAAAACATGGTTGCTGGAATAAAGGAATGAGAACAGACACTGACATCTGTCAGTACAGAAGAGAGACAGAATTGTACAAATGCTTACTAGCTTGTCAGTCATGCAACAAATAAGACACCAGCAAAGACTGGAAGATGAAGGTGAAAAGATCAACGTGATCAGATTTAATATGATTTTCCACCTCTTTGTGAATTACAAAGTTCATCAGAGTTCAGAATGGAAATGCTATGGTTTCAAATACGGGAAAGAATGTTTTAGATAAGTTAGTCATACAATAATAGAAAAGGATTAATTCTTGAAAATATAAGAAGTGAAGAAATAGCAAAATTTAGGTATGCTCTAGTTGTGTGTATCCACAGAAATGGTAATTTTTATGGTGGCACTGAATTACAGGCTTGAATGCTTTGGAAAGCAATGGTGCCATCAATAATGACAGAGGTTGACAAAGATTAAGATTGGAATAACCCATTTTAGTTTTGAAAAACTGGATTTACTTCAAAGTTGATACATAATTAACTACAATAACCATTCATATATTACAAGCCAACTCCTAAAGTTCTTGCTATGCTAAAACTTCTGAGAAATGAGAAATTTCACAAAGTAAGGACTTGTAGACTTGGCTTCTACTGAGATCTCTGGCAAACCTCCTATTGACTGCATCGCATCAGGCATGGAAACGATTTTGGAGAACTACACAATGGAAGCCCTCTGGTGGGTGAAAGGGGAAAATGCCCCCGAAATGCCAATCGCCAAGAAAAAAGGCTCCTGCCACTTCAACTGGATTTTTACATCTAAGACTGCAGTGTTTTGTAACTATTAATTAATCAAAATTTATTTGAATCACCTATTACAAAATGGCGAGTTTTGGCATCACTCCTCTAAAACTACCCTCTGTGTTTCCCCCGCCTCCCCCCATGATTATTCATCTGCAACCCAAAAAGAAAAGTAGTTCACTCACAGAAAATAAATGAATAAGGAATATATTAAAATAAATCCTTGTCAACAACACAGAAGAAAGTGTTATTTTATCATGTATCCATCTCTGCTGTTTCTATTATAAGGGACAGGGAACATTAAGTCTTAGTAGTAGCTCAAAGCCCTAGCATTCCTTTGAGTCTTATAAAATAAATGTTATACACACCAAAACTTTCAATACTGAATAAAGACCCTGAGACTGCTCCTCACTATACAGCCATACACAGACCTGGCTCTGCATGCTTTGCATATACTCAGTACCTTCCGACTCCGTGTGTTTAAAAATTTTTTGGTTTAGGATACAGCAAAGAGATCAGTATTAGGTTGTAACCATATGCACTGACAAGTGATCCATGATCTGCATAGTTAAAGATCACATTTAAGAAAGGACAGAAATAACAGAAAGTAAAACGATTTGCTCTTCTGTGAAGTCAAAACTACAGATGTAACTGCTGCTATGCTGCTACCGATCAAAAAGGCCTAAAGGATAAAACTTCGAAGTCAGCAGCCATAATCTCATGCCATTCCTCCTCTCTGTGACACTGCTCTGTGTTATTGCCCTACTCTTCAATTCCTGGTGCAATTGCTGAGAATAACAATTTCCTTTGCATTCTCCAAAATGTTATCTTCTATCTAAATACAGTTGCCCCATGTTTGGCATTAATCACTGACTCATTCAGGTAGGAAGTGGCTCTTGGGACCTTTCTTACCCAACATCCTGCTCAAAGCAGGGTCACAGAATCACAGAATGGTAGGGTTGGAAGGGATCACAATGAATCCAGACCAGATTGCTCAAGGTTTTATCAGTCAAGTCTTGTAAATCCCCAAGAATTAAGGTTACAAACCCTATTTGGACTATTTGCTCCACTGCTTAATTATCCTTATGCTTTTTTTTTCTTCCATATATCCAGTCAGATCCTCCTATTTCAATTTATGTCTGCTGCCTCTCCTCCTCCAACCATACCTCACTGACTTCATTATCTAGACAGCCTCCCTGCCAGCACTGACAGCCTGCTGCTAGTGCCCCCAAAGCCATTTTTTCCCCAGGCTGGACAAGCCCAGCTCCCTCACCTTTACTCACAAAGCAAGCGCTCTGGACACAGCCATCCTGGTGACCCTCCACTGAACTCGCTCCAGTTTATCAATGCATTTCCTGAACTGGGGAAAATTAGATTCGTCAACTCTTTCTTTCCACATGGAAGCATTAAGCTTACCTTTGTTCTCATTTGGAAACAAAAGGGAACTTCTGTGCCCCTGGGTCTGGGTGTTAGGCCTATTTTGTTGGTTAGAGATGAGGCTCAACCATTCACTGTAATACAAAATCACCTCTCCTGCACTGCTAGACAGCCCTTAACGTTCAGGATTCTTTATGCAGTCCATATGCTAAGTTTAAATAATGTGAATGGCTTTGAATTAGTCTTCTGAGCCAGAAGAAATTCACCTTTATAATGAAGATTACCCTCTAACTGTATCAAATGATCAAAAACCTAGCCTTTGTCAAAGTCCTAAGAACAGGTATTCTGAGCTGGACTAACTGAAAGATAATAACTGGAATGACTGAAAGACTGTGCAGCTTCCTGTACTGACCTTTCAGTGCCAACAGCAAACCCTTTGGGAGACAGGGAAAGCTGAAGAAGCTTCCCTTTCAAATCCTGCCCATTTCTGGCACTCTGCTGCTTAGGGACCTTCTGAGCTGGAGGTTCCTTCTCTATCAGAGTGCTTAATACTGCCTGACAGACCTCTCAGCCATGAATTTCTCTATTAATTTTTAACATATGCATACTCTTGGCATTCAAATCATCCTAAGGTAAGGATATCTATTTTTTTAATTGCATGAAGCAGTCCTTTTCTAAATCTGCTGCTTGTTAATCTAATTTGAACCTGATTTTCTTGATACTAGCACGACTAATTATTCTCTATTCAGTGTTTCTCATGCCAGTCAGAACTTTTGGAATTTCTATCATTTCTCCTTGAATGGCATCTTTTCCAAGATGGAGGTTCCAAATTATTTACTTTTTTCTGTGCACAGAAACTATTCCTTACTTTGTTCATGCTCATCCACCTCTAAACCATCTCAAAGTCTTTAACTTTTTTTGACATGAACATCAAAACAGCTCACTTTTCACGAAGTATAATGACAATGTGGTTGTCTATTACTTTCCTATTACCATTGTTATTTGCCTTTTTGACTGCCTCTGAACATTAATTTTTTCAAAAGCCAAACTTACTGGCAGCTCTGCCATTAAAGTAATGGGGTCAAAATTTAATCTATTGCTTTTCTTACTCTCCATCAAGTTTCCTCGGTCCATCCTGGGCAAATCTCCAAACATGCTCCTTCCAAGTTTATGCCTTGGTCGCAGTTTTCCCATGTACAAAAGACTAGAAGCATCTCAAATCATTTAGGACAAATATGCAGGAAACAGTAGTTTGGATGTTCTAATACGAGTAGGCAGGCAGTTCATTATTTGACTTGTACCACAAGAAAAATACTGAGGAAATCTTTTTATTCTGACTGAAAACACCAGGCAGAAAGTTTCAGGGGAATACAGGAGTTCATACTCATTTTTGTTGTGGGAATGTTCACACATTTTTTTATTGTGGAAGTTCACATTGTTTTCATTCTTATCAGCTCATACAGAACTGTAATTTGCATACAAAACAGCTTTTAATTATTGTGGTTTTGGAAAAAAGTTTTAGAAATAAATTGACCTTGAATGCTCCTAATCATTTTTATAGCCCTCATTAAAGAAAATGTTACTGACCCACACCCTCTATCTCCTGAAGAAATGAATCACTTCTGCCCTCAGACTTTTTTTTAATTCTGTTTTTGTTAAATTAAACAAAGCAGGGAACAGAACAGAAAAGAACCTCCATAAACGTTATTATGCAGTTGTTGGTAATATATTAAAGGAACAACCACTCTAAATTCTTCCATAGGTTAATTCTGAATTTCTAACTCAACTACTTATTTTCATTTAGCATTTCACAACCTTTTAAAAGATGATCTCTGCTCCAAAATAAAACCAAAATAATACCAAAACAAAAAAGCTTTTCCCCTACTTCAATACTAACATAGCAATAAGACACACACATCTTAATGCACAGGTTGGTTATTCCTTTCCACCTTGTGGCAGTTCTATGCTTCGATAAAGAGTTACTCATCCCAGACTATGTCAGGTTTTTCTTCTTATGTTAGAAACGCTTGCAATCTGTGGACTTGGCTTTGCCTGGGACAATGATCCACTTTATGATATCATTTATGTATAACAATATGATGTATATATGGCATTTATTATCAAAAAATATTGTTAAGAATGACATAATAGACAAAAAGTGAATTGACAAATTGATGACAGAGAAAGCCTGTCTTTAGCCACCAAAAATGACAACTCAACCTTTGACTTCGGTTCCCTGAAGAACAGCCTGCCAGTGCGGATGAGTACTGGGAGGAGCACCACTGTATCCTTACCTGCTTAATATATGATTTCCCTAAATGCCACTAAACACTGAGAACACCTTTTTCCCACCCCAGTGGGATGATTTGTTTTTCCTCAGTGTGACTCGATTACTTTTAAAAACTGTTCTCTTCCCTACACCTACCCAAAATAAGAACTGATCTGACTTAAACCGAGTTAAGGTCAATCTGGAATTTCCATGAGGATCATAAAACTATGCCTTGTCCTTATTTTTCATGTAAATGTTGAGCCATTGATACAACAGTAAGAAGTACTGATATTGAAGACAGCTTAAAGGAAAATGAGGTTTTCTCTCAGACTGCACTAAAGCCGAGCACTCAGAAGACATCAGCATCATCGAAGAGCTTGAAATAAAGTAACTTTTTAAGTTAAAGAAAAAAATACAAGGAGCAAAGACATAAAGGATGCATCATGATGTTCTCTATTAACCTAGTGATAAATAACATCCAAGTTAATTTTGTGAATGCCTTCTAAAATACTTGTTAATTATCATGCAGACTGACATTCCAATTTTTTCCCTTTTTTTGGCCATGCGTGATAAAATGGAAAGTCTTATTCATAGAATTAAAATTAACTCTGAATAGTATTTAAGAACAAAACCAAAGCTGTGCTACCGGTTAAATAAGGCTAAGTAAGCTCTGAAATACACTGATGGAAGGAAAAATGCCTATGTTGACATAATACAAACTCACAAACCTAGTTTGGTCTGCAGTAATGGTAAATGAACTACAGCATTAAGTCAAACAGAAGAAATTTGAAGAAGTTACAGACAATTTTCTTCACGCAAGTTTGAGGAATTTAGAAAAAGAAATAATTAGTTATTACTGCCAATCGTTAATTGCATGTACTTGCCCAGTACCAGGTCCAGTGCATTGTGTCATAGGGCTTAGTTTTTACTGGATTCTAAGGCACATAACACAAAGAATAATTACACCTTCAAGTACTATACCATGACATGTTATGCCAAATAGTGATAACATCAGTTTCACTACTTCTAACATGAAAAAAAATATAGGGAGAGAAAAAATACAGTTAATCAGACAATTTTAAAATATGGTATTGCCACTAGCCCACACACTTTCAGCCCCCTTGAGACTTGTGGTATTATCAAGTGGTGAGAAGAGCAGTCAGTCAGGCGAGAAGATGCACCTGCTCCCTGCTGGTATGTACACTATCTAGTTCAAGTATGATACTAATCCCTTGTCCTGGTCAAAATGAAGACTGTATCTTATTTCATGTATTTAATTCCTACAATATCAGTCCTCTTCTTTCTGTGTCTTTTTACCACACAAATACTTTATTAACAACAAACTTGTGGAATTTCCTTTTAAGTAGCATCTAAGACATTTCTCATAGTTTGGACTTGTTTCTCACTATAAGAATTGTTACTATCATGTTTCTTTTTAGATAAAGATTTTGTTTTATAAATAATATAGATTTAAAATTTATTTTAAAATTTCTTTTCTTTATAAAGCAAAATTTTTTTGCTTTATCTGTTTTTGGTACTATGCAACTGTCTTGCCTGGGAAAGTGAGGATGGTATTTAGGGAAGGCCGTGTAAATAATTCTTTATTTTTCCATCCTACAACTGCTAGTGCTACAATGCATGTCAGGTTTTTTTGAGGAATATGGTAACAGCATTCTCCTCAGACTCATTCATTCTATTTTCTTCACACATTCTCTCACTGTTCTGTAAAAATCCCTAATTAGTTTTTTTAGTATGTGCAATGAGAATTTTAAAAAAGTCACTTAATTATTACCTTGCAGTTAGGGTGGAAAGCCCACACAGACTTAGCAATCCAAGCTACAAACATGTCCAACAAAACCTCTTCAGAAAGCATTTCACTTTTTGTACAGGCCCACTTTTTGTACTGTTCTCACCCTGTGACTCCGTATACTATGCCCTACACAAGTACTTTGATCCTATGCTGCTCTTCAGCGCACTCGCTGATCTTTCTGCACATCGTGGCATCTTGATGACAAGCTTTTACTTGCAAGAGCAAGGGAGCATGAAAGAGGGCAAGACAAATCTCTGAATCTAGGCAGGAAAAGAGGCACATCCACTACTGGAGTGCGGGGGAGAACAGCATCACAGGGACAACTACTAGGCTTATCTTATAAACCACGCTAGCTTAACCTGGCTGTTGGAAACACAGCACTGATGTACATCACTGCAGCCAAGACTATATCTACTGGTCACAAGGATCCCAAGCACTCATGTGGCAGCATACTATTTTTCAGCCAGAAGGTAATCAGTAACTTTGGTATCAATGAGGCCACTTCACTGGCCTCAATCCCCTACCTACTTTCAAGCAATGACCCTCTACAAAAAAATACACCTGTTCTTCTGGACTCCTCTTTTATTTGTGCTAAGTGGAGATGTTATTTCTGCACTGGCAACCAATTGCCTTATCTCTTGCTTCTTAACTCATGGTCTCTCATTAGTCTTAATGACCAATGTGCCTTACAGAGTTTTGTTGCTCATTTTCACCCCATGACCCAACAACCCAGTAGAGTTTTCCAGTCTCTGCTGGCACAATCCTGAGCACAGCCCTAAGAATAGCTTTGTCTGCACAAATGAATGGGCAATCTGTGGATGGAAATCAGTAAAAGATGGATGATCTAATCTTTTTAAGTTGGAGTTCAATGAGAACAAATCTATGTGTCCCCCTCTCCTAGATGGGATCTTCAAATTTGTATACGGCAAAATAAAGAAGCACAAAAAAGTATCCAAGCCATATTCTGTTTTGGTCTCATAAGAACAGGTGTGTCAACAGAACCATAACAAACAAAAACTACAGTTTCCTGTCCTCACTGCTTAGATTCAGGTTTTGAATCCTGTGGGCTACCTGACAGGTTACAACTCTAATTAGGTTTGTGACAGTCTATGAGACAAAACCCTATAAAATGAAAGTGTTATGCATACATAAGCACAGACTCTGTCAATGAAGCAGCACAGCAGAAGGGTATAGTGGTAAAGACTGCTGCACAGACTTCTGGAGTAAAGTGCAGGTAGACTTGGGGAACAACAAACAGTAGCTGTCCTAGAAGTTGTCTACAGTGACTATGAAAGACAAACATAGCCCTGGTATGCCAAGAAAAGCCCAATCAACTTATCCTCAAAGGTGGTCCTGTCAATAGACATCACGAATACTCAAAAATCTGACTTCAAATTTATCTGTGAGCACCCTCTTACAGAGCTGTGTGAATACAGCCACAAAGAACATTAATCTTGGGCTTACCAGGAATACTAAACAAGTGATAAAATTTCTGTCTCCAAAAGATATCAAAAAAGTCAACACGTCAACTGAACACCATTTTTAAAATGAAATTTATAGGACTTATGCTGGCACAAGGCACAGGAGAAAGGTCACTATTTCAATAATTAAAAAATACTAACTTTGCTATTGAACTATGGGGTTTTTTGTTTTTGCATGGACTGGAAACCTGCAGTGTCCCATCCAACATTAAAAAAAATTGAGGTTCATGCTATGAATTCTGTTTGTAGATCATGCTTCAGATAAAGATCTGCTGATTTCATTAGAATAAGGGGAAAAATGCTTTGAATTTATAAAGTCCGAATTTTAGGGAATAAGGAAAAAACATTCAGATAGCTAGTGGTAATGTGGCATTGAATTTCCATTTTACCTTCACTGTACATAAAACTATTACTTCCATTCCAACAAAAACTGAAGTTGTTCTTTTAAACTGTGAATTACATAATCATTTTACACACAGGGACATGAGAAAGTTTTCACTAAAACCTTGAAAACCTTCCTTGTTGCCCAATTAAGATGAGGTTAGCTGCCTCATCTTAGGCTAAAGATGAGCAACAGATCTGACAGTGATACTAATTTCTTCAGATTTAAATGAAAGACTCATATTTTATTTTTCTGTTGGTGGGAAGCATATAATTTTGCTGGGTTTTTTTTACTGTTTGTTAGACAACAAACTCTTAGCTGATTAGAATGGAAAAGATTTTCTTCATCATGCTGAAGTTACCCTTATGGCTTATTTACTAAAGCAAGTTAAATATTTATGTTAACATTTCAGCCAAACCAAAAAGATTTGTGGTAGGATATAGCTATAGCATTTCTTTTTTTTTTACAGCAGCCTTAATTCTTAACTAGTTATAGGTCTCTTATGTTTGGTATTTCAATATTTTATTGATAAAGGTATGCAGTGCTGTACAAAACATAAAATCTTTATATACTCCAAGGGCAAATTACTTCCCTTCCCACTTAGGGATAGGTTATTTTTAATGCTGTTCTTTACGTTTTTAATTCTTCATGGGTTCTAGAGCAATTTTGAATTATAACATACATATTTAATAGTAATTATATTGTCTGTGGTGGAGATAATACATACACATTAATAGTAATATACACAAAAAAATCTAAAAGGACATACACAATACAGTTATCACTTAACCCTAAACACGCAGTAAGACATTATTCAGTATGGTGTTTTCACAGTTTAAAAGGATAAAGCATTGATCTGCCACTTCAAGTAAACTTCATTTCTTTAAATCATAAATATTTCAATTATTCACAAGTCAAGTTTTTCAGTGTCATTTGCTGAAAAGAAAGGTTATTTTGTAGTAACGAGATATTCCTTGAGAAGAACTGTCTGCGTTCACATCATACAGCATTCATAAGCCTAAGGGCTCAAACAGGAGATACTTACCCTGTTAGTACCTGCAGGGCTGTTTCATGTTCTGCTTCCACAACATTCAGACCATATGCATAAAGAGATGGGAAATGCCCTTCTGCCTTTAATTCCCTTCATCCTGAAGAGTGTCTGTCAAAAAAAATATTAACATAGCAAAACCACTAAGGACTTGTGTATTCACTCAGTAGAACTCTTTCTGAAGTCTCTCAGCTTCCACTACAGAGAGCTCTTGGGTTCTGAAATTAATTTTCAAAGAATGTATCACTGGACCATAGAATAATTCAGGCTGGAAAGGGCCCCAAGAAATCATCTAGTTCAGAGCACAGTCAGCTATCACTTGAAACCAGGTTGCTCAGGGCATTATTACCCCAATGGGTTTGAAAACAGTCAAGAATGTGCAACTTCTCCAGACAACCTGTTCCATGGCTGAAGTGTCTGCACAGTGAAAACGTTCCCTTACACCAAGTCTGACATGCATTTGTTTCAGTTTATGTCTGTTGTCCCTCCTCCTCCCACCCTGGGGAAGTGCCTGGCTCCATCCTTCCAACGGCCTCCCTGCAGGTACTGGCAGACTGCCTTTCCATCACCTCAAAATATTGCTTGGTTGCCCCATTACTTGGCTCCTAAGTGCCAACACTCACACCCCCTTGCAGCAAACAGAACCAAGCACTAGCATCTCCAGCTCCAAGGCTCCCTTCCACAATATGCCCCTTTTCCCCTTTGTGAGAAGGCCAGCCAAAATCCCACCTGTCTGTAACTCAGCTGATGAGCATTGTCACATGCTGCTGCTGCCTGTGCTGTTCTCAAAGCAAGAGAAAACCAGACACAGCTGACAGCCTCTCCTTGGCAAGCCTCAAGCCCTCTGCTGCTCTTCTCATTAGACTATGAGCCCACCTGGATTGCCATGAACTGCCCTTCACTCAGCTCACCACAGCCACCGCACACACCTTCCTGCTGCCTGTGCCCTCACACCAAATGGAAACCCAGCACAAGCACCTGCCTCTCCAGAATGAGCCTCCCGAACACCACCACTTCTCCACTAGGAGGCCCTTTCTTCCAAGGCTACAAGCTCACCTGAGAACTGCATCCATGATGAACCATCCAAGCAGCTTATGAATGCTCCTGCATTTTGCATCCACCTACATTGCCATCACAGTAAGTTAACACATGGCACAGGTATTTTCCCCTGCAGGCAATAATTTCCTCTACTAGCCAACACACCTCCTGGGAGGTTTACAAACTCTCCAGAACTTCCTCAACACTATTATCACTTGGTTCATGAAAGCTACCAAACACTAGTGCCCTCCACATTGCCCTGACAACAAACAGAAATACAGCATGTATCCACTGGGCTGTGGGGAAGCTTCCAATTCTCCTGTCCCCCCAAACTTCTGTCCCTTCTTGCAAAGCTGCAAACCCATCTGAACCCTTGCCACCACCAGTTACCACAAATATAGCTTGAGAGTGCCATCACAACAGTCCCAAAGTAAACTGAATGCCAGCAAAGATGTCAGCCACTTCATGGCAAGGCTGTTCCACCACACACACCACCAGGTACCTTCTCCTGAGAGAACAAGTTCATCTGAGTGCTCACCTCAGATGCCCTGGATATAGCTCACAAAACCCACTACACACTCCTGTCTCATATATAGCCCTTATAATGAATTAAAGCTTAGTAAAGGCAAAAATTAGTCTGAGGTGAGGCTCTCACAGCTGCTTCACCATCAGATCCCTCCTCTCAAGGCTATAAGCCAATGAAAAACCCCACCTCTCATCAGAGGTGAACATGCTCATGAACAGCTATTTTATGAGCACTACTGCTGCTATAAGCTCCTGGCATCCACACTGGCCTCACAGCAACTGGAAGCTTACCACTCCAGAGCCAAACTCCCCCTGCCCCAAATGGTCTCTTCTCACAAGGCTACAGAACAGCCTGAATCTCAGCAATCTCTCTCTTGGCTCATGGGTACCTTCGCTGAGACTCAACAAGGCCAAATCCCAGGTCTTTGTGGTGGTTTGGGCTGGGTTGGCCAATGACAAGACAACAGATGCTCTCCCCTACCTCTTGCTCCAATGAGAGTAAGAAGAGAGATAAAGAGATTTATGAGTTTAGAAAAAACTAAACTACTTTAATGACATATTAGTAATAAAATAAAAAAGAAATAATGAAATATATAATATATATACATAAACACCCACAAAACATATTAAGCTCTCAAAGAGATGTCACTGACAGGTACTGGAGAAATTCCAGACTAGACTTTGTGACAAATAGGAACTGAAACACACCAACCAGGATCAAAAGGCAGATGACATCCTCCTCAGACAGCACATACCAGACATTTGAGAAAGGGAACCACCAGCCAAGATCCAAAGAAGAGCCAACCTGCTCCCTTCCCTCCCTTAGCTTTTATACTGAGCATGGCCGCTGGGATGGAACACCCGATTGGTCAGTTTGGGTCCCCTGACCTGTCCGCTCCTCCCCACAGGGTAAACATCCGAGCCAGCTAACCCTGGTTGCCACAGCAACAAGTATAAGAGCCTCCACTGAACAGAAGGTTGGCTCTCCTCTGCCCCAAACCAGGGTAGTCCTGCACTTGGGTCATAGCAATGCACAGGCTTAGGTAAGAGCAGCTGGAGAGCCGCCCGACGGAAAAGTACCTGGTGGTGTTGGTCGACAGCCAGCTGAGTATGAGCCAGCAGTGTGCCCAGGTGGCCAAGAAGGCCAACAGCATCCTGGGCTGTATCAGAAATAGTGTGGCCAGCAGGAGTAGGGAAGAGATTGTGCCCCTGTACTCAGCACTGGTGAGGCCCCACCTCGAGTACTGTGTCCAGCTTTGGGCCCCTCACTATAAGAAAGACATTGAGGTGCTGGAGCATGTTCAGAGAAGGGCAATGAAGCTGGTGAGGGGTCTGGAGCACAAGCCTTATGAGGAGCAGCTGAGGGAACTGGGGTTGTTCAACCTGGAGAAAAGGAGGCTGAGGGGAGACCTTATTGCTCTCTGCAAATGCGTGAAAGGAGATTGTAGTGATGTAGGGGTTGGCCTCTTCTCCCAGGTAACAAGTGATAGGATGAGAGAAAACAGCCTCAAGTTGCACCAGGGGAGGTTTATACTGGATATTAGGAAACAATTTCTTCACCGCAGGGGTTGTCAAGAGACAACCTCTCAATCTCTTTGAGAGCTTAAGATGTTTTGTGGATGTTTATGTATATATTATATATATTCCATTATTTCTTTTTTATTTTATTACTAATATGTCATTAAAAGTAGTTTGTTTTTTTCTAAACTCATAAATTGGAACAGGCTGCCTAGGGAAGTGGTTGGATCCCCCATCGCTGGAGGTAGTTCAAAGACGGGTAGATGTAGCACTTAAGGACATGGTTTAGTGGTGGACTTGGCAGTGTTATGTTTATGGTTGGAATCAACGATCTTAAAGGTCCTTTCTAAGTTAAATGATTCTGCGCTCTACGATTTGCTCTGGAAACATGGCAAAGGCACCTGCTGCTTCAGTATGAGAACGCAGCGGCTGCTGCAAGCTGTCTAAAGGACAATGAATTGTTGTGGCTTCCTCGAACCGCAGCACTGAGCTCGCACGCGACGCCACACACCGCGCCAGCAGCGATGCAGGGCACTATTTTAGGTAGCTTCACAGAGAAAAGCGACAGCCAAAAATTTGGTTGTCGATTTTGTCCGGGGGGCGGGAGGGGGTCCCGGCAGCGCGCGGCTGCCGCCTCTCTGGCCTCACACACTGCCGCGGCGGGCGGCCCCCCCGCGGGAGCCCCGGGCTACCAGCCCCTCGCTGCTGCGCCGACAGCGGGACCTGCCAGAGGCTATCGAAAGCATGACGTCACGCCCGGCAGTCGCGAGGCACGGTCGCCATGGTGACGCGATGCCCGCCCCCTTAAAAGTACCCGCCTCAGCAGGGGCGGGCACGCTGTTGCTGACGGAAGCGAAGATGGCGGCGGCCGCTTCCGAGCTGTTGACGGGATGGTGCCTCTTCGGCCTGGCGCTGCTGGTAAGCGGCGGCTGCCCCGGGCACACGCACCTTCCCCTCACTGGGGCCTGTGGCATCCCCGCCTTCCCCTCCCCTCGCCCCGGCCGCTCTTCCTCCTTCCTCGGCCCCTCGCCACTCCGCGCTGCTCCCCCGGCCTCTTCGCTCGGCCCATATCCCCCTCAGCCTGCCCCGGCAGCTCCTGCCGGTGTGTCGGTGTTGGTGCCGCCGCAGGGCACAGCGGAGCCCGGAGCTGAGGGTGCGGGGCTGCCCTGCCGTCCTGCCTGGGCGTTCAGCCCTTCTCGTCTGCCTTTTACCCTGTTTATCATGTGTGAGTGCTGCTGTTGTTGTTGCTCAAGCTGTTAGAGAAGGTGCAAAGGGCAAAGTGTGTATGGTGAGTGTGCCATTAGTGCTTGGGGCTCAGGTAGAGTGTGTTGGTGCTATCCCAGCCCCCAATGCCAAGACACAGGGTCTTAACTTCAACACCTGCTGTCTTGACATCCTTATTATGCAACTCATAACTATCTTTCCCTGTGTGTTTTAGGCTATTCTGGTTTTCTGCTGGGTTTATGTGCGCAAGTATCAGAGTCGGCGGGAAAGTGAAGTGATTTCTACCATAACAGCCATCTTTGCGTTGGCAGTTGCTCTTATCTCATCAGCGCTACTACCAGTGGACATCTTCTTGGTTTCATATATGAAAAATCAAAATGGTACATTTAAGGTATGTATATTCTAACAATGTTAATTGCCTTATCAAAAAAAGCACTTGTGTTGAAACAGGGTGTTTGCTCTTGGCTTGTCGAAGTGTTTAAAACCAATGTAAATGTCTGTTCTAGTGCCTTAGTTTTTTGGAAAGCTGAGAGCTAGTACTGTGAATGCAACACTGAGCTCTCCATGTTATTTTAACTGGATTTCTATTACTTTTTTCAAGTTATTAATTCTATTACTTATTTTCAGTATTCTCCTAATTTCCAAACACTCATTCCTTCTGTTGTGCAAAAAGAAGTGCATATACCATTCTGAAGATATAAATCTCTTAAGTGTTGCTTTTTGGTACATCATAATGGGGAATTTGTTGCCCCTTAGTTCAAAAACAGCCCCTTTGCTGTTTAAGATTATTTTGATTATCTTTTTTGCCAGCATTCTTATATTCTGTTAATGAGACATTAAGACTTATAAGGATTTACTGTGCTAATCTATGTATAATGTGGAGCTTGAGTTAATAAGCACTCTTTCAAAGAGAAAACGAAAAACCTTTGGGGGAAGGGAATACAGTAGTATCTCTTCTTGGCTGATACCACCCTAACTGAACTACTGTTTTAATACTCTTTTTTTTGTGTACAACTGTAGGGGATTGCTGTGCAAAATGAGTTTTTGATGAGATGAGTACTCACTGTAGTCTGCTCTAAGCATTACTTTTAAGTAAGAGTTCTTCCCAGTGCTTAAAGCATTGGCCTTTTTACCCTTAGGTAAAAAGGATCCTTGAAGGTACTGACTCAGTGTCTTTGTGAGGATACTACCATTAAAGCCAGGTCAAACTAGAACATATTAATAATTGGAATAACTTGGTCTGAAACCTATCTGGATCTATAGTACAAAAGATGATCCTGAAACAAATGAGAGGGTGGGTAGATGGTAAATGCCTGCGCGTTAGGCTCAAAGACTATATTCCCTTCCAGACCTACTTCCAAAGGAAAACCTAGGTCCTGCCAGATCCTTGATAGTGCTTCAGAACTAGCTTGCAGCCAATAGTGCAGTGCCTTTTGCTTGGTGCTCATGTAAATGTAAGTCATAAGGGGCCTTAAGAATTGAGCTGTGGTGTGATTTTTGTTGTGTTTATTGCTCAGTGGTAATACAGAAAAAATTAAGCTATTCTTCAACGTTATTGTTAAAAGCTTGTGTTTTCAGACCTTGTTTGTTCAGAATTAAAATGAATATAGAAGAGACTTTTCATATGTAATGATACCAGCAGTTCAATGAGAATAATACTGAGTATTAGGAATATATTGAGTTGACTAGCTAGAGAAATATATATATATAAAACTATATAACTATATATAACTAGGCCCAGCTGAAAAAATGCTCATCTGCTGGGGACTAAGCAGAATTTCCTGTTGCGAAGGAGACCTGTTTTGTTTATGTATGCATTCCCTGATTTGAGAAACAAACCTGTGAGGAGAATAGGAGGCCAAATGTAGTTGTGCAGTCACTACAGTCCTATTTAAGGAAGTATAATTAATAGAAGGATAATTACTGTACTTAAAATACTGTTTTTTCGTGAACTAGATTTCTTTATGAATGGCCACGTACTGTAGATGCTAGGTAGATTCTGTTTAAAAATTATACCTGAAAGCAAGCTTTAAGGCTTGTGGTAAAGCTTTTATTTCTTTAAAGTACCTTTGCATATTCTTTTGAGTATTTCAGGTCCTGCCTAGTTCCTAATGTTTGTAGATCCTGCTGATGGCATGTTGAAATAAAACTGCTCCATACTGCCATGCAGAAGAATTCTTCCTTTTCTTTTAAGGCTCATCTGAATAAGTTTCTAGCTTTGCAGTTAATACATTTGATCCAACATAAATGTTGAAGTTGTGATAAATACTAATGTGGCCTTCCTTATAAAGCTGAGTGGACCTGGTCAGTCAAAACACACAGACCTATACATAAACACACAGCTTTATTGATTTGTTAATTTCAGTTTCAGAGTATTGTCAAGTTAGGAGGTGGGCAGTATCTTAATGTGAGATCTTCATGAATGGTTAAAACTTAATACTGTCCTAGGTAACATGTGCTTCCTATTTGCTACTGCTTCATGCGTAGGACAAACGGTATTGGGTTCAGAATATTTCCAAGAGACTACTGTCCTTCCTCTGGACCATTCTTTCAAAACCAGCACCTCCAAGGTCCTATAGCTGATGCTGGGGTCTGAAGGACTATAACTCCGGCAAGGGTCCTTTGCTTTGGATGGCCAAAGTGAGTTAAGTCTTCACTAGATTCTTCTCAGTGCATTTTTGAGGCACATCCAGGTAGCAGATGTGGATGATATTCTCTGTAGATGAATCATTAGTTCATCAAAAAACCCTTCTAACTAGATGATTTCAGAGCTTATGCCAAAAGAGTAGTGGCAGTTATCCAGATCCTAGGTGAACAGTTTCTTTTGCTGTACGTGCTCTTTTCTTCTGCCTCCCAACTGTAATTCCCAGTATCAGTGTTAAAGAGATGAATCACAGAATGGTTTGGGTTGTAAGGGACCTTTAAAAGTCATCTAGTCCAACCTCCCCTGCAATGAGCAGGGACATCTTGAACTAGATTGGGTTGCTCAAAGCCCCATCCAGCCTGACCTTGAATGTTTCCAGGGATGAGGCATTTATCTCTCTGGATGACCTCTTCCAGTGTTTTACCACCCTCATCTTAAAAAACTTCTTCCTTCTATCTAGTCTAAATCAACCCTCTTTTAATTTAAAGCCATTACCCCTTGTCTTATTGCTACAGGCTCTGCTGAAAAGTTTGTCCCCATGTTTCCTGTAGGCCCCCTTTAAGTACTGAAAGGCTGCAATAAGGTCTCCCCAGAGCTTTCTGTTCTTCAGGCTGAACAACCCCAACTCACTCAGCCTGTCCTCATAGGAGAAAGTCAGGGATGCTCAGCATACAAGGAAGAGGTACTAAACGTGGACTTCCAGTTCCTTTTTAATGCATCTGAGCCTACTATCAACTTGTAGATATTTTTGATGTTTTTCTGTGAATGGACTTGTAGCAAACTGAGGGAGCAGCTTGTGATACTGATAGAGCTTAAATTGAAGGCATAGTCTTGATGGTTCAGAGTTCTCATTGTGAACTGTGTGTTCAGTGGCAAGTGAAGGTATGTCTCCTGGCTACAAGGATTGGCTTACTTGTCTAAAGTGTAGTACCCAGGCAGATTACCCTTCTCTGAATGATGCTGATATCTGGATGAATTCACTTAAAACGGTGTTGCGTAGCCTTTTTCCATAATGTGTTCCAAGGTGTCTTCCTTGAAAAGGGCCAGATACTATACCTTGGTCAGCCTTTGTTAATCTTGAGGCTTTGTCCATTTTGTCAGGGCTGTTAATGTACTGTTCATACATCTTTTAATTAAAATAAGCTGTTGTTCACTATAAACAAGTGGCTTGTGGCAGTTGGTACCTGTTGGTGTGTCTCACTGTGTTTTGTGAGACTTATCAAATATTATCTTAAAGCTTTTATAGCAAGTAAATTGAGCAGTTCTGGTATTAGACAGTAGTGGTTGTTTAGTCCTTTGGGAAAGGAGCAGTGGTGCATGGACTTGGGTGATCATTATTCCTATGTACGACAGAATTCATTGCAACAACACCTTTTCTCGAGGCTGGGATTACCTTGATTCATAGTGCTGTGAAGTAGGAAAGCAGGCTTTTGGCTCTAGTATTAATCAAAAGAATATTCTACAGCACCACTTTTATCTTGAAGGCTTTTGCTGTTTGCATTGACAGTGCTTTAGTTTGTGCCATGGACTTCAAATCCATCCAGTTGAATCTGATCTGTTTGATATGAAAGCTTGTTTGATGTATAACAAGCACTTAGAAACAGAAAATTTCACCCTAGTTTATAGACTTAAGATTGCTGCTGGAACCCAAGACCTCTGGGTCTGACCTACAAGTCTCATAAATATTTAAAACCTATCTGATGTTGTCTTGCAGCAGGAAGACTGCTTGAAACAAGGACATCATCATCGCTGCTCTACCTCTTTTATTCTATTGTTGATGCAGCAGAAGGCAGGGGAGGTGATCAGAAATTTTCTTTTTTTGAAATGTATGGATTCTTGCTAGTTTTGTGAAGTTAAAAGCCAGTGGTGTTTCTTTCATTCTGGTTAGACTGAACACCTCAGAAACCTTGGGTGTCTGCCTGAGCTGTTAAAAGCCAGTTGTCTCCTTAATGATCCAAGGAGTAGCATCTGTTTAGTGAGGGTCTCTTTGCAGGCCATTCTATTAAGATTTATTTTTTACATCTTGAGGGAAACTGATCATGTAGCAGCTCAGAGCATAGAACCACTAGAAATGTCAGATTTTTTTATTCTAGAAAGGTGTTAACTGAGAAATCATTATTAACTGAGACCATGCTTCCTGTTCTGAGTAGGAATTATAGTTGTGAAGTAACAATACTTGGCCAAGAAAATTCTCATGGTAGCCAGATGTGGCTGAGATATGCATGCGTCTGGATGTTACTCTCCATCTAGCAGTCAAAATCCTGTCTCTGTTGCATTTTGGAGGTAGCAGGCTGGGACCTGGATATGGAACTTCTTTATATCTAAGCATGCTGTGCCCCAGTCTTGGTTGGCTAAGCTTTGGGAGAGGCTAATCAGCAGAATGACAGCTTCATCTACACTTGAAACATCACAGGTACTGAAACCTGGAATGTTATACCACTTTAAGCTCTATTAAGGTACATTTGTAGAGAATAGGAGCTATCTTCACTAGGTACTTGTGAAATTCTTGCAGGGTCCAGCAGTGACAGTAGAAATGTCCCCTTTAATAGGGACAAAAGTATAAAATTCATGTCCATTCCCCTACCAGAAACTGGGGAAGGTCAAAAATGTCAGGTTAGCTTGTACTACTTTCATTTGGGGAAGTTATCTATGCAGTTTGAATAGTTGAAATATATTAACTGTTCAGTTGAAATATGCTAATGCAAGTTACTAACTGGACACAATTTCTGGGAGAAGGAAGACTCCACTCAATGAGTACTGGGGGAAGCAAGTAACTAATTTTCATAACTAATTTTCTATGAATGTAACAATTAAGTGAATCTCTTGAGGGGCCTTTGCTTGCTTTTAGCATTTAGGTAAACTGGAAGTGTCTTACACTGCTTTTTTATATCCTTATTTACGTAGCAACATCTTGACTAATCTTTTTACTTTCTAACTTGTAACTGTATTAAGGAGTACTTAAGCATAATAGCTTAAAGTAATCCGTCATACTTATTGCAAGTATCCTTGCAATTTGTTGATTCCCTTATCTATCAAAGCGATGGTGGTGTTACGGGTATTTTAAAGGTGATATGATGTATGCTTGCTAAACTTCATGGAACAGAATGAAGTATAGCAGAACAGTGCAGAGTACCTGAATTCTGCAGATCTTAACAGAATTTATGGTTACGTTTTCACATCTTAAAGTGCTATTGAAAGCAGTAATGAATTCTCACCTTCCTAATCTATTGTGCTGCAAAGGTATTTGCTGTATATATTGTGAACTTGAGCCACAATGGATGGAGGAGAAAACAGACTAGATCTAGAGGCTGTCCAGATGAGTTCTCAACTGAGTCCTCAATGTGCTGGTCCAGTAAATTCATATGCCTATCAACTTGATACATTAGCACTGCTGCTGAGAATGTCGGAGCTCTGACATTCTGACAGCTCTGACACTAGGTAGCAGTGCTTCTTGCTTTTGACAGGACAGAGCTGCTGTCACTAGCTTTTGAAATGGCTCAGATGAACTGGTTACTGCTTTTGAGTTGTTGATGGTGTGTGCACGTGAATAACTTGCTAGTAAGAGTATGGGGCTTCAGCAGCTGACTGAAAGCTGATGTAATAGATACGATATACTGTTAAACTGGTTTGCATTACAGCTTCTTGTGCGGAGTGATGCAAAGTTTGTAAGTTCAGGCACACGTACACAAAGGTGAAATGCTCACGTCTTTGCCTCTTTACATCTTTTAATGTAAGGTAACACTGCAATATTTTAATAAGCAGTAATGTATGTTTCCTAATATATTATTCTGATCCTGTACACAACTTAATTTGAGCAACAAAATGAAAAGCAATTACAATGTTTTAACGTTCTGCATCTGTATCCTGTTGTAAATGCTTTTCTGGAGTTGGAGGAGAGGCAGTTTTTTGTCAGTTAGGACCTGTTGTATTTCAATTACTAGCTACCTCATTCTGCCAAGTGGCTGTCCCACTTCAACTTTGGGTCTTACTGTTGCTTTTCTTGCTTATTCTTGGTTGGTGTGGGTTTTAAGTGTCTCCATAGAAGATACCTTTTTCAAATACTTACTTGGAAGTAAATAGTGCCACCTGTTCAGTTCAGTCTTTTTTTTCCCTTTGGCATAATTTAAGTAATGCATTTCCGTAATTTTTAACACTGGGCAATTTAAACACTTTAATATTCCATGTGTGTATTAACTTATTACTATTGGATTCTTACAAACAAATTCTTTTTGTGGTGTATTTTCATGCAAATGTCTAGAAATTTTTCAGCTGAAATGTTGTTGGGCTTGAGCCTGACAGGCTTCTAAGATTGGGTTTACTGTGTACCTGACAAACACTTAACTATAGGTGTTACTTCTCTCCCTTCTGCTAAAGTATTTTTCATCCTTTCTTTTTGCTGATTAGGTGACAAAATGCATGTATACTTTTCTACTCAAATTCCAGTTGAATGATAATCTAATTTTGGACAGTGAACTTTAAAAGCTTAATGCAAAGTGGCCTATTGGAAGCCTTAATACAGTAACATGAAGGAATGTGGCGCTGATGCTCTGAGACAGAGAAATTAAGTGTTTATGGTATGTTATCAAGCCCATATTCCATGAGAGTTCAGGCAGCTCTGAGAGAACTGATAAAGCAAGTATTAAACTTCTTAAGTTTTATCATGTTTGGTCTTTAAGGAGTGTGCCCACTTACATTGTTCATATGCTCTGCATTAGTGCGTGCGTCTGAACAACAGCTGAAAAGGCTTGAGTTTACCAGTTTGAAAAAAGTCTACACATAGATATTGGAAGGAGCTTTGACAGTACTGGATCTTTACTTTCCTCAACAATTCAGTTATGTTCATGTGTCTCAAATCATTAGCTTCTGAAGAATTTTGCTTCTGGGTAACTACTTTCTTGATTTTTCACTACGCATACAGTGGATCCCACAAGACTAGAACAATTCTAGAATATGTTTAAGCTATGCAGGCAGACTTGGACCTCTGGATTCAGTCCCTGAGTTCGGCTGCCAATGATCATGTTACAAAACATTTAGCTTCCTTAAAACATTAGTCCCTCCCAAGGAGAAGAAAAAAGGGATGAGGGCAGGAACTTGACTTCAGCCTTCTGGCTTGGTGCAATTACTCATATAGCTAGAGTTTTATTTTCACTTCCATTCTCTGAAGAGTGTCCCGGGACAGAATAACATGTTTTGAAAAAAGAACAACTCTTGCTCTTGTTCAAATAAGTGTTATCAATGCTGTTACATTTGGGGCGTAGTAGGATCTAAATCCTAGCAGTCATGGATGGGTCTTCTGCAGTTCTGTTGTAAGATTTGAAATATAATACTCTACTAATTTCTGTTAAGAATTATGGCTTCTTGATCAGCATGTGCCTTTTTGGATAGGAATTTCAGGAAAACAATCTATCCTTTGGTATTATGTAAAGTGCTTCAGTGCTTAGGCCAGAAACTCAAGCCTGGCATACAGTTTAGTATCTAAGCTCTGCTAGTGTGCCTAGTATTAAGTAATACAATAACTTTTTTCTAATACCTGGTTTAGGGTACTATTTTCTGCCAACTTGACTACTCATGTAATTCAAGTCAAACTAAAAAGTAAAGGCTTATTCTTCTGAAAATGGAGATGACAACTTAAACTGGGTGGATAAGTGTAAGCTACAGCTGAGCATAACAAAAAAGCTATTTGCCATTCTTATGTCTAAGTACTGTTGCATCTGTATATATAAATTTTACTCACAGCTATTCTGTGATAGAATTGCTGTGGGCATTGTGTGTACTGTGTCCAGCTCCGTGGCCCACAGCACAAGACAGACATGGAGCTGTTAGAGCACAGCCACAAAAATGGTCAGAGGGCTTGAGCACCTCTACTATGAAGGTAGTCTGAGAGACTTCGGGGTTTTTCAGTCTGGAAAACAGAAGTCTTTGGGGAGACCTTATTGCATCCTTTCAGTACTTAAAGGGGGCTTATAAGATGGAGAAATGCTTTTGAACGGGGCCTATAGTGACAGGACAAGAGGCAACAGTTTTAAACTGAAAGAGGGTAGGCTTAGATTGGACATAAAGAAGAAATTTTTTTATAGTGAGGGTGGTGAGACAGTGAAACAGGTTTCACAGAGGAGCTGTGGATGCCCCATCCCTGGAAACACTTAAGGCCAGGCTGGATGGGGCTTTAAGCAGCCAGGTCTAGTGGAAGGTGTCCCTGCTCATGGCTGGGGGGGGCGTTGGACTAGATGACTTTTAAAGGTCCCTCTCAACCCAAACTGTTCTATGATGATCTTAAGAGACCCTGTTATAAATAGACAGTGGGAATTAGCACAACACACTTGGGAACTCCCAAAACTACTCAAAGTTGTTTCTGGTCTGTAAAATCTTCCCTTTGTGGGATTGTCCTATGCTTATTCCTGTATGCCCAGTTACTGGCACCTTTGCTAGCACTCTGTAGCCAGTAACTTTTTAGCAGTAGCACTTTTTACATCTGTCTCTATGTATTTGTGCTCTTTAATGAGGGATTCTCTTGTAGTGTTGCCAAGTACAGTAGTAACAGGAAGTACTGTAGAGATTCTCAGAAGAATATGGGTCTTTATATACTAGTCATATCTAGACTTATATGTTTGAAAAATAGATGTCTGATATCTTAGAAAGGGCCATCTGTACAGAATTCATTTTTCTGCCAAGTTCAAAGTCCTAACAAAGCAGATTCTGCTTATGAAACTTGACTCTGCCCTTTCTATTGAGTTGCATCTAGAAAACATTTTGATTTTGATTATTTAACTTTTCTTCCTAGAAGGTGTCCCCAAACTCTAGTTCGTGGTGCCGTTTCTGTGACTGAAATTCAGTGATGTGGATATCAGCCTCAAGTGGGATTCTGGGGCTGCTCTCTTTTCCCCAGTGTCAGCCTTATTGATAAAAAACTAGTGCTTTTTTTGATTGAGAGGTATTGACTTCAACATGAGTGCATCCTTGAATTGATTGCGTCCCTCCATTAATGCTTTTTACATGTAAATGTGTTAATTATAAAATTAAATCCAATGCATCTAACTACTGGGCTGGGCAACTCGTAGATCTTAGTTGTCTGTAGTCTTTTCTTATGTACCCCACTGCTTCCAAGCCTATCATATGTTGGGTTTTGTGGAAAACTCATCCCGAGGACAGCTTTGTCCCTTCAATGCTGTAACTTAAAGCTTGGTGTCCACTGCAGTGCTCAGGAAAAAAAGGTCTAGAACTGCAAATAACCATATCTCCAGTTGTCTTTTACAGAACACTTTGAAAAACTGTTCAGATTGAGCTTCAGACTCAGTAGCTGCATTGTCTGACATGTAGAAAACAAATCAGTTTCATAAAAATAGTGTCACTTAAGTAGAGAACAAAAATGATGTACTAAATTGTTATCTGCTAAAAAATGATATTCACTAATAATTTTATTTCAGTTGTGCATTGACCACATAGTGTATGGTAACTAAGGATTCTTAATCTCGGGGGGGGGAGGGGGGGGGAACTTTAAGCATGAGGCTAACAGCCAAAGTGAGTATAAATATTGGGGATATTACTGAAGTGTCTGTCCCCTGAAATGCAGCACATTCCTTAATTATCTTTGAGTGAATTAGAATCATAGAATGTGTTGGGTTGGAAGGGACCTTTAAAGGTCATCTAGTCCAACCCCTCCTGCAGTAAGCAGGGACATCTTCAACTAGATCAGATTGCTCAGAGCCTCACCAGGCCTGGCCTTGAATGTCTCCAGGGATGGGGCTTCCACCACCTCTCTGGGCAACCTGTTCCAGTGTCTCACCACCCTCATTGTAAAGAACTTCTTCCTAATGGCCAATCTAAACCTACCCTGCTCTAGTTTAAAACCATTGCCCCTTGTCCTATGGCTACATGTCCTTGCAACCAGCCCCTCCCCAGCTTTCTTGTAGGCCTCCTTATTATTATAGAATTAGCTCCAACTTAAATTCCAGCCCTTAAAATAGGCAGTCTGGGTGCTTAATTCTTTTCCTTAGGCATTTGATATGAGCAATTTTTTCATTTCTATAAGAATTCTATTGAATGAAGTGTTCTTTTGTTTCATTTGATGTTAAATGTTTCTATCCCTTATTACTAGGAATGGGCTGATGCTAATGTTTCAAGACAAATTGAAGATACTGTACTTTATGGATACTACAGTAAGTATTTTTAATGTCTAATTTTTTCAATTAATAAGACCTTTAAGTGAATACTTGAAGTTTTTAGGGGTCATTCTGGATTATCCCTTTTTGGTCAAACATTAATATTACACTTGGTGCCCTTCAGTGTTTTTTTTTCTTTATGTTCAAGAGCCCTTGAAAAATGCTAATATATTGAAGGTGAATCCATGAGAAGGGTAATGTCATATAATCTACTCTTAACACGTTTCCTGTGTGTGTATTTAGAGGTCCATTAAGGGAAACATGGCTTTGCTGTAACTTTTAGGGCACTTAACATATGCAGCGGTGTGAAACTTGCCTACTGTGTATAAGGTTTGTGCAAATGTGAGTGTAACACTTGTGTTTTAAGTGTTTAGATTCAGCAGTTACCATATTCAAAGGAAGAGCTACTGGAAAGAAGCATAAAGGAGTTGGTTCACAAGTGGTAATCCTAAACAAAACTGAAGCAAAAAAATAACTGGAATCAAATCTAATAAAATAACTGTTCACCAAACCTCTGTAGTTTTAGATCAGTTTATTTTAGTTGTCCTTATGAAAAGCTCTACTATTCATGAATATATATATATGTAAAAGGTAGCTGTAGAAGAGTGATGCTTATTATTGAGTGAAATGCCCGCCTTGATCAATGATGCAAACTCAGAGATACTTGCCTGCTTTTGGTTATGTTTCCTAGGACTTGAAGTTTTTTCTCTTGGAAGGCTATGGATTGGCTCTTTTAAATGTATTTTTTTAGATTGGGAAATAATTGGTTTTAAGTAGTGGCTTTTTTCTTGTTAAGTTACAGAGTACTTATTGCCTGCCAGTGATAGCAACGAACTGTAATGTGCAGTTTCATGCTGAGTGAAGCTGAAAGCCAAAAGTACTAATAAACTGCTTTCAAAAAGGAACTTTTTAAATACTACTTTATCTTCTACAAAAATTCTTCACTATAGAAGAGTGGAGTTGCTTTGTATTTGCTTTCTACTTTTGTTAGATTGCTAACAGCCCAAGCGTTTCCTGGCTTCTAATGTGGAACACTGTGGAATCTTCATACTCTTCTGTGGACCATTTTCTATAGATTGGTGAGACTGATGGATGAATTCCTGTAAGGTGTTTTGAGCTGAGTCTTTTTTTTTTAAAGCAAGATGTCTCTTGGTAAATCCTGAACTAATTTTTGGATTAGATTTGGGCTTAAACCTGAAAAACTGCTTTTGTTTTTGGCCTATGTGGACAGGTCTACTTGAAATATTGTAGGACTAATGCTTTATTTCATAGCTTATCCTCCAGATGGTGGTAGAGTTTAAAGATGGTTGTGAAAATATTTCTTTTGTGATCTTAATTTGAGGAATTGATGCATATTTCTGTAACTAGAGGTACATTGAATTGAGCGGTAATAGGTAACTTATTTTTCAGAAGTCTCCATCATTCCTATATAAAAACACAACTTAATGCCTTTCCTGCATCATTAGGCCTAGTCTCCTGCTGCTGTTTCACAGCATAGTGACATGAAAGCTGAGAAGGAATAAGTTAAACAGCTCTTCCAGTCTTGTAATGCTATTTCACTTTTTTCTACTCGTATCCTCTTACAAAAGTATTTGGCTCTGGTCTGTTTTTTTTAAATAAACAGGATGAGCAGAACTGAAATCTCCTTTTGTCCTCAAGGATATGAATACTAGTACTTTCTTATATCTCCTGAAAATGCAGTGATAACCGTATATCTTACTTGTCTCCTGTAGCTATATTGGCAACTTATAGTATGCATAATTGATACACTTGGGTCATGGCCCTTCAATCCAAGTCACTTCTAATTGTAGCAAGAATTTGGAGGCTGTGGTTTAACTGTTATTTCAGAAGATTAAGGATTGCTTTGCTACCTATATTGCAATTTACTGAGAAAGCTGTCACAAAAATGTATAAAAACTTTTTTTATCAAGTCATTAGTGCCTGTGAACAATGTTCTCTCTATCATAACCAGCTGGTTTCTTGGCTACACTGATATAAAAGTACAATGACTTGGTACGGGTAGAATGATAAATGAGGTAACTTTCAGAATGAAGCTTGAAATATCTGTTTTTTGAAGTGGCACTTCAGTAGCCTAAAAGCTTTGTTTAGAAAACCAGTCTATGGATTGCTTTGAAGCCATAGTGGCTTAATGTGTTAATTCTTATAAAACCAACTGTATCAGAATGTGTCTGCCAGTACAGGAGTGATTGAAGAATGATCAGTGGTTAGCAGGTGTTCTAAAACAGCATGTCAGCTTGTGTTTGGAAGGAAAACCCCTTTTCAGAAAGGGTTATAATTGGAAACAGTCCAATGGCAGTTTCCTCTGTACCATAAAGAATGAGGCTGAAACAATGGACAGTAACCTGAGGCTGTGTTCTGTAGCTCTTCTTCCTCTAGTAAATAAATCCTACCTGTTGGAGTCAGCTTGATGTTCAGTCGTCTCTGGTAAAGTTTGTGAATGGTGAAAGGATGCCATTGGCAAATCCTGGTCTACCTGTGAGGTAGACTGAGATCTTGATCTGCATGTGTTAAGTATCTCTCAACTATAGTTTGGCAAGGAGTGTCTGCTAAACTCTACAGGCATTTCTTTGTATGTGCTTTAAAGTGTGTGCTAAACTTGTGACTTTTCTATTCCTTTTTTCTTAAATAGAAGTATTTTCTTAAGTCAACAATAGTCATTGTACGGTGGTTCCTAGGTTAAAGTTCTTGAGGAAGAATTTATCCAAAATAATACTTGGTATAACTTGGGTGATTCTTGCATGAAGCTTTGTCTGCTTACTGCAAATGTTTGATGCCAAGTCATTGACACAAGGATTTTGGCTTCTATGAGTTTGTAGGCACAAGTCAAATGCAACCACATGTTTTCCTGGTCTGTTCCTAGGAGAAGACATGCTAAATACTGTGGAAGACTTGCGTAGCTGGACTTGACAAATGTTGTGGAGTTAAGTCTATAGAAACACTCTCCTAAGTGATTTTTTTTGAGAAGAAATGTGTCAGAACATAAACTAAGTCCGCTATTGTATTGACACTTACTGTGGTGAACTGCTTTAACTGTCTTGCTTCAAACAAGTGTGGTGATGACTAAAATCCACTACTGTCTTATATTCCTTAATTTTCACTGGGCAAAACAAGATGTCTGTTCTTGCAGTCTTGATGAAAAATTGTTTTAAGAAATCTTTTATTAGATGTGAGAATAATATATTTGGGAAGAAACACTCATCTTAGGTTTATTGAAATAGCTTGTGGCTTTTCAGCAGGAGAAGTGAGGGAGTACATAACAAAACATTTTTTTAAGCAACTTAGTAGTATTGATGTTATGCAATGCACCAGTATATGGTACCATCTGTAAGAGCAGAAGTTTTGTGTAATGGGAGAGACTTCTGATCATGTAAAATTCTTGGCCCTCCTTTAGTTTCTCAATGGGATTTGAGGAGCTATGTTGATCTTGATACTTTGCTTGAAATCTTCCCAGTTCTTGAAGGTATTTTGATTCCTTCTACTGACTGCAGTTCTTTGTTGTTCCTAGTGTTGTTCCTAGTTGCCCTTGCATACTACTATGAGGGGGAAAAAAAGTCAAAATGCAATGAAGGGACCATTGCTATAATTTTCTTGAAGACTACTATCAGGCCTAACTCTCTCATAGTTCAGCTGTCTTTGTATTGATATGGTGCAAAACAGCAGAAAATGAGTCATTTTGACTTGAGATAAGAACTGCTCTCTGAGAAACAAACCCTACCAAGGAGTTCTTGCAGAAGATTGCTTAGACTCTGTGGCAAGAACTGTTGTTGTACTGGCTGTACAGTGAAGCACTTCTCCAGGGTAGTGTCTCAAGCTTCTGATACAACCCAGAAATATGTTTTGAAACAAAAGTTGTACCTCTGAACCAGAGTAAAGAGCAGTCCCTGATGTAAAATTAAAGTCCATAGAAGTGCAGTAATGAAACCTGAGACAGCCTGTCATGCCACAGGGGGGTTAGGGGGGAGTATCTT
Organism: Stercorarius parasiticus; assembly: GCA_013396915.1. Lineage (NCBI taxonomy): Eukaryota > Metazoa > Chordata > Aves > Charadriiformes > Stercorariidae > Stercorarius > Stercorarius parasiticus. The sequence continues at coordinate 397,696 of VWZL01001220.1, read as the reverse complement.
TGTCATTTGGTTGACTAGCTGTTTGCTACTGCAAGACCTTTGAGTTTGAAGGTTAGCTTTCCAGGGAATAAACAGCCCTTTTAGTGGGCAGAACAGCAGGCAATTAGATGCTTGCCCTTGGGTAAGTAACTTGTATGAGCTGATGAAAGGTGCTGCTCTTCCTTTTTCATAAGTTCTGAAAAATAAAATTCAAAAACCAAATGATCTATCTATTGTCTTGTTGGTAGGAGCTTCAAATCTTTAGTTTCCCTTGTAGTATAATAGGAAGAACAATGTTTTACTATTTTATCTGTGTGAGCTACAAATTTAATTCAGTTCGAACTAAAAAATTCTTACTGGCAATCTTAAGTCTTCACCTGATGGATGAGCAAAAAGGTCAGTCTTGGAATGATTTTGCTTGCGAAAAGCAAATGCAAAGCTACTCTTAAGTTAGGTTTTTTGTGTTACAGTCCTATAAAATTACTATGGTAACAAGGTTTTCCAACAGAGTAAATAGCAGAGCTGTTGCAATGGTAAGTGTAAGTTGGAGTTTATGCTACCACATGTAAAAAAAGTTACCCTCAAGTTGTGATATTAAATCTTGCCTTGAAATGCATTGAAAGCCCGTAACTTCTAGAGAGCACATTTAAGGTGAACTTGAGGACTAAGTGTCAGCGGAGCAATTCAACAAAAACAGTTCAGTTAAATGTAGCTGATTGTCACTAGCCATTGAGAATAGTCCTCTGCTAATATACTGTAGCAGATCAGAAAAACTTGGGCAGCTGGACATTAGTATGAAGGATTACAGGGAGGTCTCAGGAAACAGTTTTCAGAAAGGAAAGGATTTATAGTTTTACAGTACGATGGTAAAACATGCTATGTAAAACAAATTCAAGATGCAGATTAGCTATGTAGTCAGTAACTGAACACCAGCAGCTTAAATTAAAAAAAAAAAAACTGTTTAGTGCCAGAAGCCTGAGCTGTTCTCTTAAAATTAAGTTACTGCAGCAACAACATTTAGACAGTATCAATATTTGATTGGTACCGTAGTAAATGGTAGCTTTATTTCATACAGTTCATAGATATTCTCTTGGATTTGACTCTTCCTTTATCCCCTTGGAAGAAATGTGGATCAGTGTCATTATCTAATGAGCTATGGGTGTACCTCATAAGTAAGGTACGCTGAAGTTAATAAATTAAACCTTGGAAGTGAGAATGTTTTCTGTGCTTGCAGTGACCTCTATGGGCTGATTATTCTGATCTTCAATTAATGATGCATGTAACTTGCCTTATATACTGGCACAGTGCAGTGTGCGTTTAGGGCTAGTCTAAAAGTTGATTAGAGAGGCTTGATTTCTGAAAACATTGACAATACTGAAGCAGTTTTGAGTACTGCTCTAGAACGTCTAAGAATGGTGCATTTCAGAGTTTGAAGTTTTAAGGTATGAGCCTGAATTTTATGCTCTTGGAAAATGTGAGAAAGCTTATGAACTAACGGAGAACTTGTTTTCTTTGTTACACTACCATACTAGCTCAGCACTTTAAACAGTAAGCTTCTATACCACCTTCAGTAAAAATGCGGAGATAGATTTCTGTGAAGCACATGGATACTGTGAGGAGTGTACTACCCAAGATAAGAGGCCGTAAACTTAGGTTAGGGATGATTATATTGGTTAGTGGGGGGAAGGCACAAATTAGCTATGCAAAATAAGGTAAAGATTAAAAATAGCCAAAGATCACAGGATTTGTGTGGTCCTGGCTATCTTTACTTACCCACTCAAAGGGGTGATTTTATGCTTGCACAAGCAGTCTTGGTCGTGCGGTACTTCTAACATTTTGTTTTGAGGGCTTGGTTAACTCTTCTAGGATACTTTTCTTGTGGGCTGCAAACACTGTAATGTACTACTTGACAGCTTTTAGTTTCCTAATAGACTTCTGAAATGTTCATGGTATAAGATATTTTGAAGTATTGAAGGATTTTACTAAATGTCCTAAAAAGCATGTAACCTCTTACAATACAGAGAGCTGAAGATTAAATTTGAAATTCTTGATATTTGTGAAGACTTGTGTGTTAGTTTAACCCTTTGCTTTTGTTAAACTAGCTGGTTTAAAGTCTCTTAAGATCACCTGTGCATCAAAGTAATATGACAGTGTGACTGTTTCAATTTAGTGACTGTTCAGGTAACTGGCTGTTGCAATCTCCAATTAGTACCTCCTTTTAAAAAAGGGATGGTAAGTGATGATACTATAATCTTCTATTTTGTGATTTGAGGTCATCAGTAATAGAACCATGCCTTCTATCTATAATGTACTTGCATTAATAGTAGAACGTCCTCTGAAATTGAGGCCAGTCATCAAAATATCTTTAAATTTGTTATATTTTTTGTATATACCTTTTCTGTGAAGAACTTCTGTTATTGAGTGGCATAGCTTGCTTTTATTTGCTATTCTCTAGGCTACTTCATCCCCAGTGTGCTAGTGCTGTATGTCACCTGCATGCAGATGATTACTTTTAGTCTTGTTATCATTGCTGAATTGAAGGTGTATCTGAAATCCTTTGTCTGAAGGTTAACTCTGTAAGTCCTTTAGAGTTCACAAAACAGTAACAGTTCATATGCTGGCTAGTAAATTTTACTAAACTTTTCAATGCTTGAAATTATTAAGAGCTAGAATGAGAGGAAACTAATGTTTGATTCTTTTCTTTGAATTACTATGCAGTAAATAAAGCACCACTGTAACTGTCTCTTCACTTAATTAAATTCTTTCTTGTAGCTTTGTATTCCATCATACTGTTCTGCGTCTTTCTGTGGATTCCCTTTGTCTATTTCTATTATGAGGAGAAGGAAGAAGATGATGGCAACACGTGCTCAGTAAGTTCACTCTAGCAAATGCACCAAGTAGTGAAAAGACAAATGAATACAGGCAAGAATGATTGTTTAACTTGAATACTACAATGTAAATAGCATTTCTAAGTCTATTACTACAGTTCCCTTAAAATACTGAGGCAGCTCTTAATAACAGTCTGGCATAGTCTAAGCACTGTGGTCTCCCATGAAATGAAACTTTACTGGGATAAGTAATTAAAATCTGTATTGCTATGAATTCTTTAAGCTTCCTACAAATTCCTTTGAGCCTGATTCCATATACAGGAAGTTAAAACTACTTACATGATATTTTCCTTAGAGTAGGAAACATGATGAACAGGTTTTAAAGATGGGAAGATTATACTGATTCTGAGATAGAAACTAAATTTGAGTACCTTTCTTCTTGTAGCGTTTGCATTTTTTCTTGAAGTAGGCAGTAGTAATTTACCTGAAGTTAGCACTTGATTATTTTTGTAATGCACTGAAGATTTTTGACATGCACAACATTCCAGGGAATACAATAAATGCATGCCAGTAAGGCGTCATCTTATCAAATGAAAATATTTTTCTTAAAGAATCTTTTAGTCATTGATCATAATCATTTTCCTCTCTAGTCAGTTGTGACTTCAACATGACAAAAAAGACTTCTAATCATAGCCATAATATAAAGCATTGGTAATAAGAATTTTATTTGAGTGGAGTTGCACGGAATGAGTGTACTATGGCTTCTGGCCACAGCTGCTGAAGTGCATAGTTTGATGGAAGCGTAATTCAGTGTCATTATTCATAGTTCTCAAGGCATGAGACTCTTCAAGAATGTGTATTTCTGACTTGTATCTAAAGTTACTCACGTTTTCTGTGGAGGTTTTTTTGTAGAACACCTGTTAAGCTAAGTATGCTTTGCTGTAACTTGTGCAAATCCCTTTGGATTTATTTTATGTTAATATATTAACATTCTCTTTAACATACAGCAGGTTAAAACTGCGCTCAAATATACTCTGGGATTCATCACAATTTGTGCCATTCTTCTCTTAATTGGGTAAGTATTTATGTATTGAACATTAACAGGGGATATACTAAATAGAATGCCAAAGAGAACTTCGTGCTGTGCAAGACTGAAAATGTGGATCATGGTGCACTCAATCTATATAATGAATATCTAGTTAATCTCTAATAGGGCTTAAATATCCGGAGAATAAGGTACTTGAAGAAGCTAGAATGTCTTTTCTTAATTGTGGAGATACCTGTGCTTCCAAGTTCTGCCTGTTTGTGCAGTTTGTCTGTTGAAGACATGATGGCCATGACATTTATTTATAAGTGTATTGATATCGCAGTGTACAACAGGAAGTAAAATATTTGTGCTTTTCCTGCTTTCTGCCTGTGTCAAAATCTTTCATGGACATCCCAAAACAACTTTTAGAAATCTGAGTATGTGCTTAGTACTTTCTTAAATGGAAGTGTTGTGTGAAGGATGTGAGTATAGTGTGGGATTATACTTGTCCCCTGTATGATAAAGGCTTTGCTGGCATCTGTTTGAAAGGCAGGTATTACTGAAGTGGGTACCTTGTTTGCAGCAAGTGCTATTACTCTGACCCAAATTGGATTTGTAACACTGCTTAAAGATCACCATTAAGCATGACATTCACACCAATATCAAATGTTTCTAATGTATGCTGTGTCATAAGCTTTTTAGCATTTTGAATGCAGCAGTAAAGTTGATAAAACTTACAAAATGTATGCTAAAATGATCCATATCAAAGCACTAGAGTGTAAAGTACAAACTAGAGTGAAATTAATGCTTCTAATTGTATACTACCTTATTGGAACATTGTTTCTAGTTTTGATAAATGCTTAAGGTCCATTTCTAAGAAGTCTATTGTCCTTTCAATTAAAAGTGACACTTTTGCTATTATGAGAAACTAAAGGAGTTTGAGTTAGCTTAGTCATGGTCTAAAAATATTACTAAAGCTTCTAACAAAAGCTGTTTTTCTGACTGTTGGCTTGCATGATAGGCATACATGTATATACTCTATAATATATCCAGTTTAGAAAATTTTGCGGTATCTATAGTATCCAGTAGCTGTGTGCTTGTTCCTCTTATCCAGTAAGATGGAACTTGGTTCTTGACTTCCTAATTGTTCTCTGTGCTATTAGGTTTGTTCTTTAAAGTCTTCACAACTTGTAAATTACAGCAGCTTCCGTGATCCTTTCTGATACTCGGCCATGTGACAGTGAGACTGACTTGCAAACCAGACAGCTGTAGTACTTGGGCTGAGGCGAAGTTCGTTGCTGAACGGTGGCTTTTCCGTAGGATTTGAAACCCACTGATCTAAATAGCAGGGGTATCTGCTGCAGGGATGCAGGACTCCTTTAGATACTGATAGGGATTTTACTATTTCTGTTTCTAATCGGAACAATTCTTTTGCTATTATATGTATGAGGTTGCTTGCTTTCTTTTAAGATGGTAATAATTAAATAGCAACAGCATCCTAATGCCTTTGTAACGGAAAAGCACCTGTGGAATGGAAAAGCACCCTTGCTATTTAAGACACCGCTGCAGAAGAATATAATTCCTGTCTGTCCCTTTAAGAGAAGCAACAAGACTGAGCAGTGCAGTTTAGAAAGCAAATGAGGTAACTGCTGAAGAAAAATGTGAACTTTAGTTCTAGTGTAGTTATATATATTTAGAAAAGCATGGTGTAAATGCTTATGTACGTGCTTGTTATGGAGAAGTTATTTGCCTTAGTCAGCTGTCTGCATAGCAAGGGCAAACAGCAGCCTCAAGTCCCCCTGTGATAGGAATGAGATAAAACAAGTGTTGGAGCTGAAGACTCTACAGGAGGGGCTCAACTGAATGTGGTAGTACAGACCAGTCTTGCAGTACTGCCTATACCTGGCAGTAGCAACTAGTGGTCGGGTTCAGACTAACATTAAAACAGACTGGAATTTTATGTACTGGATTTAATTTTAAGAGACTAGGCTTAATGAAATAGAATAGTCATGCACGCAGGTTACAAGAGCAAGAGGGGCTGGAATAACTGTTAGGTTCCTAGCAAATAGTCTGCCATCTTCGTGTGCTCACATGGCTAGTGTCTCATATCAAGACAACCTCTGTTCTGATTGAGTTAGCTAGTAATCTGTATTAAAGAGATCAATAAACAGCTTGGTTCCTTTAAAGACAGGTCTACATAAGAAGTCCCTACCTCTTTCCTGGTAGCAGTCCTCAGAGAAACCATAAAAGCTGGATTAAGTTTGAGGCTTAAAAATATCTTATTCTTACCTGGATGTTTACCTTGCTCCATTAGTGATCTATTTGACTATTTTGGGAAACAATATCTGTTTAGTGCCAGATGATCTTGGAGCTTTTTTCTAGGTTGATAACACATCTCAATGAGCAGGATTCTGTTGTCTAAATTGTTAGCAGGAGTAGTGTTTATACCTCTTATTCCAGCTGTCTGTTACAAAGTCTCCTGCTGTGGCAAAAATGTACGTGTCTGTAATAGCACTTAAATACCCTGCACGCAAATAACTTGATGCAGAGTATCATTAAAAACAAACTATAGGACAAATTTATACTAGGATACTCAGAACTAATATTTACTTGTAATGCCTTTCCCTTCTCAGAAATTACTTACTTTCCTTGAATATAGTTTATTTGCTGTAAATGTCATGCGCTGGAGCCAAGGGGATTGAGATACTACAATCTATATTAAGGCACCCTTATACAGCAGTCTGGTTTGAACTGAAATATTTACTTTTGAGGCTAATGAATATTTTGTTCTAAAAGGAATGTTTTGCTGTCAGTGTCTGGAATTAAACTGGTTACCTTAAATTTTCTAGAACCATCAGCTTTTAAAAAGCTATGAATATATGTCTAATTAGCCTATAAATAAATTACGCAAGTTATATCGTAGCAGAACTCACTTTAAGGAAATGAGTTTCAGTCTTATTGTGTTGAAATTATTTTCCTAAGGACACTCTGATTTAAGGCTCAAACTTGACCCATCTACACCTGTGTGTTATTGCTGTGCCAAAAGCTAATAGTTTTGAACTGCTTGTCTTGCATTTACTTTCCTTGTTCTGCAGCCTAGATATTGATCTAGATCTTAATCATGGTATTCCAAGGATGTTTTAAACAGCGCAGCAGTCTGCTTCTATTCTTAAAATTACTGCAGTTAATAATTTGTCCAGAACTCCAAGTGTAAGACACTACAGCTGAGCTGCTCTGTTTGCTTGCATTAACTGAATTCTCAGCTACAGCTGTAAAACCATGCACTGGCACTTGTACTGTGTTCACTTGCTGTCAGTGGACTGACTTGTATTGCATAGCAGTGATGACAGGTGAATCAAGTTATTTAGTGTGGAAACTTCTCATTCTGTTGGTGGCAACTATGGCCCTCAGGCTGTGTTGACCAGTCAGCATAGCCAAATAGCTAAGACTTTTGTCAAACTTCTTCTTGCTTAATGTCATGAAGAATAGGCCTGAACTGCTGTGTGCTGTGCTTGTGCAATAAGATGGGCTCTGTTTTAGAGATCTTTGGGGAGTGTGGGCTGGATGCAGGTCTGTAGATGGCTAGGCTTGCTAAATGTCTTGTCTGTTAAGCTAGAGACTAACAGTGTATTGAAGTGAGCTAGCTAGCCTTCTGGCTAGTTTGCTACCAGTTGAGGGACCCTGTTCAGGAGGGGAAATAAGATTCCTGCTTGTTTGGGACTAAAGTGTGTGAGGTTGGCTCCTGCATTCCATTCTGAGGCCCTTGGTGCATGGAACTTGAGCAGGAGCAGAATCAGATGTCCATCTCCTTCAGTCAGGATTTAGCTGAGTACTAATTGAAGATAGTGTATAATGGTTATTGTGGCTTCTGCTCTGATTAGTGTCCTTTGACAGGCTGGTTGTAAGCAGTCTCAAGAAAAAAAAAATATTTTAACATTATTGCTCTTAGAGGGGGGAAAAAAGGCAAGCAAGTTATAAATATCCTAGGCTGTTATTCCATCTCATTTGTTCCCTGCATGTGGTCCACAGATAGCAAATTCATACTGATGCTAAAATAAAAGAGCTTGAGCTCACTTAGTTTCCCAGAGCCTCCTATTGTAACCCTTTTTAGCAAATAAACCTGCAGTTGTTTGTGGTGCATCTCTTGTAAGTAGAAATTTTGCCTAGCATTGTTTTAATACTGATGTGTTGATTTTTGCCTGGATGCTATTTCACAGAAAATTACTACTAAAGGCAGATACAAGGACAAAACCTAAAGCCAGCAAGCATGCATCAACTTAAATGCTAGTCTTAATCTATCTTTTGCACAGTCAAGAAGCTAAAAAAAAAATCAAACATTTAAAAAAAGTTAAGATTTTAATTGTTAAAGTTTCAACTTTGTTTGCAGAGTACCAATTTGGTTTTGGTTTTGATGTGGTGATTGTAGGTGCATGCAGTTAGTTTGGCACGAACCTTTGAAACACATGCTTATGTTCTGTACAAGTTTGAGGCATACTCCTAGAAGATGCATATTTGGTTATTCATTTGTTTACTGGGACATGAAGCAGTGATCTAATTATGTACTTCCTTACAAAAGTCCAAAAGGTACCTGTGAGGATTCTTTATGGAGGTTGGATTGGGTTCTCACATTCTTTGCCTAAAAAGTTTCCCTCCAAATCTGACTTCCATGTGACTTGTAGGCATTCTGTTTTATGTCTGGAAGCTATGGTTTCAGATTGGTGTGGAGGTACTGGTTTTCCAGGTGCTACAAAACTAGCTATTTTATCTATGGAGATGATGAAGAGTTACTCTTATTATTGGACTTTAGATGGGGTGACTGATAGCAGGAGGCTTTCAGCTAGGTGACTGTTTTACCTGACACTTTTCTGAGCACTCTTTGCTAGCCTCTGCTTATTGGAAGATCAAAAATATTTAATGAACTTGTCTGTAGTTCTCTGGTACAACTACAGAACAAGGAATGGAATGCAGAAGATCTGTTGTTATACTTGTAATAATGGAAGATAAGCATGTCTCCTCAATCTCTAATTAATGCTTGGTGTGGGGATTGTTAATTGTTTTATTCTAGCTTCCAGAAGTGTGGATTTATAAGAGAATTTGTCTCAATTCATGCTTAAAGTCTTTTTGCTCCTCTGCACAGGAGTCAAACCAAAATAAGATTAATACATCTTGTAATGATTCTTGAGTGTAGGGTCCTTACTTCTGTTAGGACTGGTAAATAGAAAATCACTTGTTCATTGACCTCAGACCTGACTGCACACACATGCACTCTGCTGATCTAAATTGATTTCTATTTTCTTAACTTGTAAGGCAGAATTTTTTTATATTTGTGTAATTAAGGGAAGTGAATGACTTTTTTTGCTTTGTTACAGTGCTTTTGTTCCTTTGGATATTCCCAACAAGAAGAATTCCACAGAATGGGAAAAAGTGAAGCTCTTGTTTGAAGAATTTGGAAGTAGTCGTAAGTTTGAGATTTGTTCTGAGCTTTGCGTAACTTGCTACTAACTTATTTTGGCATACTTATTGAACAAGACAACTGACTCTCTTGGTGACAGTTTTCTAACTTGACTCTAACTGCTCACCTACGCTAAATCTTTGCAGTAAGATTGTTCTTTTTCTGTTCAGACAAAAAAAAATCAGAACAGTTTTTAAAGTAGAGGGGAGACACTGGCAGTGTCTGCTTTCAGTACAGTCCCCATTTGACAGCAAGGATTCCAATGTTGTCTCCTATGATATTAATGGTGGGGAGGGAAAGGTATGTTTTCCATGGAGTCTTCTGTTACTTGGATACCCTAAAACCAGTGAACTTCAGTATGGTGAGTGTGTATCTTGTATAACAATTTTTGTTATTAAATGTGATACTACTGTTCACTGTCAGAATGAGACTATTTTGTAAGTAGCTTTGTTTAGACAGGAAAATCCTATGGGTGTTACAATTTTTTGCTTTGTTCTCCTATTGTTGACCTTTCTAAAATTTTTGTTTGCCTTTTGTTATACTTCTTTATGCTAGGGCTATAAAAAATTATTGTGAAGGGCCAAACTCCATGAAGTTGTATTTAACCTTTAGCTTATACAGTTCACATATTTAGCCAGGGTGTGTTTTCAGAGCAAAGGTGTGAAAAAAGTGTTTTGTAGATGAGCTAAAGCAGACTTGATATCAATTTTCAGATGTATCAGAAAAATGGTAACTAAGTTATATAACAAACATTAATCCAAATGCATAAGTACTCTGATATTTGTGCCTAATTCTTGCTATGTATCAGAATATTGCTTCTGTCTGAATGTTTTAGAATGTAGTGCTATGAGCATTAACCAAGAATATAATGCTATGAGCTGTGGTCAGGTCGTATTCTGCATTATTCTAGGCATTTTGTACTGACTACTGTGATGACATTTGTCAGCACTGGTGCATCCCTTCAGGGCTCATCAACTTTGTCCAGTTTGCTTAAGTATTCTCTAACCTGATCCTCTTCCACCAAGGGTACGTCTTCTTTCCAGCCTTTCACCTCAGTGTTTTGGGCGTGGGTTTCCTGAAGTCCGGCTTTGCTAGTAAAGATAAAGGCAAAGACATTCAGTACCTCAGCCTTGTCCATGTCCTATGTCACCGGGGCCACTCAGCAGCAGGCCCATATTTTGCTTTGTATTCCTTTTGCCACTTAGGTACTTGAAGAAGCCCTTCTTGTTGCCTGTGACATTCTTGCAGAGTCTTTGATCATAATACACTCTGTGCTGTAAGCTGTGCTTGCGAGCACAGGAGATAAGGACGAGTCCATAGTTTTTTTCATAACTTCAGCTGTCTACTTCTTTGTTTCTCATACTTCAAAGATTCTAACTGACAGCAAAGAAAAAATACTTCTTAAACTGTTTATACAGGTAGTGACAGTGGTTGAGCTGAGGCATAAGCTTATTTTTCTAAGCCACCTTGATATGGCTGTCAATTAAATATTCAGTTCTGTACATGTCCTTGCTATGAAGGTATACTGTAGCTAATGCTTATTTCTAGGAAGGTTTAATCATTAAGATGCTGGGTTGGCATGTGGAATATTGGTTTTGATTTCTGACTCTGCCAGCATTCTCTTGTGACTTTTAATTTCATAAGATAGTTCAGACTGAAGAGACCTTAAGTAATCTAGCCCAATCTCCTGCACAAAGAAGGAAGCTGTAAGGTCAGACCAGGTCACTCAGGGCTTTATCAACTAGCTCTTGAAAAACCCCTAAGCATGGAGACTTTCATCTGATGGTGAAAAAAAATTTCGTCTCTTATCAAGTGTGGGTATACACACTGTCACCCACTATCTCACACTCAACTATTACGCACCACTAAAGAGCCTGGTCTCCACCTCTTTGGCAAGCAGGCAGGTCTCTCCAAAGCAGTCTCTCTTCCAGGCTGAACAAGCTCCCTCAGATTCTCTGCACAGCATATTCCAGCCTGTGACTAACTTAGATCTGCTATTAACTTGATCAAATTTATCTCTTACCTGTAGTGGAGCCTGAAAACTGGTAGCAGTATTCCCTAGGTGGTCCCTTCCCTTAATAGATGGGCATGCTCAGGTTGATACAACCCATGGTGCTGTCGGACTTCTGTGCTGCCAGGTCACATTTCTGGTTTATCTTCAGCTTGCTGTCTGCCAAGACTCCCCAGGGTTTTGTAGAGCTATTCCATAGCCTGCAAGTGCCAGTCAGTGTTGTTGCAAAAGGTTCTTTTGTGTTTCAGATGCTGGAGAAATGAGGACAAAATTCTTGCCTGTTGTCTCTACTTGCACCTGTTTTTCTGTTTTGATATTAACTTACCGTTTTCCTCTTGTCTTTCTGCAGTTAACCCAAGAAAGCCAAAATCCTAATTTTGGATGTATGTTCTATGCCCTTTTAGTTTTGCAGTGGGATTATAAAAGGCATGCAAATTGAGGCAGACCCTGATAACATACTTCTGGTGTACAACTAGCAATTTTGCAGCCAGTTAGTTTCTTAATGTTCCATTGAACATAGTTCAAAGTTTTAAAATTGATATTAAATGTTAGTTTCAAATATGTACAGGAGGATCATCAAATACAGTGTTTCAGTACATTGTGTGATACGCTAGAAACAGAGGTCACTTCTGTGTGAGGTTTTCCCCCTAAACTTCAGAATATGGGTAAAACTTTTGCAAGTACTAAAGGGGGAATAGTGCTGGACTCTTCTCTGGTTTTAAACATACCTGTAGTATTTGAAACTTATAAATATATTGCTGTTAGCTTTGAGAAAGTTGTCTGGTATTATCTAGCAAATATAGCAAAGGACAGATTTGATCTGTGAAGTTGGATTTGGTTGTTGGATTGGTCTTTGGTATATTTGGAAGGAGACCTGTAGGGTTGGTCAGAAGAAAGATACAGTTTCTCATAGAGGATAACTGTAACATGATTTCTCAGTGAATGCTTGGTGTTATGTTCAGTAAAAGAATGGAAAATGGCTAATAATTCTGTGTGAGTAGGAATAAAATGTATTGTGCTCTAAGTTCTTGAATTAACTAGAGGGAGGGGAGGACATTAAACAGTAGCTTAGTTATTAGGACTGGGTACAAACATGAAATTGATTCCTTAAAGTTAATTTCTATAGCAGCATGGAAACATATAGTAGCTATTACTAAACAAAAAAAAACTTGCTGTATTATGTCCTGTACAGTGAGGTTAGGGACAGGGCCGTTGTGAAAAATTATGCATGAGGATTCAGGGAGTTTGGCTTTGAGGGATGAGTTTGGTAATACTTTTCTTCTACTATCCCTCTTCGTTTCTAGAGTTGTACTAAGACTACAGTGACTCCTTAATCCCCTGACCTTTTTCTAGTTTGTACATCTGGATGTACGTGGTCTGAGTGAAGCTGAGGCCCACAGTCTGGCTTGTTTGGTTGTTTGAAGGATCCATGCTTGCCTGGTTCTCTGGATAGTGCTTTATTATGAGAAATCAGGAGATGCCAAACAAGCCAAAGATGAACCATCCAGAATGCTTGTGTAAATTGTGAAAATTACCACAGCACCCTGTGGAGGCCAGAAATAGTCTTGAAGAGGCCTTAGATAGCTATGGGAGCAAGTTCATTAGTGACTAGTTAACCATTTGACTGCATGCAGTATCTGTGAACTTGGAGCAATGGAGAGATGACTGTCCTGCATCTTGCAGTATTGGAGGAGGCTCTACTACTGACAAAAACTTAATGCTAGGTGAATGTTTCGTTTGAGTTGTTATGGCTGGTAACTGTGGCTCAATTTTTTTTTCTTTCTTCAATCTAATGAACTTAAGTATCCTCAGGAACTCAATTCAGGAAGGAATGTTCTTATACCTCTACTGTAGGAATTTTCAATAGGCTTTTCTTTTTTTTTTTGCAGATGGCTTGACTGCTCTTTCGTTTTCCATTAGTTCCTTGACTGTGATTGGAATGTTGGCAGCTATCACTTACACAGTAAGTTCTTATGCAAGTGTTTCAGCTCTCTACATTCATGATACTTGTAGTTATCATGTACTAAACCTGTACAGAAAACTGTCATCATGCTAAGTAGCTTCAACTGTGTCTTGTAGCTTTGGGTTTTCATGGTTTCAACACTTAAAAGTACTGAGCTCTTGTAGTGAAAGGAATAAATTTTTACTGTAAGTTTAAGAACTGCTGTTTCAGTACTTGAGTACAGATCAGACTTAATTTCAATGTGTTTCTGCAAGGAGAAGTCACATTATTCCTTATGGCTTGTAACACACATTCACTGGCTCCCCCTGTTTTTAGGCCTCCTGTCTCTTTCTCCATACAGCAGTGGAGAATTTAATATTTCTTTTTTTAATTCATTGAACTATAGCATAACTTAGACTTGGTCTGGTCAGTCTGTAATATTGAATATAACCTTTACTACAACTTTTCTACATTGATGTTTTTATCTTTACAGAGCTTTACAATGAAAAGTCTATCAGAATAACTTGATTTGTAAAGTATGTAAAATGTTCTTAATCATGATTGCCTCTTTTTGTAAAAGGCTGTTCTTCATTCAATAAATGAAAAAGCAATGTCTCTAACAATGTATTGCTTCACAGTTCTCCATTTCTAGAATTTAAGTAAGGGTAAATACCAGTGCCTGTCAGGATTCAGTTTTAGGTGTGAACAGTCTGTAGTATCTTCTGTGATGTGTGCCTTAAATCAAGAATAGCTAAAAAGTTAAAAGCAAATAGAGTTTGTAACTGTTTAGAGGCTTGTTTTCTAAAGCCTAGGGAATATTCTTGTTAGTCCTAGATATTTCACTAAACTACTTGCACTTCTTTCTGTAGTTTAGAAGGATTCAGAAATGCTCTTGCTATAACTGATTGTAAATCATATGATTAAGGCTATGTTAGTTCAACTGCTTGACTCTTGTTTTTATATGCAAAGGAAAAGGAAACATTTTAATCTATTAGCTTTTTTTATTGCTTGCCGCTCATCTTCATATGATGGTTTATCCTATGCATTTCTTATATGGAAAATCGTAATTGGATAGTTTGGTCCACATCTGATGTTCATGTGGTCACTTGCTTTTCCCATCTGTTCTATTTCTTCAGTCACTGAATAATCAGCCTGTTTGTAATGTACTAACTTGTCATCAAGGTAAAATTTTGCAACAAAGATGAAGCTTTAAAGCTTTGTCTGCAGTTAACTTCAACTTTAAAACTTCTGAGAAGTCAGTGTTTTCCTGATGAGTTTTAATCTTTAAAGTCATGTCCTTGTTAAAATAGCTTTCTCTTCCAAGCGGGGAAGCGTACAGCCTGGCTCTAACATAGTAAAGTTATTCCCACGTAGCTTTGATAGTGAATTCTAAGTGGGTCTGTAACATTAGCTTCTGCAGTAGGTTATTTTGAAGCATTGCTAGCCAAGGAGATATGCTGTTGTAGTTTGTTGTCAGGCAAGTGATAAATGGATAAAAGTATTGTAGAACAAGGGTATGTGAAAGAGGGAAGAATGTTTTAGCCATAACTGCATAAGGCTGTAAAGTACCTGCTAAATACTACCTTTAGAGTCTTAAAACTAAATTGAGTAACAAGCATAGCTAACGATTTTCTGTCTCTTTATACTAGTGACTTCATCTGGTGTAAGTTACAGCAGGATTATGGGAGTCAATTTAGTGCGGGTTCTTGCATGTTAAGTGTCAGCACACTGACAGCTCAGTGGTCATCAGGCTCTGTGCAGTAGGTAGGAGAGCAGTTTGGCTGATCAGCTAGTCGGTATCTCAGTCAACAGGGCTGAGAGCAATTCAGCTCACTTGAGTGTTTTAAGTGGACCCGAATCATAAATTCTATTACTTCAAGTCTTTTCTGACTGACATGTGTCACTAAATCATTTGGGCTATATTGCTGACATCCAGATCATGTGCTAGTCAAAAAAGATCGAGACCTTTGCTTAGCCTGTAATAACATGTCAGCTTTTAAACTTGTTTCCCTTAATTATGGAAGGAAAGATTAATCTCTTGTTCAGTTACGTTACTGCAGAGCATGTGTAGTGTGTTTTAACCTCCATGAGACTAACATTAAGAACAAACTCATTAGCTGGGAGAATGTCCTCAGTGTTTCTTCCAAACAGCTACCCAAGTATGGTTTTTATAACTGTTAGCGAACATCTATAAGCATCTAAAATGCAAGACTTATTTTGCACAAACTTATTGCTGACTAAAATGTAAACAATGTTTAAAAAAAGCATTTGGAAGTTTTTTATTTATTGTTAATATTCCCTACTTCTGATGTTATTTCCCCATTTATTTTTGAGCACAGGCTGTTTGTAGGTACCGTTCAGCCTGAGTATCACAATATACTTCTGCCCTCAAAACTAGCTGAGCCTGGGAATATGTGACTTCCATTTAATGTTCAAATGAACATTTGAACATTTGAAATGTTCATTAATGTTCATTTCATGTACTGTGTCTGTGTGGATTGTCAGATGAAGACAATACCTCTGTCCTCAATGGTGTTGCTTTAGTCTTACTGTGTTTGGGACTTGTACGAACAGTGGGTGGTAAATGGGGTGAAACATCAAGCATGAGAACTAAAATAGTCTTTTCTGCCTTAATTACTAAGATTTTTAGACTAACTCATTGCTTGGAAAACTTCAACCTGCCTACGCAAATGCCTGGAGCATGGAATTACTACTTCCTTTGTTTTTAACTGCTGTATTTGATAATTCTGAAACCCTTTTGTTCTACAGTAGGTGTTAAGACAGGGTGGGAGAAATGGAGGAGCTATTTCACGGAAGTTTTAGGGGTGAGCTCACACAGTAGGTTGTTGTCAACCTCTGATATGAGTGTATTTGTCACTGTTTGGCAGGTGATCATAGAATCTTAGGGTGAAACAATGAGCAGGCTCTGATACGTGGATGGGCTGAGGTACAAATGTGTCATGGAAAGTGGAAAACCCTTATTAGAAGGTCTGTGTTCTTAAAGTTGGAGCAGGAATAGATTATTTTTTCTTTATGCTCTAATGCTTTCCTAATACTTTGCCTACTGACAGTGATGGCCAGGCTTCCATATGTAAGCAATTTCTACCTGTAACAGCATGATAGCATGAGCAGTGCTGCTCGCATGGTCTGAAGAGTGAATTGCGAGCGTGACCTTGGCAGCATGTGGATGACATGTTACCTGCATTCCAGTTTGTTGTGAGCTGGGCTTTTTCCAGTGGTACGACTTAATGCAGAAGTTACTTCAGTAGTGAAAAGTTCCTCTGCTGTTACACTTCCTAAGCCTCAGGGGGAAGTTGACCCAGAGGATAGCCTCTCAGTCTCTACCAGTTTGGATTACTCCACTTGGGAGGAGAAGCATGATACTGGAAGGAATAACTGCTTTTCTCGTGGTAGCTTCCCACTTCTTTGCATTGTGGATATTTTTGCTATGTTAGTCCTGTGTTAAAAAATCCCCTCTAGATGAAACAAAAGCTTTGGTGCACAGGCAAGTCTGAGGCATTGTCTGTAATGCTTGCCTCTGACTTCAGACATCTGTCAAGTAAGTAGTTAGGCTCCTATATTTTTCAGCCTTCTGCATGCCTATCAAACTGTTTGTCCCAGTTTCTAAAGGTGGGAGGCCTTTGTGCTTAGTCATCAAACCACTGTTTGATAATTGGTGGTAGGGGTTTTTTTTAAAGCACAAAAAGGAAATACCTTTATACAAGGGCAAACAAGAACAAAGACACCTACTTCAAAATTTTCCACATACGCTTAGCAGATGATGGGGGGAAAAAAGGTAGAAAGAATAGATGAGGACACAACATGTGGTATCTGAGTTCGCTTGTCTCTGAACAGAGGTGAGCTCAGATCTCTGGTTTATGACAGTTAAGAGTTGAGGGTTTTCAGTACAGACATAACTAAATGTTTGATTTTCTGTTGACTTCTGAAAATCCTCAGTCTGTTCCATTGCCAGTGTTACAACTACATTATTAAAGGGAAGTTAAGAACAGGTGTATCTGGTCTTCTGTATACTCATATTCACCTTCTTACTATAAAGAAGAAAAAAATCTATTCTAAATGAACATCTAATGAAGGTTGTATTGTTATAAGCAATATGTTAGGAAGTACTTTCATACCTAATTGAGAATGGTTTTACATTGAATGCCTACCACTTCAACACAAAATACTAAAAGCAGATGTGAATGCTGTGCCTACACTGACTGCAGTTGACTGATTTAATCTTAAAATGTTGTTTGTGGATGAGTACAATGAAACAGATGAACTGAGTGATTCTATTTAAGTTGCTTGGAGTACAATTTATTCATTCTACAACTAGTCAAATGTATGTTAACAGTACTGCTTTTTGTGGCCTTCAGTGTAAGGAATTAGATTAAGGCTGTTCTAAAATTGCACTTCTGCTTTGTGGCAATATACAATAGTGTAAGATGTTGGCGAAAAGAGGCTTTGGCACTGGCAGCAGGCAGCCCTGAATTGGAGTAGATACTGAGAGCAAAAGCTTGCTTCTGCATGTGTGTGCTCCTAGGTTTTCTCTATTCTCTAAAACATATTCTCCTGCCTCCACAGGAGTTGGGATGCAGGGGGTGGTGGTGTTTGGGTTGTAAATGGCTGCAGTTTAAATTATGGAACTAACAAATTTACCCCAATGACTAATATAGTTAAAACCTATTTTTTTTAAAGGAGTATTATCAGCATTGATCTGGTGTTCTAGGCCTCTCTTAAGGTCCAGGTTGATTTAACGTATTACTTGAAGTACGTGGTGAGCTATTCATGCAACAAAGAACAGACTTCGTATCAGACTGCACAATATTGTAATGCTGGGTGATGAGGCAGTGTGTACCCTCAACAAGCTTGCAGGTGAGACAAAATGGAAGTAGCCGCTGATACTCCAGAGGGTTGTGCTGCCATCCAGAGGGACATTGACAGGCTGGAGAAATGGGCTGACAGGAGCCACATGGAGTTCAGCATGGGAAGTGCGAAGTCCTGCAGCTGTGGAGGAGCGAACCCAGGCACTAATATATGCAGGGCACCACCCAGCAGGAAAGCAGCTTTGAAGAGAAGGACCTGGGGGGTTCTCATGGGGACCAAGTTAACCATGAGCCAGCAATGTGCTCTTGCTGCAAAGAAGGCTAATGGTATCCTGGTCTGCATGAGGAGTATTATTGCCAGCAGGTTGTTGGAGGTGATCCTTCTCTTCTGCTCAACGCTGGTGAGGCCATGTCTGGAGTGCTGTGTCCAGTTCTGGGCTCCTCAGTACAAGAGACATATGGAGCCACAGGAGTGGGTCCAGTGAAGGGCCACTAGGATGATTAAGGGATTTTCTTCCTATGAGGAAATGCTGAGAGCTGGCACTGTTTACTCTAGGGAAGAGGAAGGCTCATGGGAAGTCTTATGAATGTGTTAAAAAAAATAAAAAATCTGAAGGGAGAGTGCAAAGAATATCAAGTCAGTCTTTTTTAGTGATGCCCAGTAACAGGACTAGAGGCAAAGCGCATAAAAGAGGTTCCCTCTGGACATCAGGAAACTTTTTCACTGTGGGGGTGACAGATCCCTGGCACAGGCCGCTCAGAGATTGCGGAGTCTCTCTCCTTGGAGATATTCAAGAGCTGTATGGACACTGTCTGGGGCAAACAGCTCTAGGTGACCCTGCTTGAGCAGCGTTGGACCAGATAACCTTAAGAGGTCCTCTTCCAGCCTCAGGGGTTCTGCAGCCTGTATACTACGTGGACCCGCAGGATTTAGTGGTGATACTGATGGGTGGCATTTACTGTGTTGTACCTTATGGTGTGAGATGTCCCCTCTGTTTAAACTTGGCTCTAGCCTATGCAAATGTTGAGGGGACAGTGGTTGACAATGAGGTTGGTTCTTTATTGGGTTAATTTAATTCCGCAATACTGGTTTTACTGTTGTAACCCCATTTAACTCATGTTGGACAACTCTTTGTTCTACCGCAGCTGTTGGTGAGAAAACGATTTATTAGAGATTTTTACTATTATTTATTCACCTCAGTTCAGCTAATGTTCAAAAAAGTGCAGTGGCCACTTTATTGAAAAAAGCATACAGTATGTTCAGAAAAATAGGTAGTTCCATGTTTTGGTGACAACTAACTATTGCAAGACTATGTCAGAGGATAGTAATAACTTTTAAATAGTTTGATAGGTGGCAATTTTCAGAAGCTCTTTGTGTAAGTAGAGGGGGCAATATGCCTGTTCTGGGGGGTAGAAAAAAAACAAACAAACAAAAAAAAACCACAAAAAACCCAACAAAACCAAACCCAAACACTTAATATTTGCTTTTAATCTAAACAATACAAATTTTTTCCATTATTTTTAACTTTAACAGCTTGGTTATACAAGAAGCAAACTTTCATGCTTCTGCAAATGGATGTAAAAAATAGAAAAGTGTTTTTAGCTATGGAAGCTGCAGTTACATTTCTCTTGACTAACTTTGAGCTGATCCTCACTAGCATGGTCTTCTAGAACATAATACTAAAACTCACAATTCATGTTGCATTTCCTTGCTGAATACGCTGAAGAATAGTCTTCTCTTGACATGAATTGACACTCTGGGAAACTGGGGAGGAAGATGCAACTAGGGAGGGTGTGTATTCTAAATCTTTCACTTTTTAAGGGGAAATCATAAAATAGTAGTTTATCAAAAGTGTAGATGAATTCTGTTACAAATGTTCACCTGAAAGATAAGTCCATATAACTGACAAGAGCATAAGCATTGATGTCATTTTGCTCAAGTATATGCAATGTTTAAATGAGTAACACTGTTTAAACTTATTTCTTGGTATGGCACAACTTTCAACATAATCTTGAATTGGTAGTTGCTTTTCTGTTTCATAGCTTTAACGCCAAAAGAAGTAGACTTTATGTTTTGTAATGCATAATACTGGAGTATTTAAAGTTATTTTGTAAGAAATGTGAACAAGTGATCCTTGGGGGGCTCCGCAAATCCATGACCTCGATGATTTATACAGACAGCTTTCCATGTCTATAACTGTGGAATATAACAAGAAAATGATAAATTAGGGCTGCAGTGCTGGGTTTGAAACAGTTTCACAGATGATGTATTTTGCATCTATTCTTTCATTAATGTATTTTGCATTGAAATGGTTTTACATTGCCTTAGGTATTAATACAATAGTTGTTGTCAGCTCCAGATTGCTATTTGAATTCAAGGCAGAATAACATATTACTCACACAATGATAGGCAGATTAACTTTTGAGTGATCTTGTGCAACTCATTTAGCATGTCCTTGAAGGATGATTATAATTGGCTCTGTAATTTTCCAAAACATTTAATAAGCATGGTTTGATTTCTTATGAAACTGTAAAATGATCCTTTTTCCTCCATCCTGGAAGAGGTGTTAAAGCTGTTTGTCTTGTGACAGATTTAATGATCTTTTCACACCTGTTTTTTGTCCAGAGTATGATTTACTTTTCTTGCTGTTGACTTATTTTAACAGCCAAAAAGCTTAAAGCCTTTTTATAATCTGTCTAACCTTAAAAGCAGTCATTTATTACCGGTTTTCTTTTAAGTAGACATCAAACAGTTACTGAGAAATCTACAAGTTAGTAGCATGCGTCGTCATTACTACTTGATCACTTCAATGCCAATTCTTAAATATAAAAGAAATGTAGTTATTTGATTATGTTCACTTCACTGTGAAGCAGTAAATAACGGAAATAGCAAACCAATTTGGGCGTTCTTTGTTTTAACAGTCTGATTGCTACTGCAGTCTTGGAGAATTGTAGATATTAAACTGCTGGATCAATGATAGTTTTGTACTTTGTTTAGAGGTGTAGCTTGAAAGGAGATTAATCTTTTGTTTAGTGTTTAATGGTCTTCTAAGCCTGATGGAACAATGCAGAAGATGGCAGCTGGGCATAGTAGTTATGCTCAGTATTACAGCTGAGTCAGAGTTAACTCTTTTACAGATGATATGTCCAGCAAGCACAAGCTTAGTGTGCATAGTAGAACAGCATACTGTCGTATAGAGGTTGTCATACTCAGTTTCTGTGTCTTACAAACCTTGATTGCATTTTTTTGTCCACTTAAACACTGATAAATGAGACAGTCTTTGAATCTGTATGGTGGAGAGGGAGCATTAATACGAAAAATGAAGGTGAAAGTATTAGAAAGACACTATGGTAATGAGTGTTAAAGAAATGGATAAACAGGTACTCTGGGAGGTGTTTATGTTGTGCACAACAGATCATGCAGGAAATGCCGTACTGAACATACCAGTTCAGTTTGGTCCATTTGTTCCATGCTTTGAGAATTTTTTTATAAATGTTTTTCAAAAATTTACATCTTTTAGCAACTGAAGATGGAAACTAAAACTTCCCATGAAAGAACTGAAATTTTACTAGTTACCATGTTGAATGATTTTCCAAGCTGTATAGGATGTGCTTTTCCAAAAAAAAAAAGACAAAACCAAAGCAAAAGATGCCCAAAACTGTCAATGAGATGGTGTGCCATCTTCAGATGTGTTTAGAAGGCTTTATCCTTTACTCCTCACAATTTAGGGAGGATGTGTGAACCACTGTTACTCTTTGCCATGTTTAATGGTGTTCTGTAAATAAGATTCTTAAATTCCAGTTTTCATCTTTAGAATGGTAGTATGTGTAAAGATTTGGAGATGGAAGCAGATCTCTTTAATATGAGAAAGGAGAAAGTAGATGACTATGACTTGTAGAGTCAGATTACTTTTCAGTAAAACTATGCAGTCTAGGTGCACAAGAGAAGAAAGGTGCAGTTTCAAGAAAAAAGGCAGAGTACTATTTCCTCTTACAGGCAATGCTTCTGAGTTTGTGTATTGGTGTGACACATGAGCGTACCACATTCGAGGCTACTTAATTGTAGTAGCTTACTTTACAACAGAAGCAATGCTGACAAGGGTGCACTGTATCCTTATGAAACACTGCTCAGTATAGGCAACTGAGCTATATCAATTGTTGTGAGGGATAAAAGGTATCGTAATGTGACTTCCCTTGTGCTTATTGTAATTCAAAAAGCTAATTAGGCTATGAATACAGAAAAAATCCTCTTCTATACCAAAATTGTATTGAAATGGAGGATTTTTTGTGGGACATTCATATTGAAACAAACTAGCTTGCATTTGACTTGTACATCTTTATTGCATATCCTAAACTAGAGTTTAGTTGTTTTTAAACTTGAATAGATGCATTTTTGATCAGGGTCTAGTTGCTAGAATTGAACATTTTGTCTTTCATGGTCACACTTTCAGATAAAGTCTGGAAACAAGCTGTTATAAGAAAATAGGGATTTGAATATTTGTATAAAGTTATGAGCATTTATTCTTATGACTCCTATATAGTGATATAATAATAAATGGAGTACTGTCATTTTTTTATTCAGCTGTTTCATATGACTTCACTAGAGGGCAGTGCTAGGCAAGAAATGTTTTTCAGGAGTCATTTCTACACGTTTTGCCCAAGACATATATATACACACCTTTTAAAACACCTCAATGATAGCATTTAAAAGCCATATCCACTTGATATATGGCCCTGTAAAAATAAATGGAATAGAGAGTCTTTCTCATGTGCTATACAAGTACTTCCTGATAATTTCCTGAAGTCACAAGCTTAATTCTTAAAAAAATCTTTAACTATAAAAAGTTGGTAAACTACCTTCAGTTACATTGCTAGTTGTGTACTCAGCTGATCACAAACAACTTGCCTCTTCTGTTTGATCTCTAACAAGGAGAAATTATCCTGTTTGGGCTGCAAGTTAATCATTAGGCTGTAGCTTATTAGTTGAGCATAGCAGATTTAGAAAAGTAAAACATAATCAATTCCTAACTAAACAATGATGCCTGATGGTTTCAGACTTTTTGCAATAGATGTTCAAAGTTAGCTTTAACTCATTTAAGCCTTTCCTAAAGGCATTTGCTATATTCATTTCAATGTGTTTTCTGTGCTCTTGACTGATCTGTATGCTTTTGACTGATCCATTAGGTGTTCCCATGTTAGTAATGCACCCTTTTCAGTTGAAATCTTGGGTAGCTTGTACAATTTAAAAATGTTAAATTAGCAGCTACAGTTCCCAATGGAAAGCCTTTTTGGATCTTTTTAATACTCAAAGGTTTATCCCTGAAGTAGTTGCTTGCTGCAACTTTTGTAAAACATAATTGTACAACTTGTCTCAACTCCACCTGTTCTGTAACTTGTGTTTGTGAGTGGCTACTAACATACCAGGCAACTAATAAGAAAGCCTATTCCCTTATCTAGCCATGGGTTATGTGAGTTTGGCGAGTCTAAAATATTGTAAGATGCTGAGTCTGCAGGAGACCACAAGATCAGAACAGCAGCTCTTCCTTCTAAATCTTGACTGTGAAATGACAGGGGAATAGCTGGATCTGCTGTGGACAGTATGGGAAGGAAGGGGTCACAGGAGAAGTAAAGAATAAGCACATTGGAAGCAATGCTAATGTAATCTCTACTGAGGTATTTTAGTGCTCTGTCTGGAGCACAGAGTATATTAGGGCTCAATGGCATGTTGAGAGAACAGCTACAGTATGCTGCTCGCTGTTCTTCAGTGCCTACTGTTACTGCTCAAACAGTATTGAACTAATTTTTGCTTTCACGTGAGTTACAGGCTCCTGCTTTACGGATGACAGATTTCTTTACAAATTCTTCTCAGACCTAGCTACCAATTTTGTGAATAACAAATAAGTGTTAAGAGCTTTGTTTAGACTGGTGGGTTTTTTATAGGCTAGGTAAGCTGGGTTTTCGGTTGCTTTGCCTAAGTTGTTCTGTTATTTTTTTTTCCTTTCCTCCTTTAGAGTAAAGGCCACCTACTTCAAGAAATCTATGAAGTATAAATATGAACTTCATCCATCCAGAGAGATTATCTTTACTGCCTGTGGGCAAACTCTCAAATCAGAATGAGACAGCTGCTCAAGGATAATGCCCTCTAACTTTTCCTTATTGGGTAGTGAGCTCTTAGGGTTTGCCCTAGCCCTTAAGCTAACTGATAGGGGGTTATGTATTATATGGATCACTTGTGGGGGTTCAAGAAAGGGAAATCTTCCATAAAATAAGCTGTTGTCACTCTAAACTTAAATTTATTTTTTGCCTGCTGTAAAATGGGGTTTTGGTGAAGCTGATCAGACATTCAGTAACAGTGGTGATAGCATCCTGAGACTTTAAAGACCTAACTTAGCAGCATGTATTATTAGATACCAGCCTGAACAGTTAGTGTTAGTACTAGATTCAGTTCATATTGAAGAACCTATGTGGAAAAAACAACCACGTATGCTGTAATTGCTTGTTACGTGTGGATGACTTTTTACTCTTTAGTGCACTTCCTCTGATCTGACTTACTATTTCTAGACAAAGGTTGTCTAAATATAAGTCCTGGGAACGGTTGTTTCACTGGTGTAAATATGTTAAAGCTTAATTACTTGTGTATCAAAATTCATGTATAAAAACTAACTTGCTATAAGTACTTTAATGGCACTTCTGATTTGTTTTTATTCATATTCCAAACTTTGAACCACCAACTTGTTTCAGGACTGAGCCCTCTGTTATGGCTTTATTGTACAGCTTTGGTTTTCCTGTGCTCTCTTTGATATGTTGCTTGCTTGTTGAACTGCAGATGCCCAAAATAATAGCCCATTAATAACTTACACTTGCACTAACACAAAGGATTAAAACTCTGTTCAGAGGAGCCTTGAATTTCTACTCAGCCTTAAGGCAAATGCAGTCCTGAAACTGAGCTAATACAGCTTCTGTTCAGACCTGTGACACATCACATGAGATGACTCATCTTTCTGTCCTTCATTCTATATGTTGATGCTGTGAAGGACCAGTGTGGCTTTTTCCCCCACTGATGATGGGAGGCTTACTTGCATAATCATCTCACTATTATCTTTTGTATCCAAGGAAGGAACTTAGGCTGCCTTTATTGCTAGAGCAAGCTTGATGCTCAAGTATATTCACATCTGCAAAACAGTAAAACAATGCATTGCTTAGAGTTGCAGTTTGCTTTATAGAAACTTAGATTTGGAACTTTAAATTTTATTCCGTAACTATTTCTGTTGGGCAAAAAATTGCTATCTGTTAGTTGATGGTAGGTGTTTGAAGCAAACAGGTGGAAGTCTCTGCTTAATGGTGAAATCTTAGTTGCTTCTAAGCTTAGGACTGTAAAATTGTGTAGGCCTATTGTCATGCCAATCTCTTTACTATATTTGCTTCTACATACTGAATGCCTTTGACTCTGGCTGGAAATGTTTTGGGTTCCACAGAGGGACCTTGGTTAGAATTGCACCGTGCACTTTAGTTATGAAGTTGGATAGTGTTTATACTTCCACCTAAATTCTGGAGTTATGCTATTAGCAGCCAGACCTGAGTGAGCTCTTCAGGGTCAATATGGGCCAAATACTATTCAGTCTTCAAAAGTGATCTGGATGATGGGGTTGAGTGTATAGTCATCAAGTTTGATATCAAACTGGGAGAGCTAGATACAACAGAGTGTAAGAGCCACTGTAGAGACATTTTTCAGGTGGGAAGATTGGGCCAACAAGAACGACATCAGGTTTAGCAGATGTTAAGGCCTTCTCTTGGAATGGATTAATTCCAAGCAATGGTTTATGCTGGGGTCTGACCCAGCTGACGGATGGCTCTGCTGAAAAGGACCTGGAAGTCCTAGTGGACAGCAAGCTGAACATGAGGCAGCAACATGCCCTGCAGCAGAAAGGCAAACAGTGTCCTGGGCTGCATCAGCAAGAGCATAGCCAGTAGATCAAGGGACATGATTATTCCTCTCTACTTTGCACAAAGCCACACCTGGGAATACTGTGTCTCATTTTGGTCCCCCAGTTTAAGAAACTGGATAACTGCAGAGGCTCCAGTGGAGGCTTGTGAAAGTGGTTAGAGAGCTGGAGAGCACAACCCATAAAGAAAGGTTGAAGGAATTCTTTCTTTGGCCTAGAAAAGAGGACGGCTGGGGGGAGACTGCTTTTTAGCTCCTGTAGATAGCAAAGCAGCTTGATCTTTTTAAAGGAGATACTGTAAAGGGAGAACTGAGACACACTTACGGACAGAGGTGTAAAGTCCAGCCTAAATTAAATTCTTTTCCTTACCTACAATACTTAATTTTGTAGGTAGGCCTTTCTGTGATTGTATAACTGTGTTCAAACCAGAATTTCTAGAGTGTCTTAGAAAGCATGAAGTTTTGTTGCCATCACTAGCCTGTGATAAGAGATGTCTGTCCCTTTTATAGCTTTTTACAGCAAAAAAACTGTAACTTAGGGACTGAAATTGACAGTTACCTTTTGTAGCTTTTCTCCTACCCTTGCTTAAATGCTTTAAAGTGTAATGCTTTAGAAACAGGTACCACTGTTTCCTTGGATTTGAAGCCTGTTGAGAGACACACGTGCTATCTGCTTGTTGAACTTAACTGGCACTGTTCCGACAATTTACTGGTAATTGTCACTCTGAACATAAGAAACCTAATTACACAGTAAGTGAACAAGGCTGTCAGACTGCTAAACTTCTGTTTCATGCTTTCATAGCCTACTACTGGGGGGAATGTTTCTTGATACCGTGTAATACTGTTGCTTGCGAAGTGAAACTGAAGCTTGTGGGCTCAGTGTCAGATATTTTTATTGAAATGCTTATTAATTTAAATAGTTAATGTGTTTTTGAGCTACAATACTAGTAAATAAGACTCCTTTGTTAAAGGGACTTAGAAATGGATGTTGGTGGCAGGGTATATGGCATGTTGAAAAATACACCAAAAAAAAAAAGGACAGTGTCTTGCTTTGAGTACAACACATGAGTCATTAGTATGTCTAAGTAGGTTCTTAAGCAGGTCAAATCAAGTCTTCTGTACAGACAGCTCATGTGATCTGACAGCACGTATGGTGATATAACACACTAGCATTTGTGTTAAATATATTCTCAGTATGAAGTATAAAGCTGTGCTCAGAGGAGGGAGAGGCATTCCTGTGGAAATCTATAATGCTTATTTCTGAAGTTAGTGAATGTTCAGATAATGAGCACTCTAGTACTAAACTGCATGTGTTAATTGTGATCAAAAGAAAGAAAAGAAAATCCTTTCTGCTGAGCTCTGCACCAAGAACAACCTGCCACCAATAGCCGCCCACTCACAGTAAAACAAATAAAAAGCTGATGGCTAATGTCTCTAAACTACTTGGAGAAACTTCTG
Organism: Stercorarius parasiticus; assembly: GCA_013396915.1. Taxonomy (NCBI): domain Eukaryota; kingdom Metazoa; phylum Chordata; class Aves; order Charadriiformes; family Stercorariidae; genus Stercorarius; species Stercorarius parasiticus. The sequence continues at coordinate 370,231 of VWZL01001220.1, read as the reverse complement.
ACTGTGGCCTTTATCTGTAAGACTCATAGGTAGCAGGGAGGAAATAGTGGCATTTTCTTGTTTATCTCACCTTAAGTATCTCTTTCTCTTTATGTTAGCAAAAAGCTTACAGACTTTGCATTGGAAAAATCTGGGTATAGTGTTGATATAGAAGCTGGCAAACACTTTGAATGGTATCGGATTTAATAACTAGGAGTAAATGCCAAGAACATCTATGATTGTGAATGGGTATCTAAGCAGCCTTTGAATGTAACTGAGTTTACATGTTTACCTAACTTCTGCTGTGTCTTTACTGCAAAATTTTTTTAGTAAATCATATGCTTACTTTTAAAATGGAATTATGTACAAAGCTGAAGACTACTGGCTACAAAGAAATTGTGTATACTTTGCTTCTAAAAGTTCCTACAGTAACCTCAATATCTAGAGGTTACTGTATTACACAATATTTTGATTATGATCTAAAGTGGAAAGTTAAGGTTTTGGGATGCTAAGTCATTTGACCAAAAAAAAAACCACACGGGCTAGCTTGATAAATCTTCAGTGGGCTATGTTTAAGTACTGTTGGAACAATGCAGGCCGCTGGAATCTGCGTAGCATGCTTTTGAGGTTTTGCTCAAACCATGAAAAGAATTTTTTGCCTTAGTCTGTGGAAGGAGTGTGTTGGGGATGAAAAATAGCAGTGATACTTTAAGGCTGCTGTGTTTTATACCTGTATCAGATGAAAACATATGGCAGAAAACTTGAGTTTGTATGTTTCGTTTTTACTTTAGGCTTATGGTATGTCAGCTTTGCCTCTAAACTTGATTAAGGGAACTACCAGTGCGGCTTATGAACGTTTAGAGAACACTGAAGATATTGAAGAAGTGGAGCAACACTTATTAAGGATTAAATCAAAGGTATGGTCTTCACTGTTCTCACTTGCTTAATGACTTTTTTCTTGCTTACTAGTTTATACTCATGCTGCAGAGAGTTTTTGTTGCAGAAAGAATAGCAAGTCAGAAGTGACTAGCTTGCAGTTATTTTAATTATTTGGAAACAAATGTGGTCACTTGTGTAGTAAAGATCAGGTTTTCTTTATCAGACCTGAAGCAGTAGTTATTTCTCTCTAGCTAATAATAGTCCTGATTAGCTAACCTCAAACTTCTCCAGTCCTCCTTGGATATATGCAGGAGATACTTTGTAGAAGTTAAGAATATTAACCTCACCGAGTCTGCTACTAGATATGGCATCCAATTTGTTGATACTTGCTCAGCGTAGTTATCAACACTGGATACCTGCCACATGGAGCTGTCACGAGTTAGATTCATCAAACTATTAATCATCTTTATGAATAAATAACAGCCCTAGATATTCTCGCTTCCCAGTTAATGTACCTTGCTGTTATAAATAATTTCTTTATGAAAAGCATATATGGAGATGTCTGTTCTGAATCATAAACATCCCTAGGATGTTAACACCATTTATAAGCCCGTGATGGCTTTGCAGCTCACTGAAATGCTGTGCCTAACGTAAGCAGGATATTTAACAACCGAAGAGCACAAACTGGAGGAGGATAAGATTTCTTTTGCATACAAGATGCTAGGGATGCCTTTTCCCAATCTATTTCAGATAATGATTTGACTATAGTGTTTTCTCAGCCCTGGGTGGGGGGAAGGGGCGTTAAGATACATCATTTTTTGTCATGGCGGTCCATCTGTGCTGTTGTGTGCTCTGTGATAGTAGACCTCAGCAGTGTTGAAATGGTTCCAACAGTCCTCCCTTGATACTTGGCTAGCTCTACACAGTGTGGGCACGTTCAGTGTTCTAGAAATCTTATTGCATAACGAAACCTAAAAAGTAGTCTCCCCCAGTTTAAATTGCAAAGTTCAGGCTTTTTTAGAGTACTACTACAACAAAGGTATCTGTATTACTGAAATCAGTATGGAAAAAAAAAATTCCCTGAAAAATGGACCATTACATATTACAGAAGTCTATGTTGGATTATGGGTTTGCAAGCAACTGCACTTGTTGTTTGATCTAGGTAACAAATGGGATCAAAAAGTACAAAGTCTTTCTATTATATCTATATTTTAATGTGACCATTAATATAAGCTAATTTTCTTTAGTTTATGGTCAGGATTCTACCTCAGTGTGTAGTTGAAATCCTAGTTCTTGAGTTACATTTGCCTGAAGTAATGAAGAAAGTGAGTGTTACTGAGGGTAATGTACAGTGAAAACTAGAAGTATGAAAGTATGCTACTTAATCTAATGAAAAGATTCAGTATGTTGTATGGTCTTCTGCTATTAGTACACCTGGTAGCTTTATTTCATTAGTCTTAAATAATCAAAGCTTGGACTTGCGGCTTGGGAGCTTGGACTGTTTTCAAAAAGTCTCTTTTAACTCACTGAGATATGGAGAATATGTGTTCTTGTTAAAAGTACATTGTGATCTCCAATTTTTTACATAGGCCTAGAATGTGATCTTAGTCTTGTAACCTTTTTGAGAAATTTATCTAAAATAGATTTGCTTTAACTTCACTGGGTATGAAGCGTTTCACTATTTGCAGGAAGGCTTATTTAAAATACAAGGGGGAAAAAAATGAATAGGGAATTTCAAAATTATAAATACATAGTGGAAGATATACTAAAACTACAAGAATCTTTTTTTATCAAAGGATACAGTAGCATCAATGTTAAACAATTCTTGTTCAGTTACCTAATGCCTATTTTGTTGCTTTTGCTGACTAGTGTGTAACTGAGACTTAAGGATGAGCTACTGGATTTACAACAGAGTGCGATGGTATCTTCTCAGTATTTAGAGACTCAGAATTAAAGTACGTTCTTAAACATAATCATCAAACTCACAATTATCTGGTACTCAACTAATTCTTGGGGTAATGGTGCCACCTGTTTAGATTTATGTAAGGTTATTTTTTGGTGCAGCAAGTCATCTTGCGCTTGCCAGTACAAGAAACATAACTGAGTATCTGTAGTGGAATGCTGGAAAGAAACTAGAGATACCAGGCTTAATATATTGGCTTAGTCATGGAATTTAATTGGAAGGTAGCTCTGAAATTCATCAGGTTCAGCCCTCTACACAAAGCAAGGACCCCTTTCAGGTTAGGTCAGGTAATTCAGATCACGCCTGGGCATTTAAGTGTTCCTAGACATGGAGACTACCCACCCTGTTAAAATTTTTGGCCATCCTCATTGTGAAGAGTGTTTTCTACCACCTCATAGGAATTCCCCTTATTGCAACTTCCGACTTTTGCACTTCATCCTCTTGCTATGCATAGAAACAGTGTGAGTTATATACTACAAAGTCTTTAGAGTTGTTGTAACTCATTAAACTAAATGTCAAATCTATTTCCTTGATTCAATGTCCCTTGATCTCTTGCACTATTTTTTGGTACCCAGTGCAGAGATGGTCGGCCTCTGTCATCAAGGGATAGACGGACTGTACAACAACTGGAAGAGAGACTAAGGACACTTCGAAGAAGAGAGAGGCATCTGGAGTCTATTGAGAAAAGCTGGTGGACGAAGTTCTGTGAAGCTATCCGGCCTCTAAAGGTAAACGTTTTTCTTACTTCTTGAGATGCAAATTGGAGTAACTTCCACTTTTCTTCTTCCAATATAAATGGTAGGTCAAGTTTATCAATTAACATCCTGAATATCAACTACTTGTTTTTTTATTATTATTGTACTACACAGTGACAGCCCTATAGCAAGCTCTGAGCTCTTGGGAAACCTTTTATTTTGCCTAAAATATGATGAAGATTGAAAAGGAGCAAGTCCTAGTTGATCTACTACAGTGTCCTTGCCAGGGAAAATCTGAATATCTTACCTTTTCAGGCATGTGAAAATGGGAAGAAGAGAAGAAAGAATTCTATAGCTGTCAGGGAGCTTAAGTTAATCTAAATTACGTGTAGCCAGCAGAAGTGAGAGATGCTTTGAGAATATATGCATTTGGAATGAGCATCTTGCCAAGTAATTACTTGATCAATAGTAAGCTAGCTGTGTGGAGCTTACATCTTGATACTTCACCAGTGCAAAGGAAACTGTTACTGGGGCAAAGCTTTGATCTTGGTCTTTTTTTTGATCTTAGGACTTTGATTTTAGTAGATACCTGGTTTTAAAAGCCAGTACTTCTATGGAACAGTACTGCCATATAAAGTATTTTTTGCCAACTAGATGTAGGAAGGAATTTTAGCATTACTTTAAACTGTAGCCTGCACTTTGAAAAGCTGAAGGAGGAGTATAAGTAATTTCCTCTAACATCATTGCTACTGTTAATGCTGAGTACCAACGGAAATGGGCTGAGATTGGAGTTGAACAAAAGCTTTCAGTGTGAAATTGTTAGTGGAGTTATCTTTCTGTGATACATTAGAAATCTAGACTTAGGCTTTCATTTAAAGGGCAAATATCCCTAACTATTCACTTTAACAGTTTGGATGCTTCTTTTGATTCAAAACAGCTTGTGTAGTTTCTTTAACTTCTCACATTAACCTTAACTTTGATAAATGCATTGGCCGTATATATTGTGTGTAGGACTTTAACAGTTCATTGTGTTCTTATAGGATAGTATACAATAGCATTAGTTATTTACAGATTACCACTTATGGTCAAGATGGTATTCCAGTGTCTCTTTGTTCTCGTGGTTTGAATGCTTTTTATTCTGTGTGACACTTACTGTGAATTTGTGACTTTGAAATCGCAGACTAAAAGGGAGTTGCAGGTGGATAATTTTTTCCTGACAGATTTTCACTTAGAATAGGGTTGTGCTATGAAGCATGTTACAGAACTTGTTTACTTTGATTTCTTCCTTGAGCTGTCCTGTGAAGGTGATAATATCTGTCAGTTAATAACACCTTAACTCTTACAGGTCTGTCTTGCTTTAATAGCATTTGAGTTATCTTTGTACATATGTAACTTGTCAATCCTTCAACTAGTGGCTTTCATGAAAAGGAAATCTTTTAATATCCATTTATAATACTTCTGATCAATGTAGAAATGCAGAAAATATTTTGGAGCTTTGCTTACTGCTTTTGCAACACTTAATTCTATCTTTAGTACAACTTGTATATTGTTCCTCAAGAATGTGTCTGTTTCTCAGACTTCAAGAGAAATTCCATTTGTTGTGAGGCAAGTACTAGATATGGAAAATGCTATTTCTGCTTTGTGTTTGGGATGGTCAGGTTTGAGAGTTGCGGACTCTTTACTGGGACTAGCAGAACAGAATAGTGTGTTCAGGAATACTGTTAAATATGTATTAGCTTGTGATTTGTTTTTGAAGTCAAACTTTTTTTTCTGAAGAGTAAGCTTTCTTTGGCATGGAATAAAGTAAATTTTAAGAACATCTGTTTTACTCAAAGCTAAATCAAACTCAAAAGACGAAGCTTTTAATTTAGTCTAAAGCAGCACCTCAAAGATCTCAACTAAATGAGTAATGGTCAGCATGGGGTGGTCAAATAACGTCAAACTGGTCTAACTTCTTACTACAATATGTAGTGTTTCCTTTCAATAACAAATCTACTGCTTCTCCTTTCTTTATTATGGTTTCTTGCGCTTTCATGCAATACTATATTGGTATAAAAACTGTTAGGGGGAAAAAAACTCCAGAGCAGATAATCGTTTGCTCAATATATGAACAAGACTATAGGTTGTGAAACACGGAAGTCTACTCCGCAATGGTAAGTTTGGAGTATTGCATCAGTTTTTTATGTGGTACTTCAAAACAACTGTGAACCAACTGAAGAGATACCTAAGGTGAGTAATATAAGAAAATGATGTTTTCTGTTTTGAAGATTGAGACCTGTGTGAACAGACCACGTTCATGTTGCTTAGCTTAAGCAGGGACTTAAAGGCTTTGACATCAGTCCAAGTACATGGAAGGTACTACAAAGAGAACAGTGTTCTCTTGATAAATTGATAGTGGTACACTTGAACTCTAGCAAGGGAGAGAGCAACTGTTCTCCTATCTAATCTTAATGAGGACTTTGTATAGATGTGTCAGTCTTTCCAGCTGCTGCTGAAGGCCTTTAGAGAAGCGTGGGTACAGTTAACATTGTCTTGAGGGTGGAGGGCTAGGTTATTCATCTTTTTTTTTCAATGGGCTTTATATTCCCCCTCTCTCCTTCCTCTGGAGAGAGCTGAAAGAGGGGAAACCACAGGCAATTGCTTGGATAACAGCCATGCTGGCGGAGTGTTAGTGCAGACTGTAGGTGCTGTCAGGAGTCAGTTTAGCTGCCTCAAAGGTGGTATGGCTTCCTTCCTGCACTCGCAGCTGCCTCTTCTGCATCAGGGAGGTTGGCAGCATGACAGGCAAGAGGTGTAAATATTTCATGTCCTAAGTTTACATAGTGATAACTTACTGTTAAGTGTTCTGCTTCATCTAACAATCATTTTTTAACCCATGTTTGCCAGGTTACCTGACACTTTCTGGAAAGTAGGTCATGTCATGTAATAATGTGGTGGGTTGACCTGGCTGTTAAATACCCACCTAGCTGTTCTTTCATCAACAGGATGGGGGAGGAAATAAGATCAAAAAAAGTGTATGTTGAGATAGGGCAATCAATTACCAGTTACCGTCATGGGCAAAACAGACTTGAATTAAAACTTACTTGAATGGTAAAAACTAAAGACCATTTAAAATGCCTTCCTGCCCCTGCCCCCCACTCTCTCCCAGCTCAACTTCACTCCTTTAGTCCTGACTCTGGAGTGGCACAGTGTGGGTGGGGAATAGGGGGTTGCCATCAGTCCATAAAACTATTCTGGTGCTGCTTTCTGCTCATGCTTTGTTGCTGTTCCAGCATGAGTCTACTCCATGGACTGTAGTTTCTGTCAGAAGAACCTGCTTCAGCATGTGGGATCTCTATAGGTTGCAGCTTCCTTTAGAAAATATCCACTTGTTACGGTGTAGGGACCCTCTATGGACTGAGTGTAGTTATCTGCTCCAGCATGGTCCTCTTAATGGGCTGGGGGAAGATGTGTGCTCCATTGCCTGGAGCAGCACCTTCTTCTCTGAGCTTGAAGTCTGCAGGGTGCTCTCTCACGTTTTTTCCTCTTGCTCCTCTCTACTGTCTGGTATTTTGCCCTTCCTTAGATATGCTTTCCCAGAGGGGCCACCAGCTTGGCTGCTGGGGTCAGCTTTGGTCAGCATTAGGTCAGTTGGAGCCAGCTGGAAAGAGCTGTGTCCAGCACAGGGCAGCCTCTGGCCTCTCCTCAGAGAGGACACCCCTATAGCCCTCCCTGCTACCAAAACCTTGCCATGTAAACCCAACACAAATAGTAAGTCTTTCCCATGAGGAATCCAGCTTTTGCTTCTTGGTCAGCGTAACTGTTCAATAATGTGCCACCAGTTTTCTTTAGCCCATTTATGGATACTAGCCCTGAGAGGATGACTGCCTCTATAGATTTATGTTGCTTCAGTGTTAATTCAAAGTCATGGAATAGCTGTCCTAAGCAGATTCAGTTTCTTTTTTGTTGGTACATGAGTCCCACTGTAGGAAACAATTGGGCTAGTGAATATTCTTCTAGCTTTTTGGAGGGGCAAATATTGACTTTTTTGGAAGTTAACTTTGAAGTTTTTTTTAAAGTACCATCTAGGTTTGTGGATCATGTGGTCATTCCTTGTCAGAATAAATTAAGTCCGAAATTCTATCATTATCTCAGTAACACTTTGGAATTATCCATAGATGAAACAACTTAACTTGACTGAGATCTGGGAGCAGGGCTAGAGGGCAAAGAGCTCTCTGAATAACTCAAATGATGATGCAGGAGTCAGGGGAAGGTTTAGGAAGTTAAAGGGAGGGTACCAGAGAAAATGATGTAAGCAGAACATGAATAAAGCCAGAAAGACTTATCAATTTGTGACTTCATTATTGGCAGTAGCAATAGAAAAATAATTGAGTATTTCTAAATTATTTGGCCTGACCTAAACTGAAATACAGTTCAACTTTCCACTATGACCTAGAAGTAGCATGCTTCCATTTTTTACTACTGAGAAAGGCCTATGTTGACTTTTTTGTCCTGGCTTTTGCTTAGCCATGTCTTTTAATCCCATAAATTTGAATGTAAAAGCTTTAAGTAAACTAGTGCTTGCTGTCTTCTGCTTTAGCTGTTTCCTTACTTGCCTGTGGAGAGGCTTTCTATTTAGATGCTAAAGGAACTCATTTCAGGCAGGGATGTAAGTTGTATTGGTAGGTATTATTTCAACTTACTGTTTTTGTAATATCAGCAGTCTTGCATAAAAACGTGGTTCACTGTTTTTTGAAAGTTACTTGTATGCATAATAGCTTGTACAACAGACTGTAGATTAGAAGACCCAAGCAGACACTTAGAGGTGATCAAAGTGATGTAAATGTAAGGCAGCAGCTCTGAAACCTATTCTGTAGCAAATGATTGAGTACAGGTGGATATGGAGTCTGTGTTTTGTAGCTGAGGGATATGAGGAAGTGGCCTGGCAATGGAGCAGTTCAAACCAATTGTAGTATGGTTGCACTGAGGTCCTACTTTCAAAAGGACTAGGGAGTAGGAAATAAGATTGTCTTGCATTGAAAGTTAGACTTCCCTTAATATAAATCAAGGGTTGCTTTTTTTTCAGTAAGGACCTTACTAAATTTTTCTGTGGGTTGTTTGGCTGAAACCCAGGCTCTTTGGGTTTTGCCTGTTCTAGTACTAAAAGCTTTTCACCATCAGTTGATAAATAGTCCTGCTAGGAGAACAAGAGCTTTTGATTAAGTGCTGTCCTCTGCTCTGAAGTTGATCATGTACTCATGTTCTAAGGGGCTTGGATTCCTTCTCACTTATGCTGTGGCACAAAGCAAAATTATTTTGTAAATGTTCATGGCTAAGTGTATTGAGAACCTTTGAAGATATAATTGGTTTAAAGCTAGTAAACAGCAGTACAGTAGTGTCCCAATAAGATGTGGATGACAGATTTGTCCTTTGGTATAGGTGACAAGTAAAAGGTAACAGTGAGTATATAGCTCCAGCTGCAATGTTTCTAGTGTATCTTAGGCTTGATGTGGGAGGAGGAAGGATAGGAAATACTTATTCCCTTACCCAGATACCAAATGATACCCAACTGGAGGCATGCTTTTAATTTAGGTCAGGTTGATACTAATTGATAAGGCTCAGCTAGACTGTGTAAGTTGCAGGCTCAACTGCTGATCTGAGTGTTGGTATTTGCCTAATCATTGGCCAAGTGATTATTAATGGACTAGAAATGAGGTGTCCATTGTTCTGTAATCAGTTGAGGTACAAGGAAAATCTAGGTAAGAAAACAAGGATCCTTTCTGTGAAAGGCCTGAGTCAACTGATGCTCTGAAATCATGTAAATGTAGGTTGATGTTAATTGCAAATCATTTATGGTTCAGCAGTCTTAATAGCACTGTGGAAATACGGGATGAACTAAGATAGAACAAAAGTCTCTAATATTAGCATTTTCAATCTCATATTTAATGGGACTGGAGTTGAGGTTGAATCAGGAAAAGGAGTGCTTTTTCAACCACTTATCTACATCTAAGAGTATTATGTACCACTTCAGAAGACATATACCAGAGGACATATAGATACCTTTCTACTGGCCATGGTAATGAAGTAATGCAAGCTTCAGACTCTTGGTCTGAATTGTTTTTAAATGTCTGTTCCTGTATAGCTAGTATCTAGTGGGAGTTAGCTGTAGCGAGGTAAAATCTTAGTACACTTAAATATGTGGAAATGCACAAGTTAATACTTACTTTGATATTAATCTGTAAATCTATACCTAACAAGGCCTATATAATTTGAGTTGTTTTATAAGTGATGTTCTAATATTTGAGTTTGCAGACGGAAGCTTATCTTCAGTATATAATGAACAATAATACATTATAACTCTGAACATCTTAAATGAGCAGCTGTAATAAGGTTCTTAACCTTTTCAAGATGTTTGTGTGCCAAGTTTTAAGGTTAATAAAATAATTTAAAAGTAGCTATGGAAAAATAAAGTGATCCTGTTAGAGCTGTCACCGAATAAGTTTGCTGTAGAGGCTCACTTTTGTGCACCATCCTGTAACCTGCCCCACACCCCAAAGAAAGGTTTGTAAGGGAGAAAACCTACCAAAGAAGTGGAGAACGATTTACTGAACTAGCTTGTAGCCTAGGAAAAAACAATAGGAGGTATTCTTGTTGAGGACAGTTTAGAGAATGAAGTTGCTGGCTTGAGTGCTGTATTTGGTAGGCATATAAAAACACTTTCCTGTGTTTTAATTAAGATCTTAAGGAACAACCTTATTTCTCTGAATTGACTTCATTCAGACCGTTCATAGAAGAATGGAAAGAAATCTCTAAAGATTAAAAAGAGAAGGAAATCAGGGAAAAAATGTACAAGTATCAGAACACTACTTTCAGTTCTGTAAACTTATTGCTAAGTTGCCTGAATTATTCCTGTTTAAAATAAGCTTTTCATACTTTGACTGTATTCAGGGACTAAATCTTCTAGTTTAAGCTGTTTGCTTATTTTAATCTAGCCCTTAAAAACTGAAAAATCTGAATGCAGAAACCCATCTTAACTTCTGGTGTCTTCATTTACTCCTGGCCACCTTGGTTTAGCCAAGAAATTCTATTCTTATTTTGTACACCAGGCAGTTCCATATTAGTGTGCAAAAGCTTACAAAAAAAGCCTGCTATTGCTGATTTTAAACAGCAGCAGTATCTGATTTAAATATAGTGATCCTTAAAAATTTTTACTTATCTATGCTTATGACTTACTAGCTAAAAAAACCACAGCTGTTATACTTTTTTTGGATTCAAATTCTTCAATAACGTGTGTACTGCAAAGGGAGATTGTGGGGCAAATGACACTTCTAGAGCAGCTGAAGCGGTATGGAAGCTCTTCTAGAACCTGCTCCAGAAGAGACATTTACCTGGTGGTTGTGATATGGTTGTAGTAATCTCATCTTACTTTAATCACTTGTGGATATATAGTGTTTTTTGAATAATATTATTTAAGTAACACTTACTTGAGTTTCAAGTCTAGATATTTTTCCTACTACTTTAGTGTTTGCAAGCATCTTTTTTTTTCTAGTCCATTCTCAAGTCTTCACATCACTTCAAAGTTAAATTTCTAGGCGACTTAAACCTTTGAGTCAAAATACTTTAAGTTGATGACTTCTATAGCTTGAACCTTGAAAAATGCTTTGAAATACTCAATACTGATGAGTAACTGAGAAGACTTGCAGGCGGAAGCAAAAAAAGTAGACCTGGTGTTTTGGGTTCGGGTACTGAGTTTTACATCGCTCCCTCCAAATGATTTGGTCACTGAGTGTTTGAGTAGTGCTACAGAAGAAAGCTGTCACTCAGGAAAGGTGAGACGTTCCGTGTAAGCTGTGCCACCTGTTGGAAGGTGAACACACAGGTATAGTACTCTAGTTTTCCTTAAAGTCAAATGCCTGTATACAGTTAGGGTTTTCCAGTTAATATAGTGAGTACAGATTGTACCTTCTGCTAAATGCTGTTTTCATTTAAATGACATCTCATCTGTGTTTTTCATGACACTTTGAACTTACAGGTAGGCTTCTGTATTGTACTATAGCATGTGATATTCTTTAATGCCCGATTCTGAGCTTAGTGTATCCACCAGGCAAAGAGGTGGTTATCTTAGATGATAAACTTCTTAAATGTTTGACATAAACCCTGTTTAATAGAGTAAATACTTTGTTAGCACTTCTCTCAAGTATTTGCCAACAAGTTACTGTTTCAAGTGTTTGAGCTCTGAGGTGGTCTAAGATCATTAGTCCTTTGTTGAAACTTAGACCAGTCTTCACTTCTTGTATCAACTTCAGTTAAATTGTAATAAATCTTTATTTCTAGATTGTGTGGGGAGTATTCTTCATCATCGTGGCACTGCTCTTCACTGTTTCTCTGTTCTTGTCAAAGTAAGTACATTTCAGTATTTTTCTTAACTACTTAAACTGCATAGTTCCTGCTTTAACATCAAATTCAGGGGTGGCTTGCTCCAAGAGTCAGACCACTTCTTTTCTATGCTACATTTCTGTAACTAGAGATGCATTTCTCATTGTAATAGTATATATTGAAACTGAACGAAATCTGCTAAAGCAGATTCAAAAATGGACACAGTTCAGCTTGATTGCTGCTGAAAATCGTTCTCATTCAGCAGAGAAATTAAGCATACACGTTAAGGAAGTTTAATTCAGACTACAGAATTATTCTGATTGCTTGAATGAATCTTAATGCATGTAGGTACTTCTTGGGCTGGGTAACAGGTGCTTAAATTCTTGCAGTAAATGACATGTATAATCCATTATGATGTGCATTACATTGTAATTGTTTCATGGTGTTGACAGCAATATAGCCAGCTGCAAATCTGGTGGATTTCAGTGAAGATTGACACTAACCAGAGGTCTCAAATGTTGGCATTTTTAATTTTTCAGACTGTGCGAATAAGGTCTATGACCCAAACTAGGGAAAAGCTGAAATCCAGAAATCAATATAGCTTTTCATAGGACAAGTGCAATGAGTGTGGTAAAACAAAGTGTGTGTCTATATAGATATGAAAAAGTTGTCAGTCTCTGCGCTTATTTCAGCTTTTCTTGAGCTGCGTTTTTAAATTAAAGTGAAGACAAAGCTCTGCGAGAACCAAACTACTTACCCAATTTTTCTTAACTACTGTAGTTTGGACAAAGCTCTGCATTCAGCTGGCTTCGACTCGGGATTTATAATTTTAGGAACTAATCTGACCAATCCATTGAATATGCTGTTACCTGTTCTTCAAACAGTAAGTAAAAAAAATTGTTGATATACATAAGTAAGGATGTTCCTCTCTTCTGGTAAGCTGTTAAAAGGCAAACTACACTTCTCCCCAAGTAATTCGTTAAAACAAAATTGTCTAGATGTGTGTTCTGTAAAAGCAAGGCAACTTCCTTTTAACAGTCTTTTAGTTATTAGATACTGATATGAAAATCTTGGGTGGATGGAAGCCAATTGCTGGAGGAAGGTGGTGCTTGAAACTGCCACTATGCTCTCAGAGGAAAGTTAATGAAGAGTGACATAACTTGTAGTTACGCGCAGAATAAAAGCAACCTTCTCCCATGCCCTACCTACATTCTAGTTTGTGTACTTGGTAGTTTATCCCCCTTAAGTGAAGTAAATGCTCTTTTTCACTTAGTATCTTTATTGCACCTTGAAAGATGTTACACTCTATGCAGTTCTGTATGTTATAGTAATGTATTAGTCTTTGGAACAAACCCTACATAAGAACAAACATCTGTTAACTTGAGTAGGTTGGAAGGCAACAAGGCCACATCTGAATTTGGGAAGCAGTCATGGCTAAGCTAAGAAAAAGAAAAGCCTTAATGTAAGATAGTGCTTTACTCTCCCCTAGCTGAGTTCTTTCCATATTCTTGGTATAGCGAGTTGGCACAATGCATTGCTTCCCCGTGGTTTCTAAAACAATTGAACACATAAGCTTGCAGTTCACTGAAGAAAAATAGTGTTCAGCAGCAGTATTATCTCAAGCTGTTATTAATGTAAATATAAAAATCAAGTTTTATATGCAAATATGTTCAGAAATACTTGCAAATAGAATGCGTATACAGTCCTAAAATGATTGTTGCCACTGAGGACTTTCTTTTAAATGTGCTTTCAGAACAGAATTAAGTATTGCTTGGCCTAAAAATGTATAACGCTTCAAAATTAAGGCAAGCTTTATTTTTAGAAAAATGCTCAGTTGCTTTCCCAAACTAATTGTAGAAGCTTTATTAGCAGAAGCTATATTAGCTGTATTTGGAGCCAGCTATGTAAAACCTTAAATGGAAGGACTCTTAGTACCTCACATGCTCTAAGTAGAAACTACTTATTGAGCTTTAAGTGGGGAAGAGCTTGTTTTCTAATTTGAATGTTGTCCTGTCTTTTTAACTGGTTGTGTTCTTGTTTTAGGTTTTTCCACTTGATTATATTCTTATTACAACTATTGTCATGTATTTTATCTTCACTTCAATGGCAGGGATTCGAAATATGGGTATATGGTTCTTCTGGATAAGGGTAAATATGACTTAATAGTTCAGTTTATAATGCTCAGTAAGATGTTTAACAAGTATGTGATATTCAATATACTAATAAATAGTCATTATTTATGTACTGCTTCATAAATACTGGATCTTGCAAATAGCATTGTCTGTATGTCTGAGTGTTAGAAGCTTATAGTACAATGTTCACCGCGTTTGAAAGGTGTCCATTTTGCTTCAATTACCAGAGCAAAACTGATGTTTTACTTTAAGTAATACAGTCAGCTTATTCTTTCAAGGGTTTGATCAGTGGCGCTTTGGCTTCTGACTTTTCTACATTAAAGCCATGTGATTCTGATATACTGGAAGTATTAGTGAAATTCATGGTCAAAATCTGAAATGTGCATGCAGTCAGTGGTGCTTGACTTACTTTTTAGGTGGCAAGCAAGTTTTACCTTGATAGGAGATAAAGTGCAGTGATGATGTGGCATATCTAAATGATGCAAATTAATGTATTACTGTATTTGAGAAAGCAGCTTTGTATCCAACAAGATGCTGTTCATGCCTATGATGCTTGGTTAAATATTTCCCTGCTTCTGTGCCTACTTCCCCTTTAATACTGTCACCTTTTCATCTGGTGACACCCCAAAATTGTCAATAGTGACCCTGAGTCCTTGCAGTGAGTTGTGAGATTGGCTGTTGATTTTGGTCTTACATCGTTTACCCCTCAGCTGTGAGCTTCTTTACCCGAATATGGTAATCCAGCTGAGCCTTTGGGGATTTCTGAATACAGTGGTATCTATAGGGTGACAGCGAGGCATTATATAGTTTCCTGCACAGTAAAGTGGAAAAGATGCCAACATATGGCGTGCAAGTTTTCTCAGAGCCTGGGAATACTCTCTTGTAACTCCCTCCTGTGTTTCTAGATCTCATAGAGGTGATAGATGGCATTTCACCTTGACCAAAGCAGACAATATTCTTTGACAAACCAAGGCACAGTTTGTTATCAGTGATAGCCAACAGAATTTAAATCTTGCTACTAGCTGCTGGTTTATAAATGTTCGGGGTCACTAATACAAACAATAATTAATTTAGTTCAATAGCTGTGCTTTGCAATTCAGGTAAATACACCTGAAAACCTGCTCTGACTCATTGGAATCAAGTTGCCAGAGGATAATTTTTAGCAGCCTCCCTCTTCTGTCAGAATTAAAGAGGATTTTAAAGGTATTCAGAAAAAAAATTTCATCATGGTAATATTTGTATGTTTTCTGGTTTTTAGCTTTATAAAATCAGGCGAGGAAAAACTCGACCTCAAGCGCTCCTGTTTCTCTGTATGATACTTCTGTTGATAGTTCTTCATACAAGTTACATGATCTACAGTCTTGCCCCCCAATATGTGATGTATGGAAGCCAAAAATACCTGGTACAGGTGAGATGTAATACCTTTTTTAAACAAAAATATTCTTACCTGCTGTATGAAAAATATACTGTTTACAGTGACTTTTAAAGCCAGGCCTGTTGTCAGTTTTGAAGATTCTTTTGTAGCTAGTTTTTTTAACTACTAGTAGGTCTCTCGATGATACACAAGCCAGAAACTGGTTGTACTTTATATAAAATACATTAATTCCTAGATCATCATCAATGTAAAACTTTGATATTGCTTTACTACTTTTGATAAGACAGCTGCTAGCTTCCACTAGGCTTTGTAGTGGTACGCTTAGGCTGCTGAGTGACTGCAGTGAGGATTAGTTTTAGTGTGTAAGGCTGTCTATAGACTGAAAGCAATGTTGTTGTTCCACAGCTGATAGTTTTTATGTGCTTTTTTGTGAGAAACAACAAAGATAGCTTGGTACAGTAGAGAATAATCAGAACAAAGTTGAGTAGGTGCTAATTAATCACATTTCAGATATTTTGGACTCTCCAACTTCATGAAACTCACTGTAGTTCCGATTCTATAAAATCTTCCACAGAATTAAGTAGTTAACATTAGTCTCTGCTTTTGTTATTGCACCTCTCTGTACTTCAAGGTTTTTTGGGCTTTTTAAAGTCTTTCACCTTCTGTACCTGGTGGCTTTAATTCTTGTATTTCATCTTAGTTTGAGTGGAAGCCTGCATATTTATCAGGAAGTTCAAAGTCACACGTAAGCATCTTGAGGGGGTTTATGGACAGCTATTTACCAAGATCTGGTATCGTACAGAGGTAGGCTTTGTTAGATCTGATCTTGTAAATGCAGACAACTAACTGGGTCATGAACAGGTTACTCATATTCAGGCACAGGGAAGTCCAAATCCCTTGGTGTACTGTTTGGGCTTTAAGTAGAAGTTTCACAAAGACAAAACAATTGAGCCAGAGTGGTTGAGAGAAGGGATTTAAATGAGACTGGATTAACAGGGTGCTGCTTTGAGCATTTGGAATACTTCATTTAGTTTTCCAGAAGGCTGCATCTCTGGGAGGAGAACATGCTGCTTTATAATCACCCACCAACCTTCTTCAGCTGAAATATTTAGTAAAATGTTTAACTTATCACTATCAATTCTTTCAAGTTTAAACAGAGTAGATGTAATCCTTTTGCTCTAAGTATTCTACAAGAAGAAATTGAAGTTGAAGTAGTGTTAAACGTTCTAGAGAAGAGGAACCTGAGCACCTGATGTGCTGAATGGATGTGGTAGGATTACAGAATTGCAGAATGGTAGGGGTTGGAAGGGACCTCTAGAGATCATCTAGTCCAACCCCCCTGCCAGAGCAGGGTCACCTAGAGCAGGTTGCACAGGAACACATCCAGGTGAGTTTTGAATATCTCCAGAGAAGGAGACTCTACAGCCTCTCTGGACAGCCTATTCCAGTGCTCTGCCATCCTCAGGGTAAAGAAATATTTCCTCATGTTGAGACAATTTCCTGTGTTCTAGTTTGTGCCCGTTGCCCCTTGTCCTGTTGCTGGGCACCACTGAAAAGAGTCTGGCCCCATCCTCTTGACATCTGCCCTTTTAGATATTTATAAGCATTGATAAGGTCCTGTCTCAGTCACTGTCACTGCAGGAAGTGAAGCATTCAATAAATGCTGCCTTTCTGCTGACTTCACATTTAAGTTGTTTGGTGATAGGAGGTTGGTCATCCTGATATCAGTCCAAGCACAATAATAGAATCACTGTAGGGGAGTTGAATATTTGAGATATTGGAAGTCTTATGCATTTTTATTAACTTTTATGCTAGATATAACTAATACAAAATAAACATCCTTATGCTCAACTTGTCAGAATTAGTGTAGTAGCAGCAAGTAACTAAGCTGAAAATCAGTTTAGAAAAGAAGTTTGCTTCTGTGGTAATGCATGGTGGCACGGTTACTGTGTGTGTAGCCTAGAACATCATATAGCTATATCTGAATTATGTATGAGCTCTAGTCCCTGCAAAAGGCAGGTTTTTTTAATTTTGTTGGCTGATTGTATATCTTTAATTACAGTGCAGAACTATTGTGGGTGGAAGAGTGGGAAGGATAATTTCATTAAGGATCTTATCAAGCTAGTCTTTAAGCCTTTAGGTGACCTGAGAAAAGAATCCTTCATGATAAAGCTTGCAGATAACATGGAAGAGTGAAGAGAAAAGCAAATAAGACTGTAGCTAGCATTTTGTTTTGCTTTGAAGAAAATGGCTGTGTTTCAGTAAAATAGAAGTTGTGTATATTGATGGGAAAAGAAGAATTGTGACTTAAACAGCGAACATGCAAGTGTTTTTTATGACAAATAGTATCTGAATGTAAATACATAGTTTGTAATGAAAAGGGTCAAGAGAATGGAGCACAGCAGTAGGGAGGCCCTTATGTCATTCCAACAGCTATTGAAATACAATCCTGGTCAGCACTGCAAGAAGAATTAGCTGGAATGGTTGAGTAGAGCTACAACTCTTCATTTAAAGGACTAAAAAAATGTTATGGTCAAGATAACCATTCTGGGTCTTTCGTTTCTTATGTCCCATTTCAAAGAGCTGTGCTTAAAGTGCATAAAGTAACTTGGGTAAAAACTGCTTTTATTGTTAAAATGACATGAAGCATAAAGAGTATGCTGGTAAACTACATCTAGACTTCTCTGGCATACCAAGTAAATGTAATGTTTTCAGACAATGTCCTCTCAAAGAATCTTTCAGAATGTACCAGAGACACTTTGTGTCTAACTGGATGTTAAATATTTGTATTTTGAAATGAGGAGAGATGGTGGCTGGGAATGAAGGGGAGTGACAGATTTTTCAGAGGATGTTAGCAGTGGAGACATTCTTAAGAGTTATGAATTGGCTATTACGGAACTGAGGAGTGGCCAGGAACATGCACAGGAACTGGGCAAGTGAAATACATTTTGTGCATATGGCAAGCTTTCTGATGATGGAAGCTGTACACACCAGTTTGCTTGGACAGTCTAGATTTTTTTCATTGCAGACACACACCACAGTCAATTTCCTCATTTAAAGCAACACCACTGGTAACCAACACTACAGAAGCAAGCAATAAATAAGCAATATTCCAAGTCACCTTAGTGGATGAGTGGGCTGATAAACACGTATGTAAGAATCTGGTGGCTCATAAAAAGACTGCGTGTGAGCACTTTCCCCTTTTCTTTGCTCTACAGTAATTCCCAGTCTAGTAACCTGTCAAACTAATTTGTAACAAAAATCTACAGCGATGCATTAGACAGGTGAGAATTCTGTTTGAATCTTGAACGGTTTTCTTTGGAGACTGTTACGCTTGACAAGACCTTCTAACTTTGAAGTGCTGTTGACTTTTCCTGATAACTGAATATGTGTAGGAAAATGGAGCTCTTGTGAGGCAATTAATGTTAGCTAGACCTGGGCTACTTGATTTGTTTAACTCTTTGACCATTGGGATGTTCAAAGCATGTGTCCCCAATTAATCGAAAGTGTCTTCAGCTATGATGTCTGTAGGAAACTTTTGAAAGTTTCATTGCCTATTTTGAAAGTTTCATTGCCCTTACCAACTGAGGCCTTACATAGGGCTTTGGTCAACTTGCATAGCTCTGAGGAATGCTTGGTTTCATCTCTTAAGACAGCCTTTAACATCTGCTAAACAGCCATGAGTCTCTTTATAGCCTTTCACAAAGGTAAAGAGTTCTGTCTACATCCAGGCCTTCTTCTCAGCTTTGGGGCAAAACCATAACTTTGTCCATACTTGAAGTGTAACTGCTGTTTCGGCTCAATGAGGCTAAGGGTTTTTTTTCCCATTTGTCTGAAAGACAGACCACCACCTGCTGATGTTTCTATCTACCGGAACTGTAAGACTTGACCGGACCAGTCAGGAATTAAGGCCAGCATTTGCCATAGGTGACACTGTTCTCTCCTGGTTGAGGGGTGGAGCTAAGCTGCAGGACACTTGAGTGTCTACATAGTCGTCAGTAGGAATCCAGAAGTATCTCTTAGATGGCCAAGTGCACAAACAGATCTTTTAAAGTTCTTGATCCTAAACATAAGCAGAAATAAATCGTAAGTGTAACAGGCTGTTACCTAGCCCTTTATATGATAGCTTGCTATTTCCTTAAGTGTCCAAAATGTGTCAGCTCTTGAAGCACACACACTGAGTTACTGTACTTGGTTTTGTCTCCCGCTTGTCCTGGAAGCATCCAGCTTTCAGCCTTGGACTGGATGTGATAACTGAAACACTAGAGTTTTGCTCTGACATACTCATGCTAAAAATAGGCAGTCTCAGACTTGAGTGCTCTACTGGGTAATGCTAAGCAATTTTTTTTGAGGAATTGTTCTGTAGACACATCTCTGCTGTTAGTTATGCATCTCTTCTATGTCCAGTCACTTTCTCCGTGCCCTGTTGGGCAAAAGGGGCTCTACCTCAAGTGTATGTGTGCTAATACAGAAGTATTGAGATAACTGTTAAGGGCAAAGCTCTCATACCTTTTCTGGGAATTCAGCACAAATTGGATGCCTCTGAAATGCCTGAAGGGTTGTGCAGCAGGGGAAACAAAGGAAGAATTAGAAGTTTGCATGCAGTTGCAGGTCTGCAGTTTCACTGGGATCAGAGATGTGGTGAAATAGCTCACAGCTGGAGTGCTGCCATGGCTAGGTGTGGGCTCTGTGAGAGGGTCAGGCTGGGATGGCTAATAGGGAGAGTTGACCTTTACATGAGGGAGCAGTGGGAATGTTTGGAGTTTTGCCTTGGGATGGATAAACCAGCTAAATGCTTCTGGGTTAGGATTAGAGGGCAGATCAGCATGGAAGATACTGTCTGCTACAGGCTGCCTGATCAGGAGGTAGTAGATGATCCCTTAAGACACCTGTAAGTAACTTCATATTTAGTTTCTGGTCCTCATAGGAGGCTTGAGCCATCCAGGTATCTGCTGGAAAAGCAACAGTTGAGCATAAGGAATCCAGGAGGCTTCTGGAGTGCACTGATGACAACATCTTGCCACAGGCAGTTGAGGAGCTGAAATAAGGAGGTGCTGTCTTTCAGCTGGTGCTGAAAACAGGGAAGAAGTGATCAAGGGCAGTCTTGTCTGCAGTGAGGATGAGAAGGTGAAAGTTTAGGATCCTAAGAAGAGAGCACAGGGCAAATAGGATGTTCACCACCCTGGACTCAGGAGAGCATATTTTGGCCTGTTCAGAGACCTTCTTGGAAGAGTTCTAGCATGTAGAAACAAATTCTGTGCTGGCAAAGGTGTGACTTTTTTTTTCTTTAATTTCTTTCACTGGATGAAATGATACTGAACTGTTGCTGAGTCTTACCATAAATATTGTTAGTTGTAAGTCAATCCTTTAATCTAAGTAATAACTTCCATTTTATTTTCTGTGTGAGTTAGTTTCGTATAATTCTACTTTTATTTAATACTTAATGTAGTTTGCTTTGTGTAGTACTACTTTTATAGTAAACAATGTTAAATTTGGATGCTAGAAATTCTAGCTACATAAAAGTGAAAATGGTGTTCAACTTATAGAGTTAATGAGATTACCGTATCTCTTAGTACGGCAGATATGGTTCCAATTTTTATTAGGAAGGGTTAATACCATGAAATGCTTTACTTTAAATCTCTGTTTCGGAATATGTTTCATTTCTTCATGTCTGTTTTGTGGAAAGATAGAAAACTTTCAGTGGAAGAAAGGATTGCTACAGAAAGAGAGGCTAGGTTTATGACTTTGAGGTACTTCTCAGTGCCTTGAGCTTGTGGAAAGCATTTAGAGTTGAGTTCAGATATGTTGGAAGCCTTAAATTACAGGAGTACTCCTGGAGAAAAAGTGATATCAGACCTGGAAAAAAGCATAGATATTATCAAAGGAAACATGGAGGTCTAGCTATTGTTGCGTGTTTCATTTTAAATTCCTACTATCTTTAAATCAAAATGCATAAAGGTAAGGAAGACAAATTTTGAAATGGCAAGGTTTTGATTGTTCTGGGCTTTTTGTATAATTGTACAATGTATAATGCTGCTCTTTTGAAAGAAGCACTCTCTGACTGAGCAGTGTAAGCTGCAATGGTGACAGCCAGCTGAAACACCTCCTGGAGCTGTTCCACTGCTAAGTGTACACTGAATAATTGAAACTTCATGTCTTCTGTTCTTATCCTATTGTTTCCATCCACACATTGTCCTCTTACTTTTGGTTCCACTTTAGCTTGATTCCTGTGCCTTATCATACTCCTTTTGGATCAGTTTCTTATAAGGCAGTAATGGTCTCCACGCTTCCATGTGTTTGCATGAAACAAAGTGAACTGTTTGTACAACCTTCTGCTTTTTAGGATAGAAACTTAGTTGATTTTCTTGAATGTTCAGAGTGCAAGCTGAATTTACTTTATATTAATAAACTTTCTCAATTAAGCTGTCAGAGAAACACTGTTTCTTGTACTAGCTTGTACTGATTTTTGGGAAGTTTTAAGGGACATGTTTTCTTCAGCCTGAAGGAGAAAAGGTGTTGACCCATACTGATTTCTTTAGAGGACTTCCTGTTTAGGAAATCATGAGGGTGAAAGTACGTATAGTAGAGATGAAAACCTTTGAAGTGAGTTAGTGTGTGAAGAAATCTGTAGTACAAATTATTTGTATTGGACTCTGCTAAAATTTTTCACTGATCATTTAAAAGTAAGTGTGGTACATAAGGAGTTCATGTAGTCTCTGAACAGGTCAGTCTTCCAAAGATTTGAGACATTTAAACAGGAATATTTGGGTTTTCAGTAGTTCACTTCGGCATAATTTGTCTTCCTCCACTCTAGCTATCTAAGTATGTTAGGTACTATCATCTGGCTTTTAGACCAAAAGTATTGTTATGCAAGCCTAACAATTCTATTGTGTCTTCATCCCCAAAGCGTAATTCCAGGTTCATTTTATGCACAGTTAAAAGGCTTAGTTTCAGAACTGAATTTTTTATTTTTCATGAGTCTTCAAAAAACACCAGCTATTAATTTTTTCTAAATGAAAGCATATTTAGAAATGTTCGTGTTGTACCACTTATAGCTTACTCCATATACTGTTCAAAAACAATCTTAAGCCTTTTGAGTATTGTAAGACACTTTCCAAAGCCCTTTTTATATAATTAATAATGTATTGGGAGATGTGCTTGTTTCAGGGACTATCACTGTGTACAGAAGAACATTGCTGGTAGACTAGTGTACTAATTTTCCGTATTTATTACACAGAGTAATAAGACAACTGATGGACAGCCAAGGAATGTGACAACATTTGTATCTAAAGACTGTGATGCAGATGCGCCTGAAGGTAAGAATTTCTTGTATTTCCTATGTTATATGCGCGTCCTCAGCTGTAATAAGCAGCTCAATCTCTTCATGGCTTTGACTTGCTTTGGTCTAACATGAAGCTTTGACACAGGTGTCCAGAAAACAGCTTGCTTACAGCATATTTAATTCACTTGAAGAAATACCTATTTTTAGTAGAAACAATGCGTAACTGGAATGCTGTTAACTTTAAAATCTCCCATTTGCTTTAACATGTACGTAGAAGACTAAATATAAACCCTATCTGGTGAATAGTTTAGCGTGTGCAGTGTCACTTCAGTGTATATGTTTATCATACAAACAAGCAAAGTATTTGATTTAATTTTGCAGTGTATTCAGGAAAACTAAGATCTGAACTTCAGTGCAACTTTACAGATAAGAGTTCTGCAATTCTTCAACAATGCCACTGACCTTGACATCTTAGGCTATTTTTCTGTAATCCTCTTACCTTAATTTGTCATTCCCTGTAACATCTAGTATAACTCTTGCTCATCTGTGTTAACCATCCCTTTTTGACCAGTTATTTGAGCAGAAGATGTATGGTGGATATGCTGGAGCTGCGAGTAGTGACTGGCAAGCAGATGGATAATTGTGGAGCTTTCCTTGACTTTCCATCTATGCAGGCATTAGCACTGACTTTTTTTTTCTGAGAGAACGGTAACATTTTATTTAGTCTTTATTCTTCTGTGAAACTTGGCTAAAGCTGGGAATGAGTTTTAGCCTGGTTTCATTAAAAAAAACAAGCTAATTGAAATCATGTTGGATTTGTTTTTATCATGTTGTCTTTCCCCTTCCTTTCCCTCTGCATGTAAACAATTTTTGTACCATTTGAATTGCACTAGCTATTGCAATACTGATACTGCTGTTTAAGGTCACCATCAGCTTTATTGATTGCTTTGGTCTCTTGTTTAAAAAATTGATCTCAGCAAAGGATTTATGGCCTTTGCAATGGTCCAGATTTTTTCAGGCCGAAGCTCTCAATTGTTCTCTCTGGCAAACTTTCAGCTCCTCTGTATAAAGAGGAGTTGAATTATGCATGCATTTATATACCTACAAAAAGGCTTGAGAGTGTGTGATAGTAGTTGTCCTGTGTTCTCATCTAATTATCAGTGTTCTGTAACTACTGAATTCTGACTATGCTTCTAGAAGATTTTGGCATCTCCTCAGATTTTCTTCCTACTTGTGTTATTGGGAACTACAATTCTTAATTTTAAACAATTTTTGTACTAGTGGGGGTAACTGGACCACCTTTGTTCCCACTCTATCAAGCTGTGGTCTCTTTTGCCTGGTGGTTCATATCATCTCCCAAGGGGAGCGGGGTGGATTTTTCTCCTATCTCCCCCATACTTCAAATAAAGTGTTCATCCACCTTTATTTTTGATGGCTATTTTTAGACTTATGCAGTTTTAAGTGTTTTGATATTTTGACAAATAATTGTTCAATTCATATTTAAGCTGCTGTATTTTTGTGATTAAAAATAGAAGCTCTTCTGTGGCAGAGTTTAGAAGAGCAAAATCTGTCATCTTTCAAAATGAGATCACTTCGAGCAGGTTGTATGGATCTTTGTTTCTTGTAAACAGCTTCTTGGCTAGTATTTGCTGGGAGAAGAACACTCACTGGCATCGATAAGCTCATTAGTCTTGACTTTTTTTCTGGGAGAGATTCAAATAGTCTGATTTCCTCAGACTTTGTTGCTTAATCATGGGAACTGGGGTTGGACTGAAAAAACTTTCTAAATTCCACTTATTCTTGATGATATATTTTAAGTACTTTGAACACTTTGCATGATTTTTTCCTAATGTGCTTTAATCAATGGAAACAAAATAGCTGATACTTAAAACTGGTGTTCTGATGTGCTGAACACAAGAGTTGGCCTGTGTAAATGATGGCTGTGGTTTACCATCATTAACATGCGTTGTTGCGCTGGGTATCTTTTGACTCATGTTCTCCTTTCTTAATAGGAAAGAGATGGAGGAGGTATTGATATGCTGTCCTATGCTAGCCTAGTCTAGGTAGAAGATGGATGGATATTTCTTAAATGTGAACCTTAAAGTGATCAAAAGGCTAGAGTGGAGTTCTGTTAACTTACAGATGTGGTCAGGCCATTAAAGTGTTTTTATAAATGAAAGAAAAGTTTCTTTTGTAATGTTCAACTTAAAAAAAAAAGTTGCTTTAGTGAAAACACTTTATTCACTTTTTCATCTAGTCAGTTTTAGAAAGTGGAAATGTAATGTTTGCCTTGGAATACCTGCCACTTTTAATACCTGATAATGAAAACTAATGAAAATAACTATAGTAGATGCTACTCTTACGGTCTGTGATTAGATAGAATATGTTGACAAGTGAAACTTATTTCAAGGGTAGGAACTATATTTTTAAATACAATTTCCCTTGTTTTTAAGGATACTAGACACAGCAAAAATTGATGCAACTAACTACAAGTGAAGATAAAGGTTGGCAAAGCACTTGTAGCTTTTATTGACTTCTGTGGTACTAGGGTTTTATCTTATAAACCGCTGAACTGGAACTGAATACAAATATTGATTTGTCTTCTCAGCACTTCATTTTGTTTTATTTAAACTGCATTAATTCTAACAGGTTTTTCCTTAAATGTAAAACAAACTATGATCTTTTAATGGCTCTGCTGATAGATAAGCTTATAGCAGTCTGCTGTCTTATTCAATACTCAGATGTTGTAGATATGATTTCTACTTACTGTAACAAAGTACTTTCTTCTTTCTGAGATGGTAGAAGAGACCTGATCTTCTCGTAGCAACTAATGCTCTCAAAACCATCAATATTGTTAAAACTTCAGGTTTAATGGGCAGTGTTTTCTATATATGTGTTTCAAACCGGTGTTAGCTTGATGAAAAGGACAGTTACAATTTCTGGAGAAACATAAGGCAGTTAAAATACAATCTCATAACAATCACACTCTTAAGTATTTGTGGTTTAATATATAATATGTGAGACTTTAGCATTGTATTGTCTGCTTTCATGCAGTTGCAGTAAACCTTGTCTCTGGCTCCTGGTATGCAGGAGTTGAATCTGCCTTATACCATAAAGGCTGTAATGGCATAATTATGTGAACGGAACAGAAACCCAAAAGTAACAGTGCAGGTTACATCTAATAACTCAATAAAGTACCTTTCCTTAGTTATACTTACACATCTTGCACAACAGGCTTGCATTCTGGTTAACATAGATTTTTTTTAGAGCTTTTTAAATAGTCTTTTGGAGCAGCAAATTTAATATTTGTAGGCAAAATAAGCATTAGTTTTCAGTGTTTGATACAGCTGGGTAAAGACCTTGTTTGATCATTGATTTCAAGGACTAATGCCAGCTGAACTGCTGGGTCCACAGTTCAGTTGAGCATAAGGTCAGGCAAAGGAGTTCAATTATGTGATTAAAACTTGCAGCTGGATTAATGCATTGAAAACTTATAGGTTTAACTAAAGAGGTTGATGAGACTTAATGTAAGTGAGCAATGACTCAGCTGCAAGCCTGTACACAAGACTTTTCCCAGCCTTAACTGAGATCTGATAAACACTATCTGCCTCTTCCTAGATCAGAAAACCATTAAAGTTGCTTTTTAAGCATGATTCATTTTTAAATCCATAGCATGCTATGAACCTCCCTTGGATTCTGTCATTTCCTTAACTGGGGAAATCAGGCCTTACCTGATGCCTGCTAAATGCTGGGTACAGTCTGTGTGCTAGCCCTTTTGCATAGACCTGCACTGGCCCTAAGGGTGTGCAACGTGGGAAAGAAAAAAGTTATTTCCATTTCTAAGGCTTTGAACTGAGCAGGAATTACTGTGCTAATTAGATCTGTGTCGCCTTATAGGACTCTCTTGTCATCTGGATGTCAACAAGTGCAACATCTCAGGCTTTATTTTAGTCTGAATAAAGAGTAGATATAGACATTACTCAAGCTGGAAATGAACCCCAAATATGAATGCTGCAAGCTGCTCAACCTTTGATATTAGTAATTTTATATTAAGTATTTTATGACCCTAGATTACCACTTCCAAATGGTTGTTTTAAATGAATTAATTTGCAGAGTGTTAAAATGCTTCACAAAAAGCCTAAATGAGGATTTTGGTGAGGAGTTTATCCATTTTCCTGTTACTTTACTGAATGACCTTACTAGTACTTTACCATGAATATCTGCTTATAGCTAACACTATTGAAGTCCTCTATCCATGAGAACTCAGTATAATTAAGCACACTGGTGCATGTTTGATTCAGAAAGCCCTGTTTGGCAGCTGTAAATAGTATGAGTAGCTAAGAGTGCTGTAGATCTTCTACAGTACATTGTTTGTGGATGTGTAGTGGTAGAAACATCAATTCCTACACTACTTCTAAACCCCACCACTGTGGACAGATACAAAGTGATCTGAACTACCCCTCTTCTCCCTCCCAGAGATTGTAATTGGAGAGGGAAGAGGTTGCATCTACTAAATACTCTGAAATGTTAAATGGAGTTTTGCAGTACAGCAATTGCTTATTCTCTTCTTGGATCAACATCCTATTTCTATTGCCTGTTGGGTTTAAGCCCAACAGTAAAGTGAGATGCTTTTAATATTATCAGTACTTCATAATAACAGTTGAAGCTGCTTACAAAGGGTTGAGGGGTATACACTTATTCTTAAAAGGAAGCAATGAACCCAGTGTAAGAACCCCTTTGAGTAAGAAACCTGCCAACATTTTGTGTACAAAGTGATCCTTTTAATAAAGGCAGTTTTCTTACCAAAAGAAGGCATCGTATTTGGCCTTTCCGTGAGTAGCAATGCCACCAAATCTTTTCGTCACTGAGAAATATTAATTATGACATGTACTGGAAATACTTTCAATGAAATGTTGGGAGCTGCTTCTGCTGGTGTAATCAAATAATCTTTTTATCTTGGTATAGACAGCTGATGAATTCACTACATAACATGATCAAAACAGCCATGGAGAAAACTGAAACAGGAACCTGTAACTACAGCTGGTGAAGCTAAATACAGATATTTCCTGTCCATCTTCTAACGTGGTTTGCCCAGTAGAATTAGAAAAGGTCAATTCATGAAGATGGTCTTTTTCACAGATGTGTCCTGTAGCTGGGTTGGATGAATGACATTGGACTGGGCAAATCCTATCTGAACTGTGAGAGAAACCTGACTGCATTACAGTCAAATATATCATAAATTGTGTTTGAAGGAGGCAGAAGATCGGAACGGATGGGAAGGAAGCCATTGTTTTCAGAGCGTTATTAATGATAAAATCACTAATTCCCATCCAGCTTATTTAAAAGAATTTGGCATGGGGTGTTTTAAGTTTGACTCTTTAATGATCGTTATAGCTGTAAGGCAGTTTTCGAGAATAAGCAAGGCATTCCAGCACTAAAAGTTGCCCTACTTTGTCAAAAGCTTCTTTGAGTGTTAGCTGGCTATAAATACTTCAGTCTACAGACAGAATATGAGATACTCTCTGCAAGGATATTAAGAGGTCAAGATCAATCTGTTAAAATATTTTCTTTCTCCCCATTGTCTGAATTCTTTTCCATGTAACATGATCTCAGGATAGGGAAAACAATGAATCCTGGTAGAATCATCATCCCTGGAGGTATTTAAAAGACAGGTACATGTGGTGCTTAGGGACATAGTTTAATGATGATTTTTCAATGTTACACTAATTGGTTGGACTTGATCTGAAATGTCCCTTCCAACCTGGGCAATGCTATGGTTCTCACACAGGACAGACATCCTTCTTAAGTGGTCAGCAAAAGACAGTATGAGGCAAGTAGAAAGGACATGACGAAGACTAGGTTAATGTAGAAGGTCAAGTGGTGTAATGTAGTTTCAAGGAGTTCTGGAGTTTCTGAACTACTGGAAGTTTAAGCTTGTACCAAGCTGATACTGGAAAATGTGGTAGGTAGCTAATGGAAAGTGTTTTGATTAGAATGAAAATGATAGGTTATGCTGTTCATTGACTGCTTGCTTTCTGGAATCTTGCATCCATGTTCATTCCTAGGGTATTGCCTTCGAAGTTTATCAATAGCTATGTCTTTAAAATAAGACTTGTTTGCCTTTTAGTTACTTAAAAACAAGATGTTCAAGGGAGACTCAGAAAACACCCTTGCGGAAGTTTGAATTTAAGTCAGTGATTTAAAGGCAAAAAGTAGCAATAATATGGCTTGTGTCCAAATGTATCTGACCAGTGTTTGTAATTACCTTTTGAAACACTACATACAATTTAGGTTATCTAGTTTCAATGGAAATGCAGAGAACACATTTTGCTCTGCAGGTTGATCCAATGTTTTATTGCTTCCCTGTAGAATGGAAGATGTTGTCTCTGTTTGGAATTAACATGGCTTAACACCTTTGTTGTCAGTTAATGCTGTACCTTTCCACTATACACATGGCCCTGTAGCATTAGTATTTTCTTTCCTTGAAGGTATTTAATAAACCTTAAAATCAAGTTATCCTTTAAACTTAACGAAAAATAAGATTAACACATTTAGCTCTTTGAATCCCATTGAATGTTTTCCTCTAGTCTGTTAATACATGCAAATCTTGGCACCCTCGTAGATTCTCTGTAGCTAAACGAAAATAGAAACCTTATAGCTGGGTGCAATTTTCCATTGTGTTTCCACTTCCATAGCTGTGCTAGGATGAACTCCAAATCTAAAAAGACAAGAGGACTGATAGGCTTTTTGAATGTATAAAGGGAAGTGATGAGAACTCTTGCCTATGTTTAGCGAAAGCTTATTTGTGATTGCTTGTTTGTAAGATCTAGTACCCTCTTTCTGCAACTAAATCCTGCATTTACTGTTCATAAATGCCACTTTATTTAAATTTGACTCTTGGAAAAATGGTTATATGACCCATACCGCTCAATAGGACTTTGTTCTCATTGCTTACCATTCAGAAACTTTGACTAGTGACTCTTCTCCTTTCAGCAGAAAGTCTTGGAGGATCTTACTGGAAGCCTTCTTGTGCTGTGAAGTCTGCACTGATGGGACTTGCGGATTCTTGAGACATTTAATGTAAACATTCATAGTGTGTAATTATCATCAAGAAGTTGTACGACTGCTCCAATAGCTAATGTACAGCTACGTAACTGCAAATAGCTATTGGTTATCTAGACTTGTAACTTTTGTTACAAAGTCAGATCTGACTATTTGTTATAAAACTATACTGATTCATGTTGATTACGTCATTTTCTGACTCTCTTTAGGTTTATATCAGGTTGGGTTTGATTTGCAGATATGCAATATGAGGTATAGGATGCAACTTATTTGTAGCTTGAGTTGCTGAAAAAAGCAGTTTGCCTTCTGAATGATAGTTTGTCCCAAATAGTTTTTCCACGTTCCTCACTAGTCCCTGGCTGCCAAGTTTCTTCCTCCTCCTTAGCCTGCTAAATCTTTCTTTGGCAGGATTGGGTTCCAAACCTACTGAGCAGCTGTTATTGAACAAGGTAGGCTTTTGGCTAGACATTATCCAGCTAGACTTTTGGTTTCTACAGGTTTCTTAGGTGCCATCTCTCTACCACTTACATCTAAATTAAAAAAAAAAAAATCATGAAAAAAACCAAAACCAAACACGTGGGACAAACCAGCAGGCAGCTTCTTGTGCTTGCAAGTTAGATGGATGCAAACCATTGTTTAACATACGATTTGATAATCATGCTTCTGTAGGGCACTGGAGCCCTTCAAAGTGCTGTCAACTTGCAATGTTGGAAGCTTAGTGATTCACATCTCTTCAAATGGGGAGCTATTGTAGATACATACAACCAATTGGGAAATGTTTTCAGATCCTTGCTATGAACCAATTCCGGTAGTATGTTTCCCAACACGCTTTTCAGTCTGATAAGGGATCAAAGGTGTAAACTTGTTGCAAAGTTAACCTTGAGGCAAGTGGTTCTGAAGCTCTGTAACATGTGCATTATTGTGAAAGCTGAAAGAGGGACAATTTGAAGGTTTAAGCGATTTTTGGAAAATTGTAGCTGATGAGATAACTAGTATGGGAGGTCCCAAAATAAAAATTGGATAAGCTTTGTGTAGGAGGCTGATTTTTAGCTAGTGAAACCAGAGAAGCAGCAGCAGAGGGGCTGGATTGTGAAGCACAAAGACAGGCTTAACGGCTGAATGAGGCTAGTATTAATTTTGTGTGTGGATATATATCACAGCAGAGAAGAATATGGAATAAGTGGGCATGTGATTCAATAGAATATTGTGAAAAACCACTTTTGTAGAAACTGCTGAGTAATGGGCAACTAAGAACATAATCATTTTTTTCCCCTGTTTAGCCAACACGAAAAAGAAATACTGCATTTGTGGCTGGGGGCAGCTTTTACTGCCACTCCATGAATCTGTTTCCAGAAAAACCTGTGGAAGTGATACATGAAATCCAATTTCCACAGATTTTTTTTTTAAGATTGTAAGTCCTGGAGTGACCTTAGAAAAATATGGATGAAGATGTTAAGTTGTGAGATGGATATGTACAGGAGCAAAGGGGAAATTTGTAATTACAGAACTTCTGATATACCTGCTAGTATCTGAAGACTCCTGAGGCTTATTTTGTCTTGTCCATCTGAACAGTTTGGTCTGTAACCAAAGCAAGAACCAGGAACAAGTACATGTTCTGTCTCTTGATGTTTCAATCTTTAGCGGAGTATTTCTTTCTATATTTTATTACTTGCTGCTTATTTCCACTGTTTTGCGTCTTTTACATTTTTTTTTATTAAATAGGAAAACCAGTACGTGTGTCTCAGGATTGCGTACGGTACTGTAGTGTTTCTTCACTGCAATGGTCAAAAGTCATTCTGATCACTCAACAGCTATTTATACTAGAAGCGGAAGTGTCACTGTTTCTTGAGAGAAAAATTAATTGAACATTATGCAGTGATGAATATGGCTGTTATGGGTCTTACACTATTAGATGTCACTTGGTTGTTTACCTGTTTGAAGTGTCACGGTTTTTTGTGGCCGTTAACTTCCACGTGCAGTGTCTTTGTATGGGTGAAGTTACTTAACTTTTTTGGTCAATTTGATTGCTATACATTGACTATAAGTCTTTGCATGATTTCCCTAGTGAAATGTTGAATCACAAGACAAAATTAAATAGGACTCTTATTCTGTGTACTTTATAGCCACATACAGCAAATCCATGGGTCTTACACATTTCCATAGTCTTTCATATGTGGTCTGAGTTATAACACACTTATCTTGTCTAAGTTGAGATATCCAATTAAGACATTTGTTTTATTTTGAAGTTTGAGAAGGCATTACATGTATTGCTGCAAAGAAACCATTGCCATTATAAAAACAGCAAAGCTTTATCAGAGCCCTGTTTACTGTAGTGAGTTAAGGGCCACACCTACCTGGGAATCATTCTGCCATCCAGTAAAACACTTGCTGTCATAGATCTTTCAAGTGAAATAATACAAAGGCTGCTTCATCTTCTGCTGCTGCTTTGTTTCTGGTAAGTAAAGGCATGTTTCTATGAGGCGGTTCTCAAGCCTGGAATCTCTGCCCTGTACCTACTTAGTTCATAGGAATTCTAGTGGTTTTCTCACTTTATTTAAAAAACTGATACACTGGCAGAGGAAAAACAGAAGCTACAGCATCCAAAGCCAACTCTTCTTGGTCTAGTTGTTTACTCTATTTGTCAAAATGCATCTTAGTTTTATTGCTAAAAGAAAAGCCATAGTAAGAAAATATGAGCATCTTTAAAAACAATTTAGAGGCAGTTGAGTTGTTCTATTGTGATGTAGAACTGACTTGGCCTGTAGGAATGTTGTTTGTTCTGTGGTATAAGGTGTTGCTCATCTTAAGTCATGTAAGTGAAGCATACAGCTTCACTAAATGAAGCATACAGCAATGACAGTAAATAGTAAAATAGGTGTGTCATTGTATCTCAGTAGCACGATGAGAAATAGTATCTGGAAATCAACAAAACCCTAGAAAGAATGTGTTGAAGATGTCACAGCTGTTGTTGTGCTGTTGCATCTGAGGTACCAGAGATGTGCATTAACCATCATTGCTTATAAATGTTCCTCTCCAAGTTTTAAGTCTGTGACTTAAACTGTGGGGCCAGATGCAGGCCCAGAAGCAATACCTATAAGGAAGAAATGCAGGTTTCCCCTTAATTACACTTTCTCAGATGAAATCTCAAACTTTTTTGGAACTTGGTGTATAATTTCAATTTAGAAACACAAGTTGGACTGCAAGCAGCAGCTGCTTCTTGCAACACAGCTTTTGAATGATTGGCAGCAGGGCTGTAAGAAAGAGTAAGGGTTCTTAGATACCTGAAGCCATGCATTCAGTGCTTGTAGGATTTGGAATGTGCTATGTTTATACATTCTAAGTTTCAGGTTTTCCTTTGGAAGTGGGTTTGATTGTATCTTTAGCAAAACTAGGTTTTTCTTGAAATTGGGCAAGTAAGCTTCACTTCTCTGTGGATGACATTCTTACTCTCAGTCTGTGTTTTCCATCCAAAATACCATGTTTAGTGTTAGATCTATTTGCATTGTCTCTGTAAAGTGAATTGTAATGATTTTGAGCGCACACAGGGCCTCAAGAGGTAGGTCTGGTCCAACCCCCCAGCAGGGTGAAGGAGAGCAGGTTGCTCAGGTCCGTCCAGTTGTGACTTCAAGCTGAACAGACACTTCTTCATTGTATGCTATTTGCTCTAGCTGTTGCAGTGGATCTGTGCTGAACTTGCTTCAATATGTCAATGCTTCTTTCTTACTGGGAAGCCCAAAATGACACTGTTGCAGGTGCAGTTCCAGTCAGAGTAGAAGGAAATAATCTCTCCCCTGGACCTGTTGGCTGCAGTCCTGTTAGTGAAGCCTGGTATTCAGTTACATTTTTGAGTTGCAGATGAACACTGCTAACTGCATATTCTGGTTGCAACTAAGGAACTATTTCCTTCTGTATGCTTTTGTGAAAGCTTGCTGTATTTTGAGATGCAGAAAAGACAGACTTCATCTGTAAATAAGTTCTCATAATTTGAGTTTTCAGTGCATGAAATGACTTTTTAGGCTCTAAGATTTATATATCAACAGATTTTTTTTATCCTTGTAATTCATCTTAAACTAGCTAATTTGCTTCTCAAACGAAGCCTTTGTTTGAAAATATTAGTACCTTGAGCCTAAGGGTTTTCTAACTTACCAGAATGAAAAAGTTCATTAGTGGACTTGAAATAAAATACAGTTGATTCTTCAGGTAGTTGTGGCTCTCAGCACTTGTCATCCTTTGTTTAAAAAATGTTTTGTTTTGAATCCTGGCTGTTTGGCTTTGCTTGGTCAGGGCTATGTAATATGCTGTATTCTTTAAGTGGTGGCAGTTATCTCTTGGAAGCTTGGTAGCTTTCCATGTATACTTTTTGTTCCAAAGGATCAAGATATGTCAGTAGTATTCACAATGATCATTCTGGGTAACAAGTAGTTATCTTAATTCGGGTTATTCAATATAACTTATTCTAAATTATGTCATATGGAGGAATAAGTTGATTAAAAATGTCATGTTATGCCAGCCTATTTAGTTATTCCTTCTGAATGAAGATATTACTAAATTTCAGTTAGCTGAAATTGTGACACATTCCATAGAAGTCTTTTCTCAAGGTCGAACTGTTCTAAAATATTTACCATCATATCTAATCCAATTACTGTCGAGAGTCATCTGAAAGTCTTATCTGTTTTTCTAATTCAAGTAACCAGCTGGAGACCTGCAGATGGTGTTGACAATGCTATCTGCCATTATGAAGCATCTTCACTTTACTGGTCACCTTTTCTAGGGACATGTCATGTTAGGAAATAATGGGATGTTGTGAGTGATGTGTTACTTTACAATTTTTTTTTCCTCTTTTGTAGAGTAAGTACTATTGACTGGTGTTAATTGGGGGGGAGAGTGGGGAGAGAAGTGGAAATCGGTTTTCTCTAACTGAGATACAGAATGCAGAACCAGGAAGGATTAGTTCAGCCAAATGCCTTCCTTGTATTTTCACTCTGTGTTAGTGGAGAAGCATGCTTTCTCCAATTAAGCTGTTTTGCACTTTAATTATCTGCAGAATGTGCCTATTTGTGTGTTGTGTCCCTAGTGGCTAGTAGTTGTGAAATCCCAGTTTAACTTCTTTTTTGTCTGCTGATAGTGTGTAATAGATTCCAGAAATCAATCTGCTGCATAAAGTAGTATGTAACTTAGTATTTTAAATTATTCTGATAGTTTTATAAAGGAAAGTTCATTGGAGATCTGTTGAAGGAATGGAGGAGTTTCTCTATTTAGATACAATCATTCTAGACACTGTAGGGATTTGGTTTGGCAAGATCGTCTTGGCAAGGTCAAGCGGCGGACCTTCCTGAAAAAAGACCTTTCTGTAACTCCTGACTCTTCTCTCCCCAGGAAGTAGCGAGCTGTAGCATTTGGTATTGTTAAAGCAGCTTGTTATCTAATGAGGAAGTTGAACCTTTAAATATTTATCCTCAGAAACTGATGATTGTCAGCTTGCTAGCTTGTTAAAAGGCTGCTAAAAGTTAAACTATATAGGCAGCAGCATATCACTCACAGCTCTAGGAGGTGGGAAGTCTGTACTTCAACTGCAGCTAGGGACTGTTTCCAAACCAGGGGGTCAGAACTGAGGGAAGAACAGGCAAGTTCTGGGTTGCTTATGGTCTCTAGTGTTCAAATTGTTTAGATACCAGTTTCTGCTCTGAAATGGGCTTTAAGTGGGCTTTGAAGCATAATAAATGAAGAAAACCAGGAAATCTCGTTATACCTTAGCATGAACTCAGTACACCCCTCCTTGCACTGGAGCGATTTATGGTCTGGCTCGCATGTCCTGCTGGCTGCCCTCTGACATGACATACCATACCAGTGTTCCATATAAGCCTTTATGCTGCCTGTCTGCAGCCTTAAAAATGCCTTGACAATTTGATTCTTAATTCTGTTAAAATCTGCCACTCTGCAGTGGAGGATACTTAAGTAGTATTTGTAGATGTGGCTGGTTTTATGGTGTTAGAGAAGGAGTAAAATTTAACGAGCACTGTCAGGTCTTGGGTACAAATAAGCCCTCTGCTATCTGGGTCGCAAAAGGCCCAGTATGTGATGGGGTGTTTTTTGCCTACACGACTCAACACTGTAATTGACTTTGATTTTTACAAAACTTATGCAATCCTGGTAGAGAGATGGTTTTTTTCAAAGTACTGAAATGTGTTTTTTAATACAGAATCTGCTTTGTATCTTCTCCTTATGCCCACAGTTTATCTAAAATGGGGAACTGAGTAACTGGGATCTGTCAGAACAGGCAATAATTGACACATCTGTAGGAGAAATTGTACACAATAGTAACGGGGTTACCTGTGTAACTCTTAGCTTGGTGTTACTTGCTTTCACATTGTCTCCCATAAAAACACGCTCCTCCTGTATACCCTCTTGGTAGAGGAGAGTAAACTTGATTTAATGGAATGTAATTGTTATTCAGACCTGAATACTCTCCAAAACTGTTGAATTATTATCCTATAAGTTTGAATTAGCTGACTTTTTATTTGTTCTGTGTTAATCAGTACTATTTGCTTTCCTTTTAGATCAGTGCATTGTTACTCGGACGTACCTCTTTCTTCATAAATTTTGGTTCTTCAGTGCTGCCTATTACTTTGGGAACTGGGCATTCATTGCAGTAAGTACTTTGATTATAAAGTTCACTGAATCAAGATGGATAATTTACGGTACTTGTCATTGAATCATTTGCATCACTACACTACCATTTTGTGTTACATATATTGCCCTTGTTGAATAACACTAATTTTTACTACCTATTTTAAATTTGCAGGTCTTTTTAATTGGATTAATTGTTTCATGCTGCAAAGGCAAGAAATCGGTCATTGAAGGTGAAGTGGATGAAGATGATTCAGACATGAGTGATGATGAACTGTCTGTTTATTACCGTTGATAGCTTTTTGCCTTCAAGATGGGAAAATGTAATTAAAGTTATTTTGAAAGTCGTACCCATATGGAATTGGTATCCAAATAAGCATCCTTGCACCTGTAAGAATAGAGGAAATAAGTGTACTCACTTAAAGGGGTAAAAAAAGAGTATCACTTTTTGAGTGTCACTATTATATTGGAGCAAATATTGAAGCTGGGTTTGAATAATATATGGAAAGTACTCTTTTATGATTAAATGTATATGTAACTTTCTGATGTATAATTTAATGAACTGCTGTAACTATTTCATAATTCATGATGCTTTTCTGTTAACTTAAGTTTTCTTAAATACTTTCATGCCTACCTTTTGGGACTTTTTTTTATTCAAGCTCATAAATAAAGCTAGCTAAAATCCTGCATAACAGCTGGTGTAAACATTGCTAGAAAGATTTGGATGAGGTTTACACTTTCAGAAGTATGTGACTTAACTATTGTATTAGTTTTGCTGGCATTTCTGGGATTCCCATATAAAACTATAGCTAACAAAAGGCTGTTCTTAAAGTATGCCAAAAACTTCCACTTCAGTGGCAAAATTCCAGTTTGTGACGATTAAGTCATTTTCATACTATTATACCCACTGAGTTACCATTGGAATCCTCAGGTAACTATGAGGTGGCTTTTGCTCTATCAAAGGAAATCATTAGTGTAAATGGCAATATTCAGCATTGTTGCAGTGTTTTAGTACAGTTCAATTCTGAAGTTGCCAGGTGCCTCAGTAATAACCAATGGAGTAATTAAGATGTGATTAATTTTTAACTTATTTTTCTCTTTAATGCATATTGTCTAGTTTGAAGTTTAAATATTTAATGTAAATGTTGTCAACTTGTTTACAAGCCAATATGTTTATATAAACACGGTTCATAAATATTTTTGTCATTCATGTTGTCTTTGTAAAATGATGTTATTTTAGCTGTATAGTTACTGAGCTATATTTCTAGGGCTGGAAAATATTTTCAGATATCCTTTGACAGACTCTGAAAGAGAAAATGTTTACAAGTACAGGTTTTCAAACTTCTAATGCTGCCTGAGGGAAATTATAGTCCATGCAAGCACATGGAAATGTAATTTAGGTAATCTTTTTATAAGACTAATTGTTAAATAATTATTGAAATGTAAGGGAATTATTAATATAATGTCCTGCTTACATGTTTGTGAACTCTTTAAACTAACAGTTTTCTGTTCAGTTATTTGAAAAACAGTCTGCCTCTTCCTGCATTATTTCAGAAGAGCAGGCTCTCAGGAACTTCTTAATTTTAATTCAGTTTCAGTATTTCAGGAAGTCTTAGGTGAGTTGCTTAGTTAATGCATGAATCCAGGGAACTGATGTTTGAACTCCTACAGGAACAAGCAAAGCTGTGCCAGCTGCTCCAATAGTACACAAGTGTGTGGCATCCTGGAAGAATATCTGATGATGTAGTTTAGTCATGAGCTGCAGATACGCAGTCAAGTCTGCTCAACTAATAGCAATCAATCTGTTTGCTACTGATGAGACACTTGAAAGGACAGGAATGTATTCAAACACTGATGGTGGGTACTGAAACTTGACTAGGCAGTCTGAGCTCCCTTTGACTAGAATTAGCTGAACACTAAACATGACCATTGGGGAAACTTTCAAGGAATAATTTATAAGGAGTTTAAGTAACGGAAGGTGGAACCTGATGTTGAATGTCTGGAAGGTATGTCCAGAGGATATCAGGAAGTTAGTGTTCTTTGTGGATGCCCTGGTGGAAAACTTACATGGGCTATTTTAAATAAAGTTAACTGCTCCTTTTTTGTGGGTTTTGTTCATATTTCATCTTCAGCTTTAACCAATGATAGTTATCACTTCCTTCTTTGGCTTGTATCATATACAGATTTGTTAATCTTTCTGGGTGTAAGATTGAGCTGCGCTACCTGATTTTGCAGAGTTGTATCCATTCTATCCTAACTTCTTGCTGGGGAGATTGGTGCTTGTCTGGGGAAGATTGGCAGGAAGCCATGTAGCTGCTTGCATGTTACATGCAGGATTAGGGGTCGCTGGCTGAGATGCCTGGCCAGTCCCTGGATATAAGTTGCTGTAGGTCTCCCCTGCTTCCAGGCTTTTCTTCATTTCCAGGTTCTTCCTAATCCAGTCCCATTTCCTGTCGAAATAGTCTATATGTAGAAATACAATGAGTTGCCTTTGAATTGGTGGATTGTGTCTTTAATTGGAGGATTCTGTAAGTACCACTTTTTTAATCCAGATGTTAACCATATTTACAACCAGCCCATTGCTAGTTGCAGCTAGCAAGAAGCAGGGTTTTTCATGGGAGTTCAAAAGTTGTTTCAGACACTTGCTGTCACCTTCTGTCATACAAGAAGTAAATAACTGTTAGCATTTATGATCAGAATTATTCATCATCTGCCACATCCTCACTAAAGTTTCTCAGGAGTTAATGAACTGTTTGACAAGGTTTTAAAAGACTTTTGTATGCACTAATGTAATAAATACATACACTCAGAATTCATCTCTAATCAACATTTCATGTGACAGAAACTTGACATTAACTGTACTGTGCCTTTAAAATAAACTAGAGGTGGTTTTGAAGTTTACTGTGTGCTGAACTCACCAACCGGATTGGTGAAATGATGAAATGATAATCCAGAGTTTTCTGCAGGTTTTGGAGCAAATTTGAACTTTCCAGTCATGTTATAATACAGTACTGTACCTTGTAAGCAAACATCTAACATCTTCAACTGAATCTTCAGAGTTCTCAACTTTCTGGACTAAAGTCATTTAAAGGCATCAGAATTGTTTCACTGCTTTGATTTATAAGAATGATATTCCAAATCCATCGCTGTAGTGAGAGCTTTCAAAACTTCTGGGTTGGTGCAGTGCTATTGTCAGACCTGGCTTAAATTAGGGGTTTGGGTTTTCTTTTTATTGTACTCTTCTGTTCAGCTCCTACCATGTTGGAGGCTCATGGACATTTAGAAACTAGTGAACCTTAAATCTTGCTGACACGTCAAGCATAAACCATGGTCACCAGGAACATGTTTAATAGAATTCAGCAGTAACGTGCCAAATGGGTCCTCATCGTGCTGCTTGTTCCATGGTGATCGGTAGTTTGTCTGGAGTTACAAATCATAAATACAATAAAGCCTGTAATAGTCTGGTTTGTTTCCTAGCTGAGAGGTGACAGTGTGCTGCAGATTTCCTGCTGTTTGTCAGAAAGGAGTGAAAAGCCTTTCCTGGTAAAGAAGGAAAGAAACATCTGCTGCATTTTTTTGTATTTTCTGCTTTGACTTCTGGAAAAGATTTCAGGGTGGACTTGAGTTTTTTTACACTGAAAACAGTAATTTACTTTTAGGTAGTGTGCCATTACCAGAGTTGTGCCACACAGAACAGTAATTTCATGCTTAGGTAATGTGACAACTTAAGTTAAAAACTAATTAACCCTTTCAAAGCTCATGTTTTGCTTCTGAATAATCAGTGTAGACTTCACTCTTCAGATTCTTTGAGATGTCGTCTTCTGCTTAGAAACCGTATTTTTTGGACTCACAGCTGTTTTGTTCTTTGACTTTCTCAGCACAAGTTCCTCAATTGGACAGTGGCCTACAACAGCATTTCGAAAAACGTTACCTCCTTGTAGAAACTGTTATGTGGTTTATCCGAAAATACTAACTAAACTACTGGTGTGTATAGCAGAGCTACAGTTGAAGTGTTTAAGAAAACTGATTAAGTGTAGAATGTAACTTGTCCTCCTGTAAGTAAGTAGATATTCAATCCATTATGACAGTGCTGAAACAGTTCTGGATATGGGTAGGGAAATAAAGCACTGCTTGTGCGATTAAGCAACGGAAAAAAATTCATCCCTTTCTGAAATTGTCTAAAATAATTTGAAATACTCAAGCTGTAACGTTTTTCAGGCTCTTAGGTTGAAAATCATAGTTTGTATTGATAATACATTTTCTTACATTAGTGTAGATCTGTTCTCTTGCAACCTGCAAAGTTAACTTTCTTGCAGATAAAGCAAAGAAATTAAACTGAGAATCTTTTTTTTTTGCAAATGTGTATTTTGACTGTACTCTCAAAAGAAAAGCCTTGTTTTGGTTCTGGTAAGAGATCAATTCCTGTTAATAGTCTAAATTTTAAAACAAATTCTGCTTGTAAATTAAGACACTTGTCAATTCTGGATAATTATCTTGACCAACTTTAGTGAGATGTGGTTGTTACAGAAATTAGCTGGAAGTTGGACTAATTTTAACATCCTCCTATTCGGAGAGAATGCACGAGTGACAGCACTTCAATCAATTTTATAGCTATAAAGAGGATTATTTCTTTGAAATAAACAGCCAATTTAAGCAGACTTAACAAAACCATCTTTATAGCTTTCTTCGAGGTTCACCTCTAGGAAAAAAGTGATACATTTAGGGGGTCAGACAGAAGAATTTTGGTTTCTGGAGGACTAATCTTAGAGGTAAACCACACTGAACTGGTAAGTTTCCTGATCCTCCTGTGTTCACTGCCTAGAAAGACATGTGGGGCTGATTAAGGTTCAGTTTTAATTTTCCTTGTTGTAAACATATCTGTTTTTTTCCCCAGAGAAGGTATGCAAGTTGTCTGTAAAACGTGCAACTTTTTTTTAGTTATTTTGGAGAATGATGTCAAAATCCTTATGAGAATCCAAGTATCTTGCATAAAGGTAGAGACTGTGAGAACATTCAAAGCAAATGCTAAGGTTGAACACGTGTGTAGTTCCTACTGAAATTCAAGTCGGGATATGGGGTTTTTCACCAGAACGTATCAAACTTCCTGTGAGGAAGTAAAATATAGATTGATTTAATAGCGCCTCAGCTTCTGCTAAGCTGCTTAAACATAAATCATGATGTTACTGTGAGCTGTATAGAGTTTGAAAATTCTCACACATGTAGTGTGTCACTTAAACTGAGAGTACTTTGGAGTCAGGACAGCAAGGCTTTTATTTATGTGAATGTCTATGATATTCCCCCCCGCCTCCCCAGCCATGCAGCTTATGAACTTATTATTGCATTAAACACTTGAAGGAATATCCTGGGACTGAAATGTTTGATTCTGACTCTTAATGTATAATTTAAAGGTATCACTTATGTCCTAAACTTCTGAGTTGTATATGTGTTCTCTAAACTTTTAAGTTAGAACAGAATTCTTAATTGCTTGCTGACTTTACATCATTTCCAAATAGAAATGATCAAGATGCTGATGGCAGGCGTATCTGACTTGTGTGGAATATTCTTTTGGAATGGGTCTGTGAAGAAACTTCAATTTATTTTAAAGAAAAGTGGCTTTTTCTGTTTCGAGGTGCATAGTCCTGAATGTAGAACCTGAAAGTTAAGTTCTTAACAATGGACATAACTTTCTAGTGCATGGAGGGGGGGAAAAAAAAAATCACAATTATAAAACTAACTCCGGAGGAATCCTCTTTTTCCCAACCTCTGAAGCAGGTGCTTTATCTTTTTTCACAAATTGATTTTGAAGAAATAATGGTAGTTTTATTAATCTTCTAAAGTAGAAAAATATACCTTTTAAGTTGTGCAGACACTGATAACAGGATTATTTTGGTGTAGGATTTCAAATATGAGGGATGCAGCTCCTATTGAAAACCTTTGGGAATTGAGATCCCAGGTGACTTGGAATATACCTCTTGAAGTACTTAAGGAAAACAAACCAAACTGTATTCCTTACCAGTTCATGAAGGAATTTAAAAAAAAAAAGTCCTTTTAGTGAATGGAGTTGAACATGCTAGCAGTTTTTCTGTATTTTAAAATACATTCATGAAAAACTAATACTTGACTAAGGCAATCATTGTACAACAGTTTTTAGGCTTAACTAGTCATGTCCCTAGTTCTGATAGGGATCAGAAGGGGGTACTGTAAGAAGTTGAATTGCATCTTTCCTGAACTAGCTTTGAGAGTAGTGTTAGGATGCTTAATGATAGAGAGAACACTTTTTTTTTGTAGATACTATTTTTAATATGTGACTCCCAGCCTGGT
The DNA here is from genome assembly GCA_013396915.1 of Stercorarius parasiticus. Lineage (NCBI taxonomy): Eukaryota > Metazoa > Chordata > Aves > Charadriiformes > Stercorariidae > Stercorarius > Stercorarius parasiticus. The sequence continues at coordinate 327,561 of VWZL01001220.1, read as the reverse complement.
GCTATTTAAAGCCTGTCCAAACACTACCTGACAATAGGCTGGAAGATTCTGATATCTCTAGGAAAAGAGTGTGTTTGAAGAAGGAATATTTCACAGACTAGACAAAGGTTAAGAGAAAGGACTCTTCCATGTGCTAGATCCACAGAAGAACTTACAGCTTGCACTGTAGCGCCCAATACTACTTAAATTTTAGGAAATATAGTATCTGAAAGTTAGATTGCTACTTCAGTCTAGGCTAATTCTCAATTTTGTGGGGAGAGTTAATGCTGCAGGATGGCGTATGCAAAACTATAGTGCTAAGGAAGGAGCTTGCTGGTTGTACTTGTGCAGGACCTAAACCTGGTATATAGGTTCCTAAGTTTTGATCTAAAAGAGGTTTTCATTGCTGACAGAATCAGATTTCTTTACTACATCAGTCAACAAGGGAAGAGCTACAGATGTCATCTGTCTGGACTTCTGTAAGGCCTTTGACACAGTGCCCCCAACATCCTTCTCTCTAAATTGGAGAGGTATGGATTTGATGGGTGGATTGTTTGTTGGATGAGGAATTAGCCAGAAGGTAGTGGTCCATGGCTCAATGTCCACAGGTAGATGAATAACAAGTCATGTCCCTCAGGGATCTGTATTGGAACCAGTACTGTTTAATATCTTCATCAATGACATAGTTGGACTGAGTGTACCTTCATCAAATTTGCAGAAAACACCAAGCTGAGTGGTACAGTTGACATGCCTGAGGGACAAGATGCTGTCCGGAGGGACCTGGACAAGCTTGAGAAGTAGGCCTATGTGAACCTCATGAGGTTCAACAAGGCCAAGTGCAGGATCCTGCACCTGGGATAGGATGAGTACCTGTACCAATACAGGCTGGGGAATGAAGGGATTGAGAGCAACCCTGCTGAGAAGGACTTGAAGGTACTGGTGGTTGAAAAGCTGGACATGAGCTGTCAATATAAGGAAGATATTTTTAACAGTGAGGGTGGTGAAACACTGAAACGGGTTGCCCAGACAGGTGGTAGATGCCCCATCCCTGGAAACATTCAAGGTCAGGTTGGACAGGGCTCTGACCAACCTGATTGAGTTGAAGATGTCCCTGCTTATTGTAGGGAGGTTGGACTAGATGACCTTTAAAGGTCCCTTCCAACCCAAGCCGTTCTATGGTTCTCCATAGAATCATTCTCTTGATGAGTTGGAGCTCAATAGCTGTACTGCCTATTTGGGAATGTGTCTTTGTATCTTTCATAGGCAAGAGATAAACATGTGGTGGAAGCTGGATGGGTGTTGCAACACTGATATTTAGACCTGGCACTTCAATTCTTTTGTATTCATATCAAAGATTAATGAGAAGTGGGACTCCCTGCTTCATGCAGACAACCAGCTGGCTGCAATACTTGCCGAGTACTGGTAGATCATGACAGTATCCTCAATTTGAGTAGAATAAACTTTTGTTTTCACACCTGGAAAAGAATCCTTATTGCTGTTCTCTGAGGGAGCACTCAATATCCCTGCTGTTGAACTTGATGTATTGCAGACCTCTAAACATCTTTTGACATCAAAGAGTGAAAAGCAGAAGAACCAGCTGCTATAGATAATTGCTCTGCATTGCATCCGCAAGCCAAGAGTTATGGTGGTGTGCCTGGCAGCAAATTATAATTTTGGGGACCTTGGAGGTATTCCAAGAGTAGTTAGGCTGGTTTTACAGGCTTGAAAAAAGCTGCATTGTAACATAATCAAGCAAAAGAGCACTCATTCATCCCACATCCTACCATCTTGCCCTCCTGAAGAAAGGATTTATCATGCTGTGGAACCTGTGATACTCATGTGGTGTGTGTGGAACAGGCATTGATATGCAAGACTTGCTGAGCAGATAAATGGTGCCAGCTCTACATGCTAACAGTAGAAATCAGTATCCCACCAACAGGAATGCTGCCTTCTTTCACTGATGAAGCACGTCTACTTTTTGCTTTAGAAGAAGCTTAAGATCAACATCCTGACAAGCTGGCATCCTCCTACAGTGGAAGAAGGAGCTGTTTTAATGCCTTTCAACTGTTTCCACAGACTTCCGGTGCAACTGCACAAGTCATGTGAGGATGGTTCTGTCTCATCCTCTTAGCTACGTGTGAACAGTCCCTGTTTTGACAGGCTTGCTGGATGTGTCTTCACAGTTCCCAGTAAGGCTCCCAGGTCCCCTGCCAAAGACACAGTGATAAGTACGTCATTCAGACTTGGCAAATCTGCGATTGGGCTGGATGAGTAATATGGAGAAGGGCTGCTCTTCACCATTTCTGTCTTAAGGAATGTACTCTAAATAGAAATGTTCCCATATTAGTATTCTGTTTTAGGCTAGTGCCTGAACAAATCTTTGTAGCAGCAACTCTGAGTTGTCTGATACGATGGGGATGTTTTGAACTGAAGAACTCATCACAAAAATGCTAGCATATCACTCCTGATAGTGTTACTTTGATTCCATCTGTTTCTGAAGGACCTTATGTAGATTTACCTATTCATTTTAAATTAAACATAAGACTTAACTCACTGTTCTCCAATGACTTTTTTTTTTAGGCTTTATGACTTTGACTTTGTTTTTCAACTTATTTTTCAAAATGCTTTTTCAGGGTTGTCATCCAGTCCTGGGGGCAAATGATCTCTAAATGCTTTGAGGAATCCACTCATTTTGTTAAAATAGGGTTGCAAGAATTATCCTCAAGTAGTGTGGGAGTTGCATTTAAGGAATCTGGTTGCTTAGCTGAGTTCTAAGTCACGATCCTCTCATGGATAAAAGAAACTACATATTCTTGCTGCACCTAGTGCCCTGGTTTTGCTCTGTGACACAGATGTATTCTTTAGACTCTTTCCAAATCTGTTCTCAGTGATTCTTTTTCAAATCCTCGGCTCTTTAACTGCAAAGATTATGCTGCTAGTTGGCAGATGTACTTTATTTCCCTTACATTTTATCACAGCTCTACCAGCATCATTTTTTAAGTACGCCAGTACTCCCAGACCTGTAATGCTCCTGTGTGAACAATTGCAGTTATAAAACTTTACATATTGGACTTGACTATTAAATTTCATGCTGGATGAGAGCTGTTCTCCATACTGTAATGGATTCAGCTAGCTGCTCTTGCTCCCACTGTTCTGAAGAGGATCCTGCTCTGTAGTCACCTGCAGTGGCTGTCATCAATATGAAGAATAAAAAAAAAAAACTCTGATGTGCTCCAGTGGGTGGTTTGGCAGAGTGTCTCAGGAGTTGCGCAGCCCCAGCAAGCCATATCCAGTTTTTAACTATCCTTAAAGCACTTATATTTTTTTGCTGTTGTGTTAGTCTCAAGAGCTAGTAATGAGTCATATTGCTTGCATCTTTTATGTTCATAGAATAGTTTGGGTTTGAAGGGACCTTTAAAGGTCATCTAGTCCAACCCTCCCTACAATAAGCAGGGACATCTTCAACTAGATCAGGTTGGTCAGAGCCCTGTCCAGCCTGACCTTGAATGTTTCCGGTGATGGGGCATCTACCACCTCTCTGGGCAACCTGTTCCAGTGTTTCACCACCCTCACTGTAAGAAATTTCTTCCTTCCATCTAGTCTGAATCTTTCCTCTTTTAGTTTAAAAGCATTATCCTTTGTCCTGTCACAACAGGCCCTCACAAAAAATTTGTCCCCATCTTTCTTATAAGCCCCCTTTAAATACTGAAAGGCCACAATAAGGCCTGTTGAAGTTTACCCTAAGATAAAACACCCCTCCCTGCTGCTGAGCACCACACACCCCACACCTCTCACCCCCCACCAAACAGAAAAAGGCCAATGAGATGTCAGACTCTTTCAGTTATTTTGGGGAATTCACTGATGTGTCAGAATACTGAAAAAAAAGAGCAAGTCTAGTGTTTCTTTCACTTGGAGAGCTGAAAGTAGTTGTCAGAGAAGTCTAGCCCAGTCAGCTTCCAAGAAAAATAGTTGAATAATTAAGTGCGTGGAAGCATACCAGCATATAAGTAATAATTGACAGAGATTTACCGAAATCAATTTTCTACTCCGAGGAAGGTATGGCTACTGTGGGCAGAGAAGAAAGTCGTGGCTTTAGAAAGCATTTTGACAGTCCTAGTGGCATTCTGATAACTTATCTCAGGAAACCTACTAGTGGGTAAATGCAAAAGTGATTGGAGAACTGCTCTCAGAAGATATTATCTGATCATTAATAAACAAGGATAAATGTGTCAAATTGGCTATTGCTGTCTGTCCTGGATCCAGTGTTATACAATAGTAACATTATGGATGGACCTGGATGATGGAATGAAGGGTAGATTTAATAAACTTGCAAATAGTTTAAGTCTGGGGAGGAGTGTAAGCACTGTAGAGTAAAAGAATAAAACTTAAAATGTTCTGACAAATTAAAGGAATGGGAGAAGTGATCAGGCAGAAAATCAAAATGAAGAACAAGTGACTACCAGTTCTAGTTTAGAAAAGGCTCTGGAAATTACAGCGCGTTACAAGCTAAACAAGTAGAGCTTTTGTAGCTACTATCTTTTTCATCTCTTAACAAATTGGGAACACATAAATAAGTAGCTGACTTGCAAGAACTGTGAAATCATTGTTCTGCTTAACAGCCTTATAGTTTGACTTGGAATACTTCCTGCTGTGCTTGGTACCATGTTTCAGAAGCACGTAAGCAAATGGAACAAAATTCTCAGGAGGGTAACAGAATGATTAGGTGTGAAAATATGACTTACAGGGACAGGCTGGATGAAATTCTGGGAAAACCGTTCTCAGAGCAAGAACAGTCAAGTACTGGAGTTTGTTTTTCATGAAAGTTATGGAGTCCGTCACGCAAGATCTTTCTCTAGCCTGTTCTTAAGCATGTGTTTGAAGGAAAGTGTCTGTTCTTACTGTGTCAAGGAGCTGCAAGATGCTGCATTATGCTTCCAAATGATTAAGCTGTTAAATAAAGGTTTGCAGTCATACTAAGGAGCTCACATTAGAGTCCATATCTAATTAACATCTGTCTTGTGAAAGCCTCTTGTTAGTGTAGTGGACAATGCTTCTAACCTGCTGTTCATGATTTTCTGGTAGTCTCTCTGTTACTTCCCACAGGTGATACTCAGTGAGAAGGAGACCAGAGGCAGGAGTGTTGGACTATGATTTATAGCATAGTGGCGTTTCTATGTTGGTTTAAAGTAGTTACAGGTGTTCCAGGTTATGGTTGTTCCAGAGGCTGAATTCACACTATAGAAGTGGCTCATCTGAAGTTAATTTCCCATTATTGTGGTTTGTACAAGAAGAAATTCAGGTTTTAACAAATATTGTCAAGGAGCAGATGAAGAAAAAATTGCAACTCTGACTTCAGCTAATATCTCTTTAAGAGGGAAGAATAAGGCCAAATATATGCTGCCGGTGAAGATAAACTGGGACAAAAAATAAATATCTGAAAAGCTGTAAATCAATTTTAGTGACAAAATCGCTAATGGAAATGGGCTGATTGGGGACAGAATTTCTGGAAGTTAAGCAAATAGTTCAGAGAAAATCAAAATGTGATAATATGCTGCACTTAAGTGAAATACCTTCCCTCTCCCTCTGCATCCCCCTGTTAAAGAGCATTTGTGCTCCTGTTTTCACATTGGGACACTGATAATGAGGTATTCAGGTAAGGATTGCAAGAAAACCTTATCCATAGAAGAAAGTGTAAAAAAACAAAACCCAAACAAAAAAAAGAAACCAACCAACGAAAAAAAAAAAACAAAAAAACCCCACAACAAACAAACAAAAAACCAAAAACCCAAACCCACTAAAGTGTAGGAAAGATGTTGTAGAAGAAAATACAACTTATTTGATGACTTACTCTTGACAGGTTAAACACTTCTCTTAACTGTCTATATGTTGCTTACAAATAAGCTTGCTTATATGTTCCAGTCTTTTCTTGGCAATTGAATTTAAGCTATTTTATGACTTTTTGACTCCCTGTTGTACTCCTATGAAAGGCAGATAATGACCTTTTCCATCTTTTATTGGAATTTCTCTTCACGGTCCTGGTCTTCATCAGTTCTACTGTATCAGAATAGATAAAGACACAAGGATAGCTGTAATGTGAGTCGGACCAAACATCTGTCTAGTCCAGGGTCCCAAAAGCTCAGGAAAAAAGATTAAAAATAGGGCAAATGTGTACTGATGCTTTCCAAAACATCTTCTCAATATCTAGTGGTTCATTGAGATCTTGCCTTTTCTCTCTGTTTCCAGACAGAATTCTTGCCTCGTTTGTCTTTTCACTTTTCTTGTTCATCCTCTTGTGACTGTCATATGTATGGAAAATTCTTTGTGATTAAGAAGGAGGAGCATCTATCTCTTTTTGCCTTGAACTTTCTCATTCGACTTTGCTACACTTCGTAATTTGAACCCATTTTCATTTAATATGCTGCTTTTTTCAATTTCTAAGTCGCTGAACAGGTCGTGAGTTCTTGTCCTTTAGCTGCTCAAAGATTCTTTTTCTCTGTGCTCTTACTATCATTCTTTAAGAATTGGAATATCTCTCTTTTCCCCACTATAAGCTTATCCTTGTCTCCCAGCTATCATAGCTAGCAAATTTGTTTTGAAGACTACGTTCTTAAAATCTGTGCTGCTCCTTCTCTGCCTAACTAAGGATGCATTAGGAGTATCATTCCATAATCAGTTCTGTAGAAGTTTGCCTCTTACCCACCCTTTCAACTAAATTTTCCAATTTATGTGAATCAACTATAGGAAAATCTTCCTCTATTTGTTTTCTCCAGCTTGTAAGAGGTGGTTTACTATTTTTTACTGTAAGACATTGATGAAGAATCTGTATTTTATTGTACTTGTTTCCACAACAGAGGCCCAGGTACTAACTTATCACTAGGTTGAGCACTTCAGAGTATTTCAATAGGTAAAAAAAAAAAAAAAAAATCCTTATTCCTCTCATCTGCCTGGTTTGGTACTGTAAAGTAGTCTGTACACCATGATGAAGTGCTTGGTTTTTTTCTTTTCCTTCACTGCGCCTCCTCTGGTTTTATTGGCTTGGACTCAATGCTAGTCCAATGTAGCCATATGGTATTTGGTTGGTTTACAGCCTAGACAGAGAAGTCTTATTATAACCTCATCTACTGTTTAGATATGAGTAATAGTAACTGGAGAAAGAGACGTGTGGCGATGTGGATTGGGTATGACAGTAGGCGAAATCCTCACCTGGAAGATTTGGTTTTGGATTTCCTTTTGGTCCTATTTAAAATATACCCTTGTCCTCAGATATCCCAGTTGTGTGTTCTGTCTTTCAGGCTGGTGGCAGCCGAAGCCAGAGTTTCAGCCTCTGTTATCTGAAGTTGTTCTACTCTTAAAATAAATAGTTACTAAAGGAGGAGTTTACACCTGCCTCTCTTGGTAGTGCCCCTGGCCACTTGCTTATAGTGAATATCATCCTTTCTAGCCTAGCTGTAGTGGGTTGACCGTGACCAGCAACTGCAGCACCTACCCAGTTGCTGATTTATACCCCTCACTCCCACATGCTGTGATGTGATGGTGGAGAGAATCAGAAGAACAAAACCAAGAAAACTTGTGGCTTGAGATAAAGATAGTTTAATAAGTGAAACAAATCTGTGCACCCAAGCAAAGCAAAATAAGGAATTTACTCATTACTTCCCATCAGCAGGTAGATGTTCAGCTGCTTCCTGGAAAGCAGAGCTTCATCACGCATAACGGTTACTTGGGAAGACAAATGCCATAACCATGCATGTCCTCCCTGCTGCCTCCTCTCCCTGAGTTTTTTATTGTTGAGCACAACATCACATGGTAGGGATGTCTCTTTGGGCAGTTGAGGTCAGCTGGCCTGGCTGTCACCTCCCAAATTCTTGCCCACTCTCAGCCTGCTCACTGGGGAGCAGCATGAGAAACAGGGATGGCCTTGATGCTGTGCAAGCACCGCTCTGCAATAGCCAAAACATTGGGGTGTTATTAATGCTGTTTTAGTCACAAATATGAAACACAGCATCGCACTGGCTGCTATTAAGTTAACTCCACTCCAGCCAGGCTCAGTACATTAATGAGTACTTAAGTGGATTTTCTTCTTCCTCCTTAGTTGCAATCTGTGTTAGTTCTGTGTAGCTCTTCGTTGCCTGTGAGTATCATGTAGTTGTGCCTGTTTCTGTGCATGTTTTCTGTGGAGACAATGGGCATTTTGTAAGGGGTTGAAGATTCCTCTAAGTGCTTAGTTACCTAAAACATTATATATTACTGTCCTTAAACAAAAATGAAGTGATAAAAGCAATCAGAGAAAAAGTGAATACTATTTTCTACTGCTTCAGTTCAGGCTTTGGCTATATTTTCTTTATAATTTCTGGCAGCATCAAATTCCCTCCAAGATTCAAAAGTGCATCCTTGAAGCTTCTGTTCCGATCAAATTTTTACTGAACTCTCCTGAAAGAAAGAGTTCAGATCAGATGTTTCTATAGCAAAACTGACCATGTTTCAATCTTTATTTATGAATCAAAACACTTGAGTCCTCGTCTTCTGACTGCATTATTGGGTACTGTGATTCAGGTAAGAGTAGATCTATGGAACAAATCACCTGGTCTGAAGACTGTTGTGTCAATGCTATGTGCATTTTGGAAGGGTGTATTTGAAGTAGTTCTGATGCTGCAGACTATTTGTGGTTGGAGTTCATGAAGTTCGCTCTGGATGTGCATCTTTTGGTTTTGTTTTATTAAAAAAAAATAAATCCCAGTTTGTACACATAAAGACTGCTCTGCAATGATAAAAATAAGTTGCTCATTTCTGAGAGGTCTTATACGTGTGAAAGACCTAAAAGGGCTGGTGTTGGTGCAAATATATTGACTGGCTGGCAATAGAACATACAGTGCAATGACTGTGTGATAAAACTTGTGCCATTAATAAAACATCCCTTGGCCATTTCACCTGTGGGGTGAAACAGTTGGTGTTTGACCTGTTCTGAACCTCTCTGGGATCAGGTTCCAATAATCCGTAGGGCTTAAAAGCACCCTTTAGCTCTTTCGTTAGCTTTCTGGATCTGATGTTTTGCTGCGTGGTGTATTACTGCCAACACGAGGGACAAAAAGTGCTTCTCCCTTCAGCCCTGATCAGTTATGCTGTAGTGCTGAGTTCAGAGAACTGCCCAGGAAGTGATATGCTGGGAAAGCTCTTGGGCTGAAGAAAGAACTGTCCCCTTGTCTGCTATATCCTGCCTGAATTCATTTATTGCCTTATGATAGTGATGTGTATACTTTCTCTTTTGCCCCAGGTTGTATGTGGCTAAAATCTTTTTATATGTCTTTAATTAAAGTGTGCCAGGTTCTGAAACTTTCCCATGGGCACCCTGAGTTTTCAGGAAGAAATGATACGTTGCATACGACTTTGACTTTCACACTTCTTATGGATGCCTTCCTTGACCCTAGTCAGAAAGCAGGCAGGTGTGTGTCCCATTCCTATGTTGCTATCCCTATTCACTTTGCAAGGAGCTGAAATACATAATTCAACCACATGTAAATCTGCACCTTATGCTTGGTGCTGGAATATATGAATATCATGACTTAAATCTCTGGACTGCACCATTTAGAATTTTACTAGTTTGTGAAGAAGCAGACGAGTGGCCAAGTCCTTTTGTTGCAGCTCCCAGCACTCTAATTTCAGAACATTATTTACTGAGGGTCAGAATGAACAATGCGGAAATTAAATACCAAAAAAAAAAAAAAATGCAGCCTGTTTTGGTGTGGCAGACTGACCATCCCTTGTCTCAAGTGCTGCAGAAGGATTTAACTCTTTATTCTGAGTTGCTGAAGTTGAGGGATGAAAAACAGTAGTTGTCATACTTTTCTCTATTTGTACTGAATTTTACTACTGCAAATGTAGGTTCTACTGTTCATTTCAAAGCCAGGGTTTATACACAGCACTTTATAAGTTCTGTTCCTTGAGCCTCTTGAAGTATTTGTACGGGATGACTAATAACATTCTCATTAAATCTTCTTTTTCATTCTGTGAAGGTTCACTCTGAAGGCTAGTATTATTTGCTTTGTTTGAAGGGGTGTTACAGCTAAAATTTTTGTACTATTAGGTGAAATACGTTATACTGAAAAACTGTCAAACATGCTCAATTCCTGTTTACCATAGGAATTCATGAGCAACAGAAGACCATTTTATAATTTTAAAAAACATTCATTTCTTCTTGGAATCCAATTTTATTGAAATTGGTAGCAAGACAAGGTTTTGATTCCAAAAAATATGACTAAAGCATCAGGACAACAGGCCAGCCTCATTTCTCTTAAAAAGTGGTAATGACAATACAAAATTATCACTATGGGAAGAGAAAATAAGCCTGGCTTTTGTGTCTCCTTAGTCTCAGTTCTTTTCCTGACGGCTGTGGTCTGATTCAAAGATTCATAGTGATCTTAAAACGTCAAGCAGCATTATTCTACACAGAGCTCATGCGGGAATCTGCTGCAAGTGAAATGCAACTCCCATCAGCTGTTTCTGCTCTAGTTTCTAGATGGAAAAGTGAGCCCCAGCTCCTCCTCATAGGACTTCGAAATAAAATGTTCTTGAGCTCATATATGTGTACACTGGGTTTTCGGTGGGGCTTTGAAGTAGGAAGACTGTCGAATAATTGTATTTCATAGTCTGTTTCAAATCAGCTTGGGAAGGGATGTTGTGTATCACAAAGCAACAAATCATTGGAACATACAAATGGGAAATAGCATAGCAATTTCACTGGACAAAACGCTTCAGTCTTCAAAAGGAGAAAGACAAAAATCCCAGTATTTGAAAAAGAGTACAAGAACATTTAAAAATAAACACTAATGACTGAAGTGACCACATGGCTGAAGGACTACAAAGATGTTGAAGGGACTGGAGCACCTCTCGTATGAAGAAGGGCTAAGAGAGCTAGCACTGTTCAGCATGGAGAAGAAAAGGCTCAGGGCCGTCTCATCAATGTGTGTAAATACCTGAAGGGAGGGTGCAAAGAAGACAGAGACGGGCTTTTTTAAGTGGTGACCAGAGACAATGGTGTCATGGTTTAATCCCAGTTGCTTGCTCACTTGTCTCCCTGCCCCCCACTCCCATCCCCCAGTGGGAAGGGGAGAAGAATCAGAAAAAACAAGGAAAACTCCTGGGTTGAGATAAAGACATTTATTTTTAATGTCTTTAATGTCTAAAATTGAATATTTTAATAAGTAAAGTAAAAACCACACTTGTTCTCTGTCAGTTCTCACTTTGGGCTTGGTTCGCCGTCTGGTCAGTCTCATGTTTTATCCTCTACTTGAGATAAATGGTCTCCTTAGGTACTAATGTCTTCATGCTCAATGTCAATCCTTCCTTAGTGACCTTGGTGAAATAAGTGAGGAACCCATGGCTAGCTTTCAAGTGCTTCTGACAAGTGCCTTTATGCTTGTATGTGCGTGTATATATGCATTTATATGAATGTCGTGGTTTGGGCTGGACTGTCCCACATGGTACATGCATGTATATGTGTATTCCTGTGTATGTTAGCTGTTATAAATGCTTACCTGCTGGACCAAATACCCTTACAACCTTCCTGTCCTCATCTCATTCTAAATTTGTACTCTTCACCTGTAACTAGATTTACATGATAGTCGACTGTAAGTGCTAGGAATGAGCGCTCTCTCTTTTAATGGCTTTGTGAAATGTCAGCAACAATGGAATCCAATCATGATCTACATCTCTCAGGATTCCTGTAGCATAGACAAATGGTTTCTCTCCCATATTGCTCAGTCCCACAGTGCAGGGACTTTTATTATTTTCAAGTAGAAATTAAGCCAAAGCCCACTTATATTTGCTCACTATTAAGTAAATGACACACTTGTTATTTAAACGTGTTTTTTCCAACCTTGTTCACATTCTTCATTGTTATAGCTTATCGTAGGCTTTAGATGAAGGTTTTAATGATACAATCGGGTTTCTAAGGTATTCAGTGGAAGCAATACAAAAATGCGGTACTTTGCAAAAAGATCTGTGTGTAACAGCTCCACAGAAGCTGTGTGTGAGAGGACTATTGTCATGCTGAAGAACTCTACCTGGATACTGATTAAAATAATTGTCTCCAGTGCTTCCTTTTCTAATGAAAGTATATTCAGTCTAAACTACCACTCATGTTAAAAAAAAAAAAAAAAAAAAGAAGCCCGGCTTTGTTTTCTGTCACAGGCCTGGCTCTTTGTGCCTTTAGCCATACTTCATATCTCCATTGTTGTACCAGAACTTCGGAATGTTAGGAAGAGTATGGACTCTCTGAGGAACTAATCCTTCTTTTTACTGAATACCACTTGAGACTTTAAAAGATCTTTTTTTTTTTAATTGAACTGAGTGATAGATATACAATAAATTAATAATTTTTCTTTTCAAAACACTATTTGAACACTTGCAATGATCAAGCCATGTTAAATAATCCAAGATTACCTTTTATAGCGCTAATAGTTTGTCCAGGCACATGTAAATTAGCTGTCTTCTTCCCTGCTCTGATAGCAATCAAACAGGCCAAAAAAGTGAAAATTAGCCAGGAAGAAATGTTTGTTATGTTTTTTTTCTAAAAATCCTAGAAATTCCTTGGTTATTTTCTCCCTTGGAATTTTTTTTGGAAGTTCATGAGTCAGTACACACTATTCGCAATCTGAAGTGACTGACATCACTTCAATGCACCTGAGTAAACCACCTATGTAAAATTAAAAACCTTACACTTTTCAGTAGTGTCTGGTTTAGAGAATCTGTGGGTATTGAATCAGTCAGCAAGATGTTTGAGATTATGGCTCTGTCCGTGGATTTCCATAATCTTTCTGTGAAGTTCTGATTGAGAAATAAAATTAGAAATGTGAGGCTAGCAAGAACTGAAATTGAAATAATAGTGGCATGACAATGGTATATTCAATTAGCTATGTATTTAGGAAGACAATTGCTTATTCTTCAGTTGTTCCAATTCTGGGCACAAGATGCTTCTAAATTTTAATTTGGTACTCAGCTGCCTGGCTTAGATTTTATGGTAAAAATTACTGTTCAGTGTGAAATAAGAAATGTTTTCTTGTTCAGAGAAAAAAGGAGGCTTCCATTTTGAAGTTCACTTCTCAAAATCTAATCTGACTCCTACACTTTTTTCCTTAGGAGCCCTGCAAAAGTGGGTTTTTTTATTATTTTTATCTGAGGAACACAAGAATCTTTGTAATATTCTCTTATACAATGTGCATCTTCTTTGATTCTGTTTTTAATACTGGAGAAATCTCTGCGTTATTCAAAGCTACAGGTTTAAGGAGCTGCAAAATTTGCAAGTCTTTCATGTCCTGAATGGAACAAGTGCACATACTCACCCCAGCAACACATGAGGCTGACGCAGCCTAGAAAATTCATGTTACAGTGCATTAGGTGACAGCTGTAACTGTGATGGTGGCATCTAAACCACAAATCATTACAGCGCAGTGTGTTTATTTTACCATTTCCTGATGATGATGATTGGGGTTTTTTTAATTGACTGGCTGACACTGAGGGATCTCTATCGGTATATGCAGAACCAATCAACTCCTCTAACTCTTGCGGGAATAATAAGGGTTTTTATACTTTGAGATATTAGGTTTTTAATTTGGGTATATACAGAAAGTTAAACTCATTAAAATAAATCAAATTTAAGAAAACTTTGATAAGATAGCCTCTCCAAAGAGCTAAACTATGATTTCTTGGCTGGTCTTAATGTCTAGAGTTGCAGATGGTCTTGTTTGCAAGTAAAAAGGGTAACTTCTGTCATGAGAAGGGAGATGCCTCATATGTAGCAAACATGTCTTATAAGGGTTTTTGCAACCAGCTATTTAAAAAGTGTGGGGTTTTGCTTTTCAAAAAGGGGACCAAAGGCCATTGTAAATGAAGTGGAAACTTTAAATTCTGGTCCTGATAATTTTAGAAAATTCAGGAGCTCCACTGAGCAATTTTTAATAGCTAGTTCTAGCAGGACTTTTCTGAATTGGCAGTAGTCCAACTCATTCACTCATGGTATTAGAAAGTGCTATGGATGATTTGTCTAATGGCCTAGCATAGTGCTCCAAAGCAGAGTAAATCACAATGCATAAGACTTGGATGTGTGACCGATGTGTTTTGTTCACTGGATCAGCAAGTAATTAGAGGGAGGATTCAAGCCCTGGCATGCAACACAAGCTATCCTGAGGAAGAAAGATACCACCACCACTATAAGCACTTTCAACCTTCAATTTTTTTTCTGTTTGACCCCTAATCTCATCAGCATAAATTCCTGTATTAACTGCACTACTAACCCTTTTTTCTTTTACCTGAGAGTAGAGAGATTGCTCTTTATATTTTGACATGTTCCTCACAGGTAAAGTTTGCCTCTGTGTCCATGAAAAGAAAGAACAGAGTGTACAGTGTCTAGTTCTTTTCTGCAAGATTCCTTCCCCATCACTTCTCTTTCTGGATGCTGTTTGTTCCAGCCAGGTTAATCAGACATTCCAGGCATGGATGCTCTGTGTTGATGAGACACCATTTAATCTTTTCCTTTCACAGCAGCTGAGAACTGAATCTGCCTGATGGCCATCTCTTTTTGTCTTACCTAACACTTGCTTAGACCTGCAGCTGCCTTTTCAGACACAGTTCTTTTGATTTCTAGGAAGAAAAGCTACTTCAGGTTGTCTTTTCTTCTTTTTTGTCATAAAAAACAATGTCATTAGAATGCCAGATCTGCATTTGGAATGCATGTTCTTGTTTTCTCTATTCTTCAATCAGGAAAAGGTCAATTTTTAATGGAAATTTTTTACTCAGTGAGTAAGCTCTATATGAGGCTGTCTTTTGTCCCTTTTATTATTAGTGCCATCTTTTCTGTTAATGAGTAGACACTTCCCATGTGAATGGTTTTGTATAGAGGTAGAGAATAAGGTGTTTGTTATCTTCCACTTCTCAAGCAGCCTGCCTCTTCCCTATTGATAGTGATATTTCACAGAGTAATTTCTCATTGTAAAATTGGTACTGAGCCGGACTGACTTCTTGCAGAACTGTCTTTTCAAATATGTGAAGGCTTTTCCATGATCTTCTGTCCGTCAAGTTTTACCTGTCCATCATTGTATACTCCTTATGGCAGCTGAGCAACCAAGTAGGCTTTTGGCATAACTAGTTACTCAGTCCATGTCAGGCTTCAGCAGATTTGCATGGTAATTCCATAGATGCTTCCTCTTTCTCAGGAGTCTGATCTTGTAAAACCAAGCTGCTTCACCCGCCCCACTGAATCCTTATCATACACAGAATGGTTTTGACTCTGGACGGTCTCTTCCCCAGCCCTACATTTTAGTTGTGCACTGAAGAAAGTGGAGTGCTCCCTACCTTGTGTTGCTTTACGCTTATCCAGTGAGGTGAGGCTGCAGTGGCCAAATTCGGGTCTTCATTTTCTTGCTGTTATAGATACCTCAATGAGCCTCTCTTCTTAAAGCTTTATTTCCTTTTGCACTTTTGAAAAATAAATCTTAATGAAATTTGCTTCAAGATGTTTACTGCTTCATGGAGGTCATAATGGAACCTCGGAAATGCTGCGCTAAAATAACTTGATGTTGTAGTCTGAGATTATGCTGGCATTGTTTCATGGATAGTGTGGATTTGAATTATGATAACACATTCTAACTAAATGATTTTGAATTCTTAACGTGCTTCACTTGACATTATTTTTGTCATCAAAATTATAAATAATTAAAACCAGAGAAGATTCTTTTCCATTCAAGAGCTCAGAACATTTCCTTCAAAATATTTCCTTAATCCTCACCCACTTGTACTTCATCTGGAGTTGGAAATCACCCATAAAAGAATGAGTGAAATGTGAAAATTAATTCTGTAGAGCTCCTGAGGATGACTTTTATACTGAGGATCATTAAGAAACAGAAATCTGTTTGCTGTCTCTGTAGCAATCAGATAAATCCTGTTGAGTCTAGGTACCCTGTTGTGGATACATCAAAAAGAAGATGTATTCATATGCTCCTCTAAATGCCTCAGTGTAACTTTTAGCTCCTGATAATCTTCACAGAATATCCATTAGACTTGCAGTCACTGAAGCTGACTCTGCAACTATATTTTACTCATCACTGCCTAAATTCTGGTAGCTTCATCACTCAAATCCTATCTTATATAAAAGTACTTGCAGAATTGACAAAACAGACATTTGCTTTTGGAAGAGAGATGTTCTGATACAAATTTAGATGTCATCTAACACGATTGAGCGTATGTCTTCCCTCCCCTTCCTCTTTTAGAGACCATTGATTTAGGAATCAGGGTCTACAGTGTTTTGCTACTAGTCCTTAAGTTCTATTCTCTTGTAATAAATCCACTTTGTACACACTACTGAAATATTCATTGAGTGAAAGACAGAAAGCAGAGCAGACTGGGGCTGTACAGGCCAGCAGTTAGGGCACCCGCTAGGGAAGCAAAACACCACCATTTTGTTTCCTGCTCCAATGAATACTTAATATGAAATACTGAAATATTCATGGGTAAGTGGAAATGGTATCTGACCACGTAAGAAGTAACATCTTAGGTTGCGTGAAGTTAAAATGAAGGCAATCCTACAATGAGCCTGAGGAAAAAGGTCCAACATCTGACGTGATGCATAATTAGCTGGTTGTTAGGAAGTGTTGAAAGAAAACTTGCCATTGAGAAATATCTTTGTGGATTTATATTTCTTATAATGTAAGATGTATAACTTATTTTCATTCTATTAGGCCTGGTGGGACTATACAAAAAAAAAAAAACAAACCAAAACCAAACCCCAAAAAAGTTTTCATTCATAACAACTTGGTCAGTACCAGAAATAAAAAAAGAGACTCTGCATATTACCTGGTTGTCATCTTTTCTAAAAGAAATAATGACGTTTCAGTGTGCCATGAAGTGATGAGCACCAAACTCATTTATTTTTGGGGGGAAACTGTTACACTGCACATTAATATTTTGATGCATAAAGTACAGGACAGCAGACCATATATTACAGTGAAGCAGAGAAGTCCAGGCTTTCTGTGAGTGCTGAATAGGTGGTAATTCATGATAATGTGTTGCTCAGTCCAGGTCCTAACAATAAAGTGGGTATTCAGTTTCTGGGAATATGCAAGTGGTAGAAGGCCACAGATGGATGGGCGTGTCACTGAGACTGCCACTGAAATTGCCATTAGATGGAAGCTTTTGTTGGTAGCTTCAGCTGAAAGGTCAAATCCTAAATGGTCAAAGAAATTAATCTAGCATCTCTTTCTTTACTGTTGGTAGCAATTAATCTGATGGATCTTTTCCCCCCTTTAGTGATCTGAGGCATTTGCACTCTGTGGCATTTTAAAAAATTCACATCCGCTGTGACTTCTCATAGGTTTGGAGCACTGGTAGGTGGTGCGTAGGTAAGGTGAGCAACTAATAACTCATTATGCAGTTCTGCCAATCAAACACATCTGCTACTTTTTTCTTAGTGCAAAACACTGAGTACAGTTTTGATCCTTTATAAACAAATTGCGGGAAATGTTTCATAGAGCACAGGTGTTAGTCTTTAGATATGACACTATTATTTGAAAGTTATGTAATCATTAACCTCGCATTTTTTCTTCTTCACAAATAGCCTGCCAAAGGTGTAAAACAAAGGTGCTCGTCTGAAAATGTTTGATGATATCATATAAACATATTTGAAATTATGGCTTTTCATGACTTTTTTTTTTTTAGAATTCTGTATTCAGCTGGTTAATAGTTGTTGAAAAATTATCATTTATTGTTTGAGAATTATTTGAATTTTTGATAGGTGATATAGAGGTAATGATCTATTCTGTCCTCCCAGTAAAATTTGATTACAAAATTAGCCTGTGTTTAGTAACCATGGTGATAAGGGTCTTTTTTTTTAAATATAGCTTTGTTCTTTTACCCTTTTATTCTTTTAATGAACAAATGTATGCTTCAAGATTTTTCTTAAGCCTTCATATGAGAAAGAGTTTGATGTATAAAATGTTCACAAATTCCAAATAAAATACTCTATCAGCGTGGTTGAGAAGAAATATTTGCAGATGTATCTGTATTTGTAAATTTCTTCCTTTTAAGCTATCAATCTAGGCAACATATCTCTAAAAAGGCTAAAAAATGTGATACAATAAAATACATTAATTTAAAAAATGTGGTGGTTTTGGCTCCCTCTTTCAAATACCTTCTAATGAACAGAAGAAATTTGGGGCTCTTCTTCTCCAATGGTTTAGGATACAAGTTGTTCACTATTGAGTAGTAATTGAAGTCCTCTTGGACACGTATTAATAAGATGACAATAATGGCAACATTTCCAGAACTGAGTATTCAGTGGATATCTGTAATGACCATAGAAATTGTGTTCGAAAGAAACTTGAGGGGTCACCTTACCTGTCCTCTGCTTCAAGAGTCAGTTAAATTATTTCTTAGGGATGTTTGCTTTTCACTCCTGATGACCTTCAGTGGTCGAAACTCTACAGTTTCTTATGGATCAAAAAGAAATGGAGGAAGTACGTGCAAACGATTGAAGCGTGAATGTGGTAACCTCAAAATTATGTTCTTTATATATCCATGCATGTTGTGTAAGCTAAACTGATTATACACTTGCGCCAAATCCTGTTCCTATATAACCCAACATCTGTAGCAAATGTGCATGGAAAGGGGTTCTCAGAAAGAGGCACCACCATTCTGGGGACAGCAGTGGGGAGAAGAAAAAAGAAGAAGGGGCCTCACTGACAGACACAGGTGTGAGAGTCTTCTCTATTAGGTCACGCTACAGAAAATTTGGCTATGTCTTTACTCTGTGTTTGTTATAAGATGACAAGATTAAGACAAATTCAAATTAAATTTTGAGTCTTAAGTGCATAAGACTTAAGATATGAGATATATGCACAAGTTTAATAGAAGAACCTCATCACAACCACTCAACACTTTATGTAAGGAGAAGATAGAAAATTGTTTAAAATTAATCTTATTCAAAATACATGAAGTCTTATTTATAGTGGTGCAAAGGAAACAAAAAGGAGTTGATGCTATGATTTTTTTCCTGTTATTCACTAACTTTTCTTTGCCTCCTCTTGACTATTACCCAAGTGGCAAAATAGCACTGTGGTAAATTGTTCCCTTAATTGATTTATTAGGAGACTATTCAGATGGTTGAAGTGGTCTTTATTAGCACAGCTTTAATAATTGAGCCCTTTAGCAGAAAGAAAACAACATAAACATTATTTCATTACCAAGCTTGCTTCCACCTTTCAAGCACAGGGAGAGCATTCTTCAAAAGCGTTCTTCTGCTTTCTGATAGCTTTTTCAGTGATTTTTCATGAACTCTGTCATACAAAGGGTGAAGCTCTTTAATTTATTTCTAGTTCCTAATTCAATACTGCATATAGCAATATTCTCAGTAGCAATCCAGAGCACCCTGCTGTAAAAAATGGACTCTTGCTTCACTTTAAATATGTCCTGAGGCTGGGACCTAGCATGACACTGTAATTATTTGGAACCTCTCTCTCTCCCCCCCAGCTCCTCCTGGTGTGAGAGGTGCCAGCTCTTCCCTTTTCTGTGTGTTTTCTTGTGATGGCAAGAACTCCTATACGCTTTGTTTAAAGAAAAAAAAACCAACATTGATGTACCTGAGGGAGAAAAAGACATTTTTCTGCTGCAGCCTGCTTCAAATAAGAACCCTAAAAAGGAGAGGAGAGGCAGTACGTGCCTTTCTCAAGAACAGCTTGGGCCGCATGCTCCCCGGGAACTTGCTGGAGTGCAGGGCAGGATGGGCTGAGAGAGACCATGTGTGCACCCTGCAGTTCGTACTCTCAATGTAAGCACAGGGAACGTGCTTGTTAACAGTCTTAAGAAAATCTTTTTTCCCTCTGTAGATGAGTTTTTGCTATTAATACAGCTATATGATTTATGTCAATTGTGTCCTGATAAGGTCTTTTGTGTCTCACAGCAGGTGCACAGTGGAAAAATGGACATAATTTAATTTCAAGGCTTTTGCCAATTGAAGATCCTGGCTGAACACTGCAAGATACCCTCCATGATCCCAGCCCTGAAGGACGAAGACGATCCTCAAAGAAGATATCTTCTTTTTTTCCACTCTGCGTGGATAGCCCAGCCTTTGCTGGTGTAAGGAAGCTTTGGTGCTGAGCTTTTGTCCCAGCTCTTGTATACATGCAATAATAGCTGATTATTTTTTAGAGAGCAGCAGAGAAGGATGTAAAAGACCTTTTAATACAATAGGGGCCATCTTTCTCTTTCCGTTTGTTTTCTGCATCCTCAAACCACCAAGCAAGGCAGGACTTTTGTACCCAGAGGACAGGATGAACCACAGAAGTTATTTTTGTCTTAAGTGATAAGTGAAAAGAGTTTGGCTTCTCCTGTTAACATAAGCCTTGGGTTTGTGTCAGCAGAGCAGAGAACCCATGTGAAAACTACGAGAACTTCTTCCAATTATTCACAACCTGTTTCTGAGTTCCCTTGTGCTGGGAGGGCTGTGTTTGAACATATCTGTGAGGATTTACGTATGCTGCCTTTAGCTTTCTGCCTGAGATGCTCGCCCTTTCAGTCTTTAAGCGAGAATGTGCACAGGTGGCTAAAAGCTGGTGGCTGTACCCTCAGAGTTACAGAGATCGGAGTGATATATTGCTATGGGTCGAGGCCTTGTTCTGCACTCACACCATAATTTAGGACTTGTGTAACTGTCATGGGAGAACAACCTAGAAAGTTTTGTCACAAATTCTCCCCCAGCTCAACCCAGAATTGCTAATTCCACTTCCCCTGTTTGAGGTTGTGTCTTCCCAAAGGGACATACAGATGACCCTACAGGGTTGAACCGAAGTCTCAGGGCAGCCAGCACACACAGTGGTTTGCACTGAGGGTGTCTGGAAGCCGCAGAAAGCGGGATGGGATTCACCTGTTTAATACCTTTACCCCTCACCCTGTAGGAAGTGACTGAGTGCGTGCTCATAAAGTTTGTAGGTGACACCAAACTTGGGTGGCACCAGTTGATATGCTCAAGGGCATGGCTGCCAGCTGGAGGGCTGTAGACAGGCTGGAGGAGTAGGATAATAGTGACTTGTTGAAATTCAGCCAAGTCCTCCACCTGGGAAGGAAGCGCCTCTTGCTGTGACACAGGCTGGCTGGGGAGCAGCTGTGCGGGAAAGGCCCCACGGGCGCTGGTGGGCAGTGAGCTGAGCGTGAGCCAGCGGTGACCCTGGCAGCACCGAGGGCCAACGGCATCCAGGGCTGTATCAATAGGAGCACAGCCAGCAGGTAGGGCGGTGGATTGTCTTCCTCTACTCAGCACCTGTTATGTCACTTCTGAAATACTGCGGGCAGTTGTGAGCACCCCAGTGCAAGAAAGACATCAATAAACTGGAGCGAGTTCAGCGGAGCTTACATTGCCTCGAACTGGTATCGAACCGTGTCTTGAGATGACAGGCTCGATTGCTGAGTGAGATGGCAGCAGCTACCACTACCCTTGCAATGGCCTTCACTCTTCCATTTTACACTTCCCACCCCACTATCTCACTTTTGAATTTTGAAAGCTGCTTCCCACCTCCAAAGCAAAGTGGGATCTCTGGGAGGATGTTTTCAACAAGGCAGGGTTTAGAGGAGATGCTGTCGTTTCTCAATTTGCCTGCATATCTCAGTTTGACTGGAGTTGTTAATTTGGAAGCTAATACAAAAGGATGGGCCTGAAAGAATATTTTGGGGCTGAATACTGCCAAGCTTTGTGGGGACTGAAATTCCCAAACTGCTCCTTCAAGGCTTTAAAAGCTCTGAGTCAGGACTCAGAAAATCATGACACGAGTTTGGTAATAGGAGTTACTTATGATGATACATTTGGATGTGTCATAACACATTCAGATATATGCCTTCTGACAATACCCTTTTGACCCTTCTGGCTTTGTGGCCCATTCTCAAGTTTTTCTCTGTAACCAGAAGGGTTAGGAATATGAAGTGGTTTTGGTTTTTTTTTTCCTAACTCTTTTCTGGCTTTGCTTTTTAAACTTTTTAAGTTGGTAGTAATGTTCTGGTGTGTTCAGACCATGTCAAATCTAAAATTTTTAAGTTAAAGGCCCATGATTAAAATCTATGAGCTGGCAACACCAAAAATCGGATGCAAATATTGTAATTTAGTCTTATTTTAGATATAATTTATATGGATGTACAATGTAATTCTTGTGTCTATAATCATAGTTCCTCTTAATTGACTGCTTAGCAAGTGATTATCACAGTAGTTCCTGGGGTTTAATATCGGTAATAAAATAATGTTTGCTTTCTCTTTTCTAAGAAGTTCATGGGGTCCAGTTAAGTGTGGCAAAATTTTTCTCCATAGCAGAGAAAAGCAGCTATCAGTGGAGAATTTGTACCTAAGTAGCAGGCTGTAGTGAGAATTTAAAATTATCAATTTCCACGGTGAATTACTATTTGAAGATTTACTCTTAGAGCCATACATTCAGTGTTTATATCTGATGCCAAGCTGCAGGGAAATATTCCTGACAATGTTTTCCTTGTGCCCTGCACTGACTGATTGAAATTTACAGCTGACCTCCCCGACAATAATTCTGTCAGAGGATCGGTCCTTCAGGCAAATTGCCAGCTCAGACATGAAAATCTGCAAATGGAAGAATGCATAAAGCCTTTTGCATTAAAACTGTGGAGATGTAAATTTTCCCTGACAAAGCTGGCATTGTGGCTTCTTTTGCAGCTTTCTCCTTCATTGTTTTTCTTCCCATTGAGGAGGGGGAAATGATATTTTTCTTCTCCGAGGGCATGTCCAATCATACTAAAATGCTGTTGTACTAAATGCCAAGGACTCATTACTGTTCTTGAAAATTTGTCTCTCTAATGGAAATTTGTGGCCTCTGAGAAAGTTTCAGTTAGTTCCCAATTCCAGGTACCAAAATGACTTCAAAATATCAAAATAGAAGAGTTTCATTATGAGTTAATCTAAGGGAAAGATTATTTTCATCACAAGGGTTTTACTGGTAGGTCATGCCCCTTAAGAGTTTTATGGCCATCAAGTACAATGTACTGTAAAAAGTGTCAGTGATTCAATAGGACACACTTTTTTATTAACAAATTGGTACATGGGACAATTTCACAGGCGTTAAGTTGCTGAAGGAGCTGTTTTTGTGCTGGGAAATACATTCATCTGTGTAACTATGTTCTGCCTTATGATTCACTTTTCTTGTAATTAACAATTTACTTCTCTACCCACGCTCTCTGTTGGCTGTTGCTGTGTACTGTAGAATAACTACTGTGTTTCAAAGATCAGGAAGACGAACCCAGAATTTAATGAATAATTAACACACAAATTTTATAGGTAAAGTGCCTTGGAAGCCCCAGGGATGAAAAGTCCCACGCAGAAGTACTACTCTGACAGTTAGGGTGAATTTATGTTGAGTGCAGACATGATCTCAGTTCAATTCCTGCTTCTTTTGGACCCTTCCCAAGTAGTTGCAGGTAATTTATTTAGGCTGAGGTTTTTGTGTCTGGTCCCTGTAGCAGACCACTGCCCTCATGAAGGTGTGCTTCACAGAAGCAGTCAGGAAGCTGAAATAAGATCCCTTATGGCCAAAAAGCTGACAGAAAGCTCTCCCAGGCAAGACGCAGCAGATGATGCACTCAAAATCTTTTTATGGCCAAAAGGGAACACATTTTATACGCATACATACATATATATATGGAAATAAGCATTTATTGTTAGGTCAGTGAATACTTCAACAGTCTAATCAAAGTATAACAAACATTTATTGTTAGTCCATTTGCAGGAATACCAAGACTCATTGTCCACATTGATTAAAAAAAGAAAAGCCTCTTTAATACTTTTACACAAACAAGCCTACAACTATGGACCCCTTTTCTTGGGTGTCACGCTCATCCTTCCAACATAGCTTGGACAATGCAGGCTGACAGCTCCCTGCCTCCTGGAGCTGAGGGGCAGAAGGTGTTATGACAAACCGTCAGCATCCTGCTGTCCTCAGCGGCGGGACAGTGATACTCATGGTGGGGCTGCCTTCTCCTCAGTGTTTTCCTTCTTCTGGGCTGCCAGCTGCAGCCTGGCAGTGGCCCCCGGCCCCAGACACACAAAAGGTGATGGTTTGTCAGGCAAGCGACTGGGGGAGTGGGGAGGGAAGGGTGTCACCCCTCCACAGCAGGGCCACCCCAGAGCTGAAGCTGGAGCAGGGGAGGCAGCAGTCACTGGCCCCAGTGTAGGGGTTAAACCAGCGACACCCAGCTCAGGTTCTTCTCCTTCTTCCTTTCTCTCTATTTTGTGTTACTCTCGAGTTAGCTTTTCACTAGCAGATTTGGTCCTGAGCCACAGATTTCTGATTAATTCAGCTTTTGCTGATCTAGGCTTATGTTTCTGGTCAGTCTCTAGTTTGGCAACAGCAATGTTTATTTCATTATCTGATTTAAATATTGTCAAGACTTTGTCAAGAAACACAAACACTGCTTAGATAGTTGACAATACATGACAAGTGATGTCCATAACATAAAAACTAAAGGTCATGTCCCTAACATGAACTGTTTAGTTCCTATCACCCCCAAAATAAAAGTTGCTTACAGGTAGCGGTCATGTCCTTCCTCTAGGGAAAAAATGCAGTGGAATCCAAAACAATACAGGAAGTTTTCATTTGACAGCTGGTGTGTTCTGGGGAGTCAGGCTGGATAGCAGGCCACTGAAATAGGCAGCTGTAGACCCTAAAAATCTTACCTGCTCTTGCAGCAGGTCACACACAAGGGAAAGAAAGATGAGAGACTAAGAGGCTGCTAAGAGCATGGGCCTGATGAGAAGCATTGGCCCGTGCTGCTCCTGAGGGTCCAACCCCGTGCAGCGACACCAGAGACACCATCGGATGTCCAAGGAGCTGTCAGATGGTAAGTACTGTCACCTGTGCTCACCCTTCTACCTGTTTTCCACAATAGGGAAGACACAGCCCTTTATACAATGATAACATTCAAAATTATCTCCTTGTTTGCTCCTCCTGGCCTAAGAAAAAGCTCTTAGCTCCACATATATGGTGTGTTCTTTTCAACCCTCAAGAAGATTTTGAATGTAACAACATGCATCTTGAATTACGCTCTCCTGGAAACTCTGCTGACTTGGAAATTGTGTCCTGAAGATAGGCGCTTAATTTTTTTTCCAAATAACGAAAGTAGACTCACATTTTGTTTGTTGGTTTCATGGCACAGAAGGACCTAGCTAGGTTTCCTCCCTTGTATAGTTCAACTTCGCATGTAAGGCGCATATCCAGAATGTAGGAGACTCAGTTTCATTTCTCTTTCTCAAGTAAAAGGGTTTCAGTCCCATCCCTTCCCAGTCCTACCTCCCATCTGCACGGAGAATGTCTCACCACCAAACTGTTCGAGGATGAATGGTAGGGAGAAAAAAAAAGAGCTCAATTCTCTGCCCTTGAAGCTCTGTCACTGTCATGAAGTAATTCAAGACTCCTTGTGCCTGTAAGTGTGGCATGACCGTAGATCCTACCTGGCTTTCACAGCTCCTTATGTGAGAGAGACCTTAACTTTGACTTCTGCTCCTGGATGGGTAATACATTTATGAAACATTCATTGGTTGAAATTAATAAAGAGACCTTTGGAGACCTAAAGAGATCTTTATTTTTAGTATGCTTATTTGAAATATGTAATAACCATCAGAAATCACAAATCTGAATCAATGGAAATAAGTCATATATATATGGTGTGTAAAACAACCTCCATAAATTTTTCTTGATCTACATGATATTGTTCTCATAAAGTACATGTGTTCTAGTGCACTCCTCAATCATAACAGTTTCATGTGACTAAAGAAAAAGTGATTAAGAGGAAAAGTGATGATTTCGTTTACTCATTTCTCTTCACTGCTAATCTCACTAAAGCAGATTAATGATTTTGGTAACTAGTAGAAGGTTCAGAGCCCTGCAGTTCTGTATTTGGGGAAAAAAATCAAAAACTGTACTGACAGATTAAAAAAAAAGCGAGTGAGGCACAAACCAGCGAATGAGATTTAATAACAAAATCTACTATTTCCTGTGCAAATAGCTCTATTGACTTTTGCAAGAGTACTGTAAAGTGAAACCAAGGCATTCAATAAGAATAACTGTTTGTTTCCAAATAATTAATCTCTTCCTGCAACAAAGAACTGTCCTTTCTCCTCCTGTATTGTACAGTAAATCAACACCCATTTCTAATGGGTGGTTTTATCTGCATGGGATTATTTAAGACTTGCTTATACACCTAGAGGACTATGTCTAATGCTAAGCAGTGCTCAACCTCTGTACTTACACAGTGGCAGTCTATCCTAGCTTCAAAAGACGGCACCATGACCGGTACCGAGCTTCATAAGACTGTCCCCTTGTAACTGTTATATTTGTTCCTTGTTACTTACAGCTGTCCCGTAACTATTTCTCTCGTGCTTTTGCACTTTTAGCATTGAAGAAAGGGAAAACAACGAACCAGGCAGCTACAAACCCTGATGTCTGGTTTCAGCAGTGTGTCACATTTTAGGAGCAATTCTGATGAAAACAGTAATTGGAGGTGGAGGTGAAAAGGGGTAAAATGCAACACAGTTTTCCAAAACGAGATAGATTATGCCGGGCTGCATTGGGTGCCAGTGGAATGGTGTTGTTTTAATGTTTATCTTTGTTTCTCATTACCTGAATGAGTAACTAAATAGCTATTTTACTTGGCAATAAATTAGTGTTTCCTGCACTGAGTCTATTTTTCCTGTCATGGCAATTGGTAAGCAATCTCCCTTCCTTTATCTCAACCCACGAGATTTCTCATTCCTGTTTGTCCAATTTTCTACCTCTGTCCTGCTGACTGAGGGAAAGGGGGAGAATGAGCAGCTGGGTGGTAGTTTGGCTGTTAGCTGAGGTTAACCCACTACACA
Organism: Stercorarius parasiticus; assembly: GCA_013396915.1. Lineage (NCBI taxonomy): Eukaryota > Metazoa > Chordata > Aves > Charadriiformes > Stercorariidae > Stercorarius > Stercorarius parasiticus. Next base: position 300,689 of record VWZL01001220.1, on the reverse strand, counting down.
GACTAATTTCATCACTTCCTTTATTAACATTTTCTTGCCTTTAGTAGCTGGAGACAGAACTTGTTTTACTGGAAAAAAAAAAAGGATTGCTAATTCTACAATTTGGAAATCCAGTTTGAAGTCTGAGCAGCTAGGGAAGCTGTTATTGACACTTTTTACATAGATTTATAGGATGGTTGAGGTTAGAAGGGGTCTCTGGAGGTCATCTGGTCCAATATCCCTGCTCAGGCTTCTCTTCTTCAGGTTGAACAGCTCCTGCTCTCTCAGCCTTTTCTCATAGGAGAGAGACCCCAGTCTGGACTGTCTCCTGTACGTCTATGTCTCTCCTGTGCTGAAGAGCCCAGAACTGCACACACTATTTCAGGTATGGCCTCACCAGTGCTGTGTTGAGGGGAAGGATCACCTCCAACAACCTGCTGGTAGCACTCCTCTTAATGCAGCCCTGAATGTCATTAGCCTTCTTTGCCACAAGGTCGCATTGCTGGGTTGTGTTCAACATGGTGTCCACCACGTCCCCCACGGACTTTTCTGCAAAGCTGCTTTCCAGCATGTACTGGTGCCTTGGGTTGTTCCTCTCCAGGTGCAAAACTTTATACTGCCCTTTTTTGATCTTTATAGAGTTCCTGTCAGCCCATTTCTCCAGTCTGTTGAGGTCCCTCTGGATGGCAGCACAACCCTCATCATTTTTTTATGAAAAGGAAGAGGATCAAAGCTGTTGGAGCTTTCAAAGTGGGCAGGTTCCACTGGAGGAAGAACTCTCCACCAGCCACAGATGGAACAGACCCCACTTGCAATTCAGTTATGTGAGCTTTGGAACATTTTAGGTAAGAAATTGTTTTTCTTTTGGAGTAATAAATTGTTTTCATTTGTGCTGACTACCAAAAACATCAAATGTTCACCTGGCAAAGGGTCTTTCTAATATATATCAAAATCTGTCCAATTGAATCAGGGAGCTTAAAAGAGAAAATCAACTCTTAACTTTACAGAAATGCAATCAGGAAACAGGTCGACCTAAGAAACACGCCTGATGTAAATGAATTCTTTCTGTTAGGACATGTCAAGGTAAGCTAGGAAGCCAGATCTAGCCTCTGAGCATTAAATGCGCTACTTGATTCCTGCGGTGTTTGCAATAACTTTATTCTGCCTGGTCAGTGACAAATCCATCTGGTGTAACAGCTGTTGCGTGAGCCCTGTCTAATCTCATTCTAGTTGGAGCACAGAAGAGAAAGAGGTTCCTCTCTCTTGAGGGAGTGTCCTCCTATTCTGAAGGAGTTTTGTAAATCTTCTAAGTAAATCTGCAGAGCTAAGGCAGCTACAGGGTGGTCTCAGATTGTACGTGGAGGCAGTTCTGAGGTGCTGAGCAGTGTACATGTGACTTGATCCAAGACCCTTGTTCAGGAAATAGAATTCTGCCTTAGAGGGACGGAATGCTTGCAGGATGGGCAAGGACTGTGTTGTAAATAACACTACTCACAGAGGTAAATTAGAGTCCTAAACAGTCATGGTTTGAGCTGATTTTATTTTCAGAGGAAATCTCTAGGCAGTACAATTGAGCCCTTTGTTGATGCTAACAACATACTTGCAAAAAGTTTCAGCTTTAGTGTATGTAGACTGGAGTTTCATGCAGGGAGTTAGATATATGGGGAAGAAGCATCCTGATAATCTACAGCAGTGAAAGTAGTATGATAGACCCATACGTTATGAGAGTGATTTTTCTGGGCTCATAAGCCGAATTCAGGGATGATCTGTTGAAGTTTAAGTAGGGGAATTTACATTTTCGTAACATTCTCTAGTATGTAATCCGCATGTCTTAGCCTTTATATATTGCAACCTTGTTTTATAGTATTTTTGAAATTGGATCACTGTGCTTACGTTAAGGTTTTGGAATTCACTTTTTCAGAGACTATCAGAATGGTGTGAGGTAGTCAGAGCTGAATGACGTTAATTTAGGAGAATGGTCCTTGAGTTTCTTGTGTTCTCCTTTAGTGTGGGATCGTATAAAATATATAACAGCATGTCCTGGTTTCGGCTGGGGTAGAGTTAATTTTCTTACTAGCAGCTGGTACAGTGCTGTTTTGGATTTAGGATGAGAATAATGTTGATAACACACTAATATTTTAGTTGTTGCTAAGTGGTCAAGGACTTTTCAGCTTCTCATACTGGCCTACACCAAGAAGGCAGGGGGCACCCAAGAAACTGGGAGGGGAAACAGCCGGGACAGCTGACCCAAAATGGCCAAAGGGATATTCCATACCATATGATGCCATGCTCAGCATATAAATCTGGGGGGTGAAGAAGGAAGGGGGGTGATGTTCGAAGTTATGGTGTTTTTTCTTCCCAAGTAACAATTACATGTGATGGAGCCCTGCCTTCCTGGAGATGGATGAACACCTGCCTGCCGATGGGAAGTAGTGAATGAATTCCTTGTTTTGCTTTGCTTGCGCGTGTGGCTTTTGCTTGAGTTTTCCCATGAGTTTCCTCATTTTTACTCTTCTGATTCTCTCCCTCATCTCACTGGGGGCCAGCGAGCAAATGGCCACATAGTCCTAGCTGCTGGCTGGGGTTAAACCATGACACAGCAGAGATAACTTTCTTGTTACACATAGTGAGCCAAATTACAAAGGTCATATGTAGAGGTTGCAATGTATATGAGTCAGATTCTGTGGGAGTAGGAAAGAAATAAAAGTAATAGCAGCTGCATCTCCCTTGCACCCATTTGCATTCACCTCTGATATGAGTCCAGTGAAGCTGGGTTTTAATGAACCATGCACTCTGCTCTTAAAACACTAATGTAAACACTTCCAGCCTTGATTAGCAGAGGCAGCAAGGTATTAATTTTAAAATGGGACATTCCATGCAGGAAGCTTTCTGCCAAAGCATATCTTAAGGTCCGATGTAAGATGGAAATCTAAACAAGCTGCCAAAGGAAGAAATGAAATAGGATTGTCAGCCAAATTTTACTAGGAGAGATTATATAATAAAGATTCTCAGTGATATTATATTGCAGTGAAGTCCTACTCTAAGAATTACTAATAAAACACTAAAACATTTATTAGATTTAATTATGCATATCTGAAACCATTTTGTGGAGCTCTTCTTTTTGCCATAGCTTTTAAGTGAGTAAGCACAGGCAGATGCATTAACTCCCTTGTCTGCTTCCCAAACCTTTATTCCACCATTAGGTTTGCTAAAACGAAATCTTCTGTGCTTATTCTAAAAACGTCCTCTCAGAGGATGGATTCAGAGTTTGATGTGGTCACCTACCAGTCTGCACAAGGGCTTGAGACAGCAACAGCAATGCCAACATACACACATTGGCTGCCCCTGCTTTGTCTCGTGCAGTTTTGGTTTGTCACAGGCTGTTTGCTCTGGATCATTGTACAGTTGAGAAAAAGGACGGCTGTTTAAGGCTAATTTGAAATTTAATGGCCACCATGACAGGGATTAACCTAAAACAACCGGTATGTTCTTCAGTATACGGAGGATATTTAGGAATGGATTTGGTGCCTTAGGAGAAGCTGAATAATATGTTTTCCCCCATGACTAGAGAATTACATCTTGCAGTTTGAGGCACAAGTCTGCCTTTGTTTCGATTAGGGTAAAGAATTTTCTTGGTGGCTCTTTTATGAAGATTACTATGCCCAATTCAGTTTTAAAATTTGTTAATGGTTTATAATTTGTAGCCATCTGTCAGTGGCCTGGCAAGGCATAATAACTGTCTCCTGTTCTCCGGCATTAAGACGTTGCTCTGAAGCATCTTTTTCCTAAGCCATACCAGTCATTATAATTTACCCTACATTCCATTATGCTTTAATTACCTGATCATCTGTGCAGATTATGGTTCAGTATTAAAAAAAAAAAAAGGAAGATTCACAATGTTTGTCAGAAGCAAGTGCCCTTTTCTCATCTTCACCTGCTCCAAATTAAGCTGAGTTTGGTAACTGGAGAAATGAAAGAGGCTGTGTGAACTGAAAATCAGTTTGGAACACATGCCACAAAGAATGCTTTCTTATGAGGCATTTTTGTTTTTTGCCTTTTTATGTACCTGTAATTATTTACACTAATTATAACTAAAGTATCTCTCCCTTACACACACACGATGCTGGCAATTATATGTGACCTCCAAGATCAGAAACTTGTAAGAAACAAGTTAGAATTCTAATGCTAGAAAATACAAGCCCTGCTACGGGAGCTTCTGCATCCAGGCCTGTATCTGTCCTGGAACCAAGGCATTATTCTCACTCCACTGTGCAGAAGCACAGTTTGAGTTTAGAGTTAAGAATTTGTCTCTTCTATTTATGTGCTACCCAGTTATATCATCAGAGAACTTGTTTAAAGCCCCCGGTTTTTCTTTGGTTGAATTTAAGCCAGATCCTTAGCTGGAAAAATTGCCTTGTCTCTGAATCCAACAGAGCAATGTTGATGCACCAGCTGAAGATCTTGATGGATTATGAGCAATTGAATGTTGCTGACTACCTAGTAGGGAATGCGACGACCCCTCTGTGGCATGGAGTGGAGAGCCCTGTTGGTTGGGAGCTTTTCCCCCTCACTGCCGGATGGCAGACTTCCCTGTTCCCTCATCCCACAGTTCCCACTCTTTGCTCAGGAAAGCATCTCATCCTGAAGATTTTGATTTTATCTCTATTTGACTAAAGAGTCAAGACAATAGCATTTTAGTGCAAGGTCCTAGCAAAATCCCTGCCATGTCGTTTTTAATCGTGCACAGAAATATGCTCTACCTAGAAATAAAAAACAATGCACAGAGGGATATTCTTTACTATTTTATTTAGGAAACTAAAGTAGTAGAAGTAACAAAGATTATATAGCTAAAACTTTTTTTTTATTATTTTTTGCTTTGGGCAATAGAAAACTACCAAAATTATGGTGTATTATTCAGGCTAATGCTTTATTTGTGCGGCTTCATCAGTTGATTTCATGAAGCTTTAGCTAATAGGGTAGTGATGCCAAAGAAATACGGTAATGGTAACAAGTTAAATCAAATTACTCTTTTGCCTGCAACTTGTGGTAGCAGCCTTTGATCTCCAAGTCCTACCATTGAGGGGAGGGATAGGCATTAATTTTATCCAAACTTTGCAGTTCCATAAGCTGTTCATTTTATGCTATGACAGTGACTGATTTAGAATAGATGTCCATTGTTTCCAAGCTCACCACATTGTCTGGGCTTTGCTGTTATAGTCCTCAACCTTTTGACTCCATGATGTAAATCGGAGACAGGGAGGCCACAACTATGTCATTTCAGACAGGTACCATGTCAGACAAGGACACATGGTGTGGTCTCTGTGGCAAGGGACTGAGGTAGGGCTGTCACATGAATCTATTGGCACTAATTGTGATTGCCAACGGGATATTTTGGAGAAGTCAGATTTATTGCTTGTAGAGTTTGTGAAAAATCCCGCAAATGTGCATAATGGCATATTTCTGATCACTTTATTGGCTTTAATGCTGTTACTCTCATGTAAAATATTAAGCAAAAAACCATCTTTAACTGGATCAGATTGCTCAGAGCCTCATCCAGCCTGGCCTTGAATATCTGCAGAGATGGGGCTTCCACCACCTCTCTGGGCAACCTGTTCCAGTGTCTCACCACCCTCATTGTAAAGAACTTCTTCCTAATGGCTAATCTAAACCTACCCTGCTCTAGTTTAAAACCATTGCCCCTCGTCCTATCGCTACATGTCCTTGCAAACAGCCCCTCCCCAGCTTTCTTGCAGGCCTCCTTCAGGTACTGGAAGGCTGCTATAAGGTCTCCCCGGAGCCTTCTCTTCTCCAGGCTGAACAACGCCAACTCTCTCAGCCTGTCATTTGTAAGTACTTGACGGTCTTTGGACCTTGTTACATGGATTAAATAGTTCCTTTAACTATAAAGATTGGAAAAATTTCATAGGCAAAAGAAATCATACCGGACAGCCTTTGACAAACTACCTGGAATGCTTTTTATTGTCATGTAAATTTGATTTTGTCATGTAAGGGTATATGGGGAGGAGAATTATCATGTGATAGGCCAGTAACTGATGCTCTAACTTCAAGCCCACTGGACTGTGAAAATCACAGAACCACTGAGTGCCTTAGTTCTTCAGTTTCAGAAAAGCAGCGGAAAGTTTTAATTTGATTAATTAAAGATTGATGTCTGCACATGCTGTGGTAATGAGACATAAATATTCTCAAAATAAGGTATTCCCACCCCACTGTCCAAGGATACGTGTACACTGTAATCTTCTAAAGTACAGTAAAGACAAATCCAAGTTGGTTCTGCATGAGCCAGGTGGGAGTTAGAAGCCCCGTATCACTTTTTTTGCACAAAGCACATCCAACCTGAGATGGCCTTTTGACTTGGATAAAGTGTCAGATGGCATATTCTGCCTTCAGATCTTGGCTGGATGTCCGTATTATGTTTGAATGGTATTGTATAGACTTGCAGCCTTGATCTTGTTTTTTTTGCAGGGATTTTTGCACCACTCTTCCCAGGTGAAAGCAAGTGAAATGTTGTTATATCTATCAAGTCCAGCCTGGACTGGATTTGAAAGGAATAGATTCTGATCTCTGCTGAAACAAAGAAAGATTCCTGAAAGATGCTGCTTCTTTTATCCTATCACATATTGTTATTTTGATTCAAATTATTTTTGAGGTATTGATAGCTGGCCATAGGAGTGAATTTGAATATTAAACCCACACATTTACATGTCTCCCTGGACTATATGCCTCTGTATTTTGTCAGGGTATTGGATCTTGCAGACACACTTGTGAGACACAGTACACACTTTAGATCAGTGACCTGTTAGTAAGTGCCAGGTTTAAAGAAGCTAGAGTTTAAGGAGACCTCCCATAAACAGGCCAAAACAATGTTGTAAGATATTGAGTAATGTACTTGGAAAAACAAACAGCAAATCAATGGTCTATTTAGTTTGCAACACTTTGGTGTTCCATCTTACATTTGTTTGCACAGCGTCTCACACTTTGCATCTGTTGGCAGTATCATAAACATATAGTAAATATAAATTACAACTCATGATAGTCAATGCTAGTCCTAAAAGACCATTTGCTGAGGACAAGTGACTAAAATGAGAAGACAAGTTCCAGATGAGTTGCTTGCAAAGATAAAATAAATTCATTATAAAGAATGAAAACATAATTTTTGTGAACCTGACTTACGCATAGCTTTATCACCTCCTACAAAGACAAATAAGAACAAAAAATTTCAAACTTCCCTTTTAAAGTCTTCACCGGTATCAAGGATTTGCCTCAGCAATGACTTTGTGAGACTGAGCTCCCTAAGTGCTTTTGAAAACAGTATACTGGAGATAATAAATGAGTGACTCAATGCTTTGGCATACTCCTGAAAATGTGAACAGTTGGGACCACAGCTAACAGCAACAGATGGGGAGTTCTCCAGCTTTGAATGTTCAGTAGGAGACCACAGTAATCCTGTAAGTATGCCAAAGAAAACACCAAGTTGGAAGAAATATTTATTAGCCTTGCAGTCTCCTAGACTCTTCAGTCCACAGACTTGCTAATTGGCACCTTCCTTCATGTTCACCTGGTTATTGGGCCTTTTCAATCTTTTGCATTGAAAGCAGTGACAAAACTCACCCCAGAACCAGTAGAACCTCTCAATTTCCTAGATCACTTTTAAAAATGTCAGCTTCAACTTGAAAATGTCATCTTGTTTGGAGACTGGCTGAAGACATTTCATATGAAAGCCTTGAACTGTATGGACAGTGTTAACAGCAGTTTCCATGATTGGTGCTACTTTATTCACAGCACAATTTATGAACGTCACCAGCAGTTTCACTTGTATTTTGCCCATTTACTTCATGTCAAGCTGTGTGCTGAACATCCCATCTCTCTATTGGGCCACAAGAGCGGGTAACAGTGTGGAAAGGATTGCAGTGATTTTACCATTGCACTGACACTCAGCTTTCTATCACCATGTCAACCTACAAGAATAAGTACTTGGTCCAGGGTGACCAAGACACATTTGATAGATAGCCAGTTAGGGACCATACTGTGCTGATGCTAACGAGCTGGAGAAAACATCAGTCAGGGAGGAAAGGCTGAAATGAGACTTCTGACACTTTTTGATCAAGACTTGTGATTTGATGTTGCATCTGGCTGTGACACTGAATCCTTGTTTTCTCTTAGATAATCGCTTTGTAGCATTCTAGGCATGATTTTATGGGCAGTGTAGTAAGTGTTTCTGTGTGTAGACCTTGCCTCATGAGCTGTGAATCTACCATTTCAAGGCTTCATTAGCCCTGGAGGTGTAACCACAAATATAAGTTGTTCAAAATACAAACAACTATGACAGGTGCAGCCCACACATGAAGCAGGACCTTGCAGGGCTGCTTGTCACAAGGCTACACAAACTGTTTGGTGGTTTCCAGATGATTGCAAGACATCCGTTTTCACTAACAGAACACAAATGGTATGTGAGTAGTCAACTGGAGATAAAAAAGGCAGGATTCAGCCTGGATTATTGGAAATCGAACCAATACAGCTAATAAATTTTAAAATGCAGTTCAGCTAACCAAATTCAGATATCTACTTTAAGTGGTTTGAACTAAACCTGAGTCACCACTGACTGTATTGGGTAGATCTTCATTGGTTATAGTAGGAACTTAGACACCTAATATACCTGTAGACAGTCTCATGTAGACATCTAAAGATAGGTGTGTCAGTCTGGAGTTGAATCTCATTTTGCCTTTCTGGATCATATTCTGACATTGTTAGAATCACCAGAGGTTGACTCCTAGCAAAAAAAAAAAGAAAGGCTTTTAAGCTGGAACTATTTTTCCTAAGCTTATTTTTCAGTTCCAGATTTAGAATAGCAGGTGTCATGTGAAATTCCATACATTCTGTAAGGACACCTCATATAGTGGGGACCACAAGAAAACACACCACAAATAGTATTTCTGAATAATTGTTACAGTGTCTGTGTGTATTCTTTAGCTTAAATATAATTTAAATTGGAAAATTCTGAATTTAAGCTTAACTATTAGAGCAAGGAAGCCTTCATTTCAAATTTTGAAATTAACAGCAACAATAAGCCTGCATTTGAGAAGCATATCTGTATCTGTAGCTAAAGCTGTATCTATATGTAATTAGAGGAAAAATACATAGTAAAATGCATGGCTTCCTAATAATTAATCAGTTATTTTTCCCCATGGTACCTTGGAAAAATATGGTATTAGGCTTAATTGTGGCAATATCAAGAAAAAGAACTTTACGAGAATCATCAGTTTATTGGTTAAGTATTCCAAATGGCAGAAATCTGTATGAACTCTGCTCCAAAATCTACCATAACACTCCGTAGTGAGTACTCTGTGGGCATCTAACATGCCTGGTCAAAAAGCCTGGGGGACTGGCTAGTGCTTACTGAGTGTGACTTAGTAGAGCAGCGAATTTTGGGTCTCATGTTCCCCTTGTGATGAGCAGAGGGATAACTATAGGCTATGTCTGCCTGCCTGACAGCTCAGTCTCTCCCTTCAAAGACATGCGCAAAAAGACATGCATTTTATTTTTTTTTCTTGAAAAGTATATGATAAATAGTCATGACAGCAGCCAAAGGAAGGAAAATATTTTTATCTTTTGCTCAGGCACACAGCCTAAGCAGTCTTGTACGAGAGAACGGAGGAAATCTGTGGCAGAACAGGAAAATGACTTTTGATACCCTGAGTCACAGCTCAATGCCTTGCCAACAACATGCTTTTCCTCCAGGGAAAGTTTCCTCTTTTTCCATAAGAATACTTGCTTGTCCTGTAAAAGCAGGGTGATGTTAGTTCCCTGTTGCTTTTTAATATTCCTGCGATTATGCTACTGCTGGTCAGGCAAAGAATAAACAAAACCACCTCCACATGTCAGTAATGTACTCATTTATTAATCATACTGAAGGTAATTACCTTAAATGTGTAAAACTGAGGTGGTGCATTTTTCTACTTTTTCAAGTGTGTAAAAAGAATGATTAATTCCAGCATGGGAAGAAAGTTAAGTACAGGATAAAAATGATCTGAAATCTATATATTCCACAAGGAATGAGAAAAAAATAAGCAAGAACATTGCCAGTCTGATAATGAGGCTGTGGGAGGTGGAAAATATCAATAAAGAGTCCAAAAAAGCTGATCTAAGCAATGATCCAATGAGCTCCTATTTCATAGCATTAGACTTTTTTCTTTTAAAGGGACATAGTCAAATAAACACACTCAGACATGATCTTGTTTTAAGGTCATTCTAATCTTGTGGAAATGTCCCTAGTTGTATGAGCATTTATTTTGTTATTAAAATATTTCACTTTAGGAGAAATTTGGTATGGTAGTAACTGCTTAGAGGCTGTTACGCCCTTATTTTCCCCCTAATGTCTGTGCAGGAGCCAAGAAATCTTCCCATACTCTTTTTTTTTTTTTTTTCTTTTAAAGTAATCTTTATAATTTCATTGTGATGAAACCAAATCAATTGCTTGTAGTCAACCGGGAATTAAATGTAATTCAGATATTAGTAATTTAAATGGGTCACAGATCTCTTTCTGAGGTTTGATTAATTAAGAAAGAGATGAATGTTTCATCCAGGTCCAGTTAGGTCCCTAGAATTTCTAGTTTCAGCAATATCATTAAAAAATAGTGGTAATTATGTTTTGATTTTGCCTTGTTTAGGGCTTGCTACTGTGTCATCTACCAAATGGAGCTGAAGCTCCGTTTCTTTTCCTAAATCCCATTTCTCCCTCCTTCTCTTTTCCATGTATCATTACTTTTTCCTCCTCTTTGGTTTAATCAGTGCTTCCTGGAATCCTATTCTGTAGCAAAGAACAGAATAGGGGACAAAAAGAGGTGGCCCAAGGAAAATAATTGTTTCTGTTTCAGTTCTGGCCCCTTCTGCATAAACGAGTATGATCATTCCTTACATCCGTTGTTAGCAGTTCCATATGCAGCTCTGTCTGCTCCCACCACTGCCTTACTAAAATCTGCCAGGTGCTGCTTGCCCACAGCCCGGTCCACCAAGTGAGTATAAAAGAACAGCGAAATGGCTCAGCCTGTCTTGGGGAAGGTCAGCCTCATGTCGAAAAGGAAGGGAGCAAGGAAGAACTTCTTTTGGTGCTACCAGAAGAGAGAGGTTTCTAGAAAGAATGTAAGAAGCCATAGCCTGGTAAGAACATCTAGCCAGCTCTTTCCTGCGTGGAGGGAATGGTGCAAAAGCAGTTACTAGATATGTGGCAAGGTAGAATGGAAATTGTCCCATCTGAGCCTTATTTGGCATAGGTCTCACTAATACGTCCACCCTGCAGGCCCAAAGGTGGTCCCAGAGGTGGTCAGAGTCCAGAGGGATGGTCGAGACAACGTCCCCTGTTTACCTGAAAGGATGTAATGCACACACTCAGTGCTTCTTCCTTTCTTTCCTAAACTGACAGGTTGTACCCACAGAAGCAAATAGGAGATGCAGATGGTTGCCTTGAGTTACCCCAACAGATCAGCAGTAACCTGCAGAGCTTTCCTGGCAGGAATATACCGAACATACCGACTTGAAAGAGCTGGCAAATCAATAGGAATCTTATCACCGTCGTTTGTGTGTGAAATCTTAAATTTCATGGTGCATTAAGTCACAGTTTTGCGTCAAGTTAACCTACCTTTGAGAAAGCAGTAAGTTTCAAAGAGTAAGGGGTGACTTTACATGGAAAAAATTTGTCTTATATGTGGTCAGCCATTAATCTGAATGAGTTTCAGTCTTTTAGACTTGTTGATTCATATATCAAAAGCAGGGCTGCTATGTAAAGGTTTATGGCTAAAGGCAAGGTAGGTTAATTACTAACCAATGGGCTGAATCCTAAGTGCCCTGCAATGTGATTTAGGATTTATATAATGGTGATTAATTAATACACAGTCTGGATTAGGACCAGGTAAAGGGGAAAAAATGCTGGTGAAACAATAAAGGTGATAATTTACTGTGGTTGTATAGAAACATTCTCTTCTGTTTTTCTGAAGTGCCCAATAAGTCCCTGAGAACCACTGCATTTTTTGTAAGCAAACACACCATTATTTCTATGGGTATGGCATATTTTCCAAGGTGTTTCAAGTTTGCTCATGGAACTGGTTATTGAACCAAGGTGCAAAAATACTAAGCTTAATAAGCCTTAGCCTATAAATAGGAATTGTCTCCCTCAATCAGCTCCAATTATAACAGATTTCTAACTGAAGCCTTTTGACTTATATTTGTACCTTTAGATTTCAAGGTCTTTCTTACACAATTATGTTGCATTTGCCACAGATTCTGCACAATGATCTCTGATAAAATTAGGGGTATTCTTATTGGAAATAAATCCTCATTTTCAGACTTAGAAAGGATTTTACTGCTGATCAATGACTTTCAAATAACTTTGTTCTTCTCCATGAGCTTTCAACAAAAACGGCTTTCCTCTGCTCAAATGAGGCTATGGGAAATATAAAATGGCTATAAAATCTGAAGTTCAGTATTTAATTTTACCAGACTAATTGATTCATGGTACAGGTTCTTTTTTTTCTTATTCTTCTTTTTTTTTTTTTTCATTTCTTCTGTTTATGGTGAAATACTCGTCCCTGCAAAACTATAGGTCTGCACAGAAGCAAAGCAGGGTCAAGGAGAGGGAACCCACTGCCAACCTGCAGAGATAGTAGACAGTATTCTGTGCTGTTGCACTGCAACCTAGTTATGTTAGCATGGAAGGACTTCACCCTTGAAGACCATCTTTTCTATTAAAATAATTTAAAAATTACCCTCTCTTCTTCAACAGCAATTTATAAGTGGTATGTTTCTTCCCATTATTCGCCTTTAAAATATCCTAGGTTATTTTCACCAAAACAAATGCTGACTATAACCTGGATTCCTTACCTTGACAGCATCTGCATCGTGCCAATGTATGGTGTGAAGCCAGGCCAGCGTAACTAAGAACAGCACTATCTGAGGTCATAAACGCACCGGGAAAATCACTTGCCTCATTGACTATAAGTGAGAAGAAACTGGTGAGAGACTGAGCACAGATTGCCCCATTTCTTAAAAAGCACCAGCAGGTCAGAGGCAGTGATTGATGAAACTGATTGACTGACACAGCTTTAATTTATGGCGAGAACAAATTATTATTTCAGTGAATGCCAAAAGGAAGGTACTGTCTAGCGCAGCTTTGGATTTGGACCATTCGATGCTGATATTGTATTTTTTTATTCTTCTGGAGGCAATATTGGTAAATATTGATGGAACATAGCTGGTGATTTGAAAGCAATGATTGCAACCTTACGTGGAAATTTACATCTTTTAGTGAAGCTGAATTCTGGATTAGCCATCAATAAATCAATGCAAAAAGGCCCTAAACTGCTGTAGATATCTATAACTATTTCTTTCTGACTGTAGTCTAATCCATATGGAGAATATAAATAATGGCTTGTATGGTTTATGTGAAAACCTCTCTTTGTTGAATTCAAGAAATATGATATAAAAACAGAAGTTAGATGAAGTAAAGCTCTAACTCACACTCTGTCAGTGCAGGGTTACTTTATATTGAACATTTATTGAAGTTCTGTGCATTTAAATGAGAACTGAACAAAAGATGGAGTGCACACTCTTTTCCTTGAGATGCCATTCCCCAGCCAAATAGATGTCAGTGTCAGGGGTATTTGCTGATTCCTTGATTTTTTCCTCCTAATTAGATTCCATTACTCCTAATTATATAGACTCTTACTATTCTAAAGGATTAATTTTCTTTTAAAGAATGTACATGGGCATTAGTAATAGATATATTTTTTTTCAGTAATAAGATATTCTCTTGCCAGTTTCAAATGGATGTACTGCTCAGTCTATAAAGACTGACTAATTAAAGATGTCATGCCAAATATTTGTGATATTTGAAGAAGGAATTCACAGAGCATTCACTCTAACCACGGGATGTCTCCCAAAGCTTTAAAGTACAGTAAAATACGTAAATCCCAGGTTGCTAAAGAAACTTTGCTCTGTCACTCTTAACCAGCCTTAACCTCACTTTAAGCCCTCAATCCTTCATCTTCAGAGCTGAAATCCTGTGCAATTTTGTCTGGGAACTGTTTGATTTCTATGTTCACAGCAGGCTCAGGGGGCTCACACTGAGGACCCTTTCCCTATCTCAAAGCCAATTCCTAGCCCACAATGTTTCCTGAAGCCCGTTTCTTCTTAGGACGTGTAGGTTTGTCTTGAATATTAATTTTCCTATTAAAGGTTGCATTGGGCACACCTGGTGGGGTGTGTGCAGCCGGGGACGCAAGGTGACCTCTGTAGGAGGAGACAGGAACTGCCTGGGGAGGTCATGGCCAGTTCCAGATGGCTCGGCAGCAGCTGGGAACACCACACTATGCCCCAAAACTGCAGCCAGTCAGAGGAGTGCATGGTCCTCGGATGTGTTTAAGAAAGGATGGAAGCTGCCAGAGGCAAGAGATACATCTGGACTCACCTGAGCAGTTATGTGAGTACAAACCCGAGGAGACACAGGAGGAAACGTGTGGAAGGGGACACTTGCTGGGGACGCAGCTGGAGATGCACTCTTGGAAAAAGATGTTCTGTCACAGAGCAAGAGCACAGCTGAGGGGACTGTGGTCCATGGGAGACCAATGCCAGAGCAGGGACACCCCTGAGGGACTCCAGTCATGGCTAATCCACAGTGGGACAGGGCCATCCCCAAAGGGACTGAGGCCTCTGGATGAGCAGAGGGGCAGTAAGAATCAAGGAGCAGTGGAGGAAAATGAGTAAGAAGCAAGGGGAGGCAGAAGGAAACCATTACAGCCAGACTCCAACCTCCCGCGCCACCCATCATCTCACCCAAAGGATTAGGAGGGCCTGAGTGTGATGCAGACTGAAAACAAGGGATCTGGGACAAGGAAGAGTGGAGGAGCAGTGCCAGAAGAAGGAGAGGTGTTGGACCAAAGCTGAGCCTGGGAAAAGAAGAAGAAAATAGTTTCCCCTGGTACATTGTCTTCTTTTCTTTATTCCTAAATGCCTGAATCACTATCTAAAAGTTTATAAATTGGCACTAAATTAAATTAAGTAAAACTCCACGAGTTTAGACTGTTTTGCCTGCTTGCACAAGGCCCCTGGCTGTGCCCTGACCTGGCAGTGCAGGGGCTCGGACTCTCTATGGCCTGAGCTGGGTGTCGCTGGTTTAACCCCTGTGCTGCCTCCCCTGCTCCAGCTTCAGCTCTGGGGTGGCCCCACTGGGGAGGGGTGACACCCTTCTCTCCTCACTCCCTCAGTAACCACCTGACAAACCATCACCTTTTGTGTGTCTGGGGCCGGGGGCCACTGCCAGGCTGCAGCTAGCAGCCCAGGAGAAGGCAAACGAGCAGTCCCAGGCCTGAGGAGAACAAAGTCCCACCATGAGCATCACGCTCCTACCGCTGGGGACAGTAGGATGCTGCTGGTTTATCGTAACGCCTCCTGCCTCTGCTGCTGGAGGAGCAGGGAGCTGTCAGCCTGCGTTGTCTAAGCTGCGTTGGAAGGACGAGAATGACACCCAAGAAAGGGGTCCATGTTTGCAGGCTTTCCTGTATAACAGTTTTAAGGGTATGAAGCAGGCTTTTTTAAAAATCAATTTGGGCAAGGAGTGTCGCTATTCCTGCAACCAGACTAACAGTAACTGTTACATTTTTATTTGACTGTGAAAGCACTTACTGGCTTGGCAGTGAATTTTTAGCTCCTCATATATAGGGTGTTTCCTTTTTCTCTTAACAAAATTTTTGCTAGTAACAAAGGAGGGCATAGAATAGGCAGACTTCCCGCTAGCACACTGGTGAGGTGAGGCTCTGAGGGACAGAGGTCAGCTTTTTCAGTTTGCCTGTCTCCTGCAAGTCTGGCCTTTGGTGGCAGGATTGTCCTTTGTTTCACTGGACCTTGTCCAGAGAGTGTAGTGCCACTTCAGACTTTAAACTGCCAATAAAAGAATGTCCCCATGGAAATGAAGACGACCTCAGAGGATTATACTGAATCCTCTCTTCTGAAGCAGTATAAAAATTCATTCACAGATGAGTATCAGAATCATCAGAAAGAAAGCATTTCTACAACTTTCCTAGGTGGCATTTCACTTTCTGTGTCGATTAAAGAGTTTGTCATAATAGTCAGGCTATTTTTCGCCTTTGAAATTTAGGATTTTTATACCCTTGTCCAGGTTTTCTGGACTGTGGGCAGCTCTGACAGAGCAATAGTGCATTAACTCCAACACAGATCAGTTGCCAAATTCTAAACCTCTTGAAAATGAAGGCACAAATCAACGTTACAACGGATGCACAGCCCACTACAGTGAGTTTACTGCCCAAACAAAAATATGTTCATGTACACTCTGATTTACCAGTCCAGATTTCTAACCTATAATCCACTGACCATCTTCAGGCCTCTTCAACCTGCTGCTCCCCACTTGCCTTACTCCTCTAGGTATGCTTTAAGTACTTGAATCAGGATCCTACCTGTAATTTTCACTTCCTCTGTTTCCTTTTATCACACTTTGCTTCCAATTTCCCTTTCTTTCACTCGCTTTAACCTGTCTGACCTCTGCAGCCACATCTTCTATCTCGCCCTGCTCTTGCAGCTAAGCCTACAGTGTCACACCTACAGCTTTTGGCACAGAAGAAGCAGCTGCTGCTGCACATCACTTTGAAGTGGTTCATGTAGCACTGCTGGTATTTGTATTTACGGTGTAAGAACAATTGATCTAGGTAATATTTCTTCAGCCTTTTTAGAAGAATGTGTCTCAAGACAGTTTCTGAGTCCTTGCAAAGGCAAGATACATTATATCTACTGCTTCCCTTTAATCCATTATGCCAATTATATTGGCAGACAAGGACATTAGATTGTTTGACATCATCAGTTCTTAACACACTCAAGTGGGCTGTCTTTTATCTTACTGTCTTCTGCTGCTTTTGAATTGATTGTTTAAGAGTTTGTTCCAGAATCTTTCTGGGAATTGAAGTCAACTGCTCCGTAATTCTCTGGATCCCTCCCTGCCCCCCACCTCCTTTTAAAAGATTCCCTTTTCCAGTCCTTTGGGATTTCTCTGGTTGAAACTCGGTAGATTTCTGAGGATGTTCTTGAGCCCAAAGGGATAAAAATGGTTTGTCCTAATTCCTTTTCCCTAGTGCATATGGTGAAAGTCATAAGACCCTGCTGAATTGAATACATTAATTTACTAAATATTGAACCTCTTTTTTTGGCTTACTTTCCTGCTGATTGTTAAATTTAATTTTGTTAAGCCTCAGCAAACTAATTTTGGGAGGAGTAAAGCCCAGAATATAAACAAATTTTCTGCATCACTTGTTATTGCTCTTTTTCCTGGTCCTCTAACTTTTTAGAGCAAGGGACTTCCTTTAGTATTTGTAGAAATGTATTTTTATTCACAGATGGAATAAATCCTATTTGACAGACTGTAATCTTCTTCATCCTTCCTCCTCCTTACATGGCTAAATCTAAGCAGAGAAACAGTCCCTTAGAGATGCATAAGACTATTTACCTTCAAATGAGGCAAGTGTCTAACTGTCTGGATTAAAAGAGATAACTACACTAGCATTGGGAGAAAAACTACTGTGTCGAGATTAGGGGCAGCATTGTCTGCTAGGCATAATAACTGACTTTGTGCCTTTTTAACACTAGCTTTGGACCTCTCTTGTGGTTAGATTGCTTCCATCTTTGTACCTTTCAAACTGGCATCTATCATAAATACAACATTTCTGTACTTTGAATATTTGAATATTTGAAGCCCAGCTGGAGCTCAACTTGGCCACTAACATTAAGGACAACAAAAAACGTTTTTATAAATACATCAACAAAAAGAGAGCCAGGGAGAATCTCCATCCCTTACTGGATGTGGGGGGGAAAGTTGCAACCAAGGACGAGGAGAAGGCTGAGGTACTTAATGCCTTCTTTGCCTCCGTCTTCAATAGTCAGACCAGCTATCCCCAGGGTGTTCAGCCTCTGGAGCTGGAAGATAAAGATGGAGAGCAGAACAACCCACCCATAATCCAGGAGGAAGTAGTCAATGATCTGCTTCTGCACCTAGACGCACATAAGTCTATGGGGCCAGATGGGATTCACCCAAGAGTACTCAGGGAGCGGGCAGGAGAGCTCACCAAGCCTCTCTCCATCATTTATCACAATCTTGGTCAACAGGGGAGGTACCAGATGACTGGAGGGTGGCTAATGTGACGCCCATCTACAAGAAGGGTC
>VWZL01001220.1:155698-281606 GCA_013396915.1 Stercorarius parasiticus | reverse complement strand
TTTGTGTGTGTGTAGGGTTGGCCTCAAGGATCTCAAAGGTCCTTTCCAACCATGAAGATTCTATGATTCTAGGATTCTATTTCAGCCATACACTGGGCGGGGGGGGAGGGCAAAAATGGTTACAAAAATAATCTCTCAAGTGGAGAGCAAAAGCACCTTGTACGAGTCAGAGAATATTTCTGTGGGAAGTTCTAATCCCTTTAAAATATTACTTTATACTTATGTAGCACCTTCCACCAAAAGATCTCCAGGTTTTGTAGAAACGCTAATTGACTCTGCTGCGTGAACCCTATGAGGTAGGAAGGAAACACCCAAAATTTATATCAGGAGAATCAAGCACAAAGGATAAATGACTTATCTAAGGTTGCACAGAAAGTCTCTGAAGGACCAGCATTAAAACCCAGGCTCCTGACTCACACCCCTTTTTCTTGCTAGCCTTCCCCAACGTAAATGACTGCTTATAGTAAAATTGCCTTCTTTAAAATAGAGTTACCGCTTTGATCTAATAACATTAGAAAAAAAAATATTAAAAAAAAGGTCTCTTTAGTACCCATCTATTGTAACTTCCTTTTATTCTCCTTTCAAGGACTTGGTCTACAGAGAGGCTTCACTGGGCATACAAGATTCCTCTCTTTTAATTAGAACATTAATATTCCCTGTGTTTCCTTAGCTTCTAACTAAGACTAATTTTAATTCTTCCCCCTCCAGTCACTTGGCAAAGAATGTGAAGACAGTATCAGGATGAGGTTCTGTATGCAAAGCTTTCGGAGTCACAGAACATAAGGCTGTGTTGTTATACCTGTCAATTTTTTTTTTGTATAGCAGTACCCATGCAGGCAAATGTCACATTATCTCTGCACCACAGCAGGATTCATTTGCTTTGCTCCTTCGCTCCCCGGAGCAACGTTTTCCTGTATTTTAAACTGAAGGGAATTATGTCATGAAAGTATGTTTGAAATGGTTGCAATGTAACAAAAAGTTTACCTCTCCAAATAATAATAATAAGAAGAAAAAGCCCTTCCAATAAACATGTTGCTTAGCAACGTGATACAGAGAGCTGGAGCGACTGCTGGAGACCATTCGAATTGACAAGGGATCTGCAGATGACTGATAGAACCACCCTAGCTGGCAGCTCTGGCAAGCAGCCAGAAAAAAGGGATGACAAAATCCCAAAATTACTGATAGAGTGAGTGGGATGACCTTCATGATGAGAGGGATGGTGGGTCCCACAAAAGAGAAGAAATAGCAAAAGGTAAGAAACATAAGAAGAGGGGAAAAGCAAGATAGAAAAACAAAGATGATTAGGACTCTATTCAAATAGTTACTCTGGCCAGAAAATATGATCAATGTTCATCCCTAAGCAATTACAGGAAACAATTTTTCATGTTAGATGTGAAGTGACGTGAGTAGGAAAGATTTGGGTATGTGCATTTGCACAACTCAAAGTGCAGTTTTCCCTGCAGTTGTTCACTGACACACTTGTGTGGACTCGAGAGGGAGCTGGGAGCTGCTTCTGCAGAGCAGACATCCAGCCATTAGCTGGACATGCTTTAGCCACCTGTATCCCAGCTCCACTGCTCTAGGATGGGAAGAGCATAGAAGGGGTAAAGCAATTTAAAGAGTGTTCCTCTATGCTCTGCAGATTGAATGCTCTTAAATATTCATGCCCATTTGAATAAACATGAAAACAGAGGTCATATCAGTAGCTGTCAGTGTGCACACCTTTGAGATCACAAGTCACGCATCACGTGCTTTAAATTCATACAGGACAACCAGATTTTCAGTCCCAGTCTAGATGTACACAGCCACTGAGGGAGTCAGAGAGCAGGGCCAGGCACACAACATAAGTTAGAGCAGGTGTGGGAGTACAGAGCATGTTTTCATTCCCCAGCATCTGAACCAAGTTGTGCTACGTCACTCAGAGGCTCTAGACTTCTCTTTCCATAGTCCATTGCAGTTTATACTCAGACTTGCTATGCATGAATGCGTGCATGTCAATAATCGTTAATACGCTTTACATTTCTTTCGGTACTTCTTACCTGAGGGCTTTCAAAATGCTTTAGAGTTTTAATGAACAGAAATACGTACTGTGACTAAACTCTGCTTACGCTGTTGTCAATTCTTAATAACTGCATGGATTTTAATGGTCGTGCCAGACTTACACTGCTACATCTGGATACAGAATGTAAACTACTGTACCTGCACCGATAGCTTCAGGTGTGCAACAAACACAACACATATAGTAATGGCTTCACCCTCTCCCCTGAAAGATTATCATCTCCGGAGCCAAGTGTGGCAGCTCTTTAATAAAAGCAGTGTAGCTGTTTAGAATAGGCTATAATCCTTTGGGAAATGATCAGAAAAACTGCATGTAGGGTTGTCTGACTTCAAGAACTTTACAAATGATGTATTTGATTTCAGATGATTAATTATAGCAATCCCTTCAGTACTTCAAGGGAGAGACATTTTAAATCACATCTGTTATCATTTATAAGAACTGAAATTGATTTAGTATTTTGACACGATTCATTATTTAGGTACTGACATAAATTTACATGTTTCTGTGGTGTTAGTCTTTATTCTCTATTTGAGAGAGAATACCAAGTTTCCTTACATTCACGTGTTATTAGCTACTGCATAAATATGTGAAAAGTGAAAAAACAAGTGTTTTCCTTTCAAAAGCACTCAATACCTCTAGGTCAATGCCACGTTCCACTAGTTATCTCAGTGCACGTGGGGTTTAGCTGTGCTTTCTTAAGCAATTTCTAAAATATGAACAGATATTATTGAATACTGAGAAGTCCACACAGAACAAAGTGAAAATGCATGTAGTACCGGTCTGGAGAAACAGGAGGAGAAGATAGTCTTATCAATCGCTATGCTGGTTAATCAAACTTAAATCTGTTAAATGGTGGATACCCAACTGATTTTGCTTTCCTTTCTGTCACATGTTGGATATAATATGTGACTGTCACAGCCCATTTGTTTCCTTCTCTGACTATTCTCTCCTGATAGAATTTGGTCATGAAGTTTCTGTCCATGATTGATGTTTTCTGCTGTGCCTGGGTGGCTCAAACCATCTGTCCCATCTGGGTGGAGGTGAGCAGGCCTTCTAAAACCATCCTTTGTTATTTATTGAATGTGACCTATGCTAATACAATATGTTTACCATCAGCATTTAGGAACTTCTTATTGATATGGAGCATCGTGGTGCATGTATTTAGTAGCACGTGTTACCAGTGTTGGTCCTACAGGCCAAGACCAGTTCAATATCCTGATCCCTACCTACAAAGACCTTGTTGATCTAAACACAGAGGATCTAAGGGTGTGTCAGCATTGCATAGCAGATCTCAGTGCAGTGGTTCCACAGCTTGCACCAAAGAAGCTAGTAGAGGGGTGGAAAATAGATGTTGTAATATGACAGTATGTCCAAGATGACAGATTTCAGGACACCAGCATGGGTGCATACCCTGGCATGGATGCATATCAGCTCCTGCAGAGACCTCACTGCTTTGCTCCAAGTAGGGTCTCCTACCAGTCTGTGAAGACGAACTTATTAGTACCCTTCCTCAGGTACAAGAAAACTCAGTAATCCATCTGTTCAGCTCATCTGTTCAGTAGATAAAGGTTTCTCAGAGATTCTTTCAGAGATCTGTTAGAAACAAGGTATCACCTTTATAGCAACTGCTTTATTGCCCTCAGTTTTCCAGAATAAGTACATGGCATGTATATTTCTTAACATAATAAACTTCCAAAATTTGGCAATCTGGAAATTTATTCTGCCTATATTCTTCCTCTTGAGAGAAGCCAAGGGAGTAAAACCTTCAAACTTGACTAACATTTCTCGTGTCACCTCATGCACTGGTGGCTGGTACTAGGCACTGGGATGGCATGAAGAGGACAGGGGCTTCTGTGGAACCAGCTGCCACTGCTCACAGGCAGCTCAGCTGGGCCAAGTGTGGCTGGTTCCTGCTAGTCTGCGCTACTGCTGGGGCTGGTTTCCCTCCTCGCATCATTGCGATTGATGATGTACCATGGGATAACTCCTGTTCTCTAACTTAAAAATGGCTTGTGTGACATAACCTGTATGGTCATTCTACCTAGCAGTTAGTAGTTTTTAAAGGGTGGCACCTGTCATGTCATGCTAGCTAAAATGTTTGATTTCAGAGTTTATTGCATTTCTGGTCAGTTTTGAAGAGAGGAGGGAATAGAACGTCCTTCCATTCCTGGTCCTCTGTCTTCTTTCCCCCTTGCAATGCTAATTTAAATGCCAAACACAGTGCCTTTCTTTTTGAATCCTACAGTCTAAACCTGCTGCAGCCCAGGGCTGCTGTACGAGCTGGTCTGATACTTCCCAGCTCTTTGGGATATGCCAGTGCCAAAACCTGTCATCTTTGCTGGTTGCATACATGGTGTTTATTTCTCACAGGTCTTTAAGATAAATAGAGGGATTTGTGTAGGTGGTTTTGATNTTTTTTTTTTTAAATCAGCTGTCACCTGCTTGTTAGAAATGCTCTGGTTTTGGTCTTGAGGGAGCTCTCAAAACCAGATATGGTGGGTGGCCCAGGTGCTCCCTCAGCTGAGGAAGGGGATCTTGAATACAGTGGAATATAATACTCAGCAGTTTACAGACCACTGCTGCAGCTCTCAGGCATTAAGGGCACAATGTATTAGCCACTTTAGAACAAATTGATAAATGAACAGAATTGCTGAGAAGAGACTAAAGAGTGCATAATTGGCATCAACTATGTTATCAGGACACGCTTCAAATAGATAACAGTTTTCAAAAGCCATCCGAGAAAATGACCTACTTAAAAAAAAGCATGAGAAAAAAGCCAAAACCAGTCTTGTGCCTCTTCCTGGTGATTATTCAAGTGGAAATTAAAAGATCCCTCAGTGCTTTCTGAAGAGAGAAGAGGAAAATACAACTTTCTTGGTCTGTGCTCCATCTGCCAATAAAAGTGACTTTAAAGCCTGAAACTTCACCTAAGTTACTGACAGAGCTACAGTAGCTATTGCAGTTGCCAAAAGAGGCATTTACAATGCCGGTATCAGACTTATTCCTATGAATCCCTCTGAGAAGAGGACAGCACTCCACATAACCCATCTAGTCTTTGTTGGAAATTACATTTATAGATACACAGTGTTATACAGTAATTCATTTTTGGCCCTGCTGTGACACATCAACTATTCCTTGTCATGTCACACTCCTCTAGGAGTAGATAGAGATGTTTCTCTGCTGCCTTCAGTACTCAGAGAAATGTTATATCTATTACCAGAGTCTCTGATAACTGAAAACAGAACTGAAAGGAATTCTTTCATCCAAAGAAATGGTAGTGGTATCCCAATAGCTTGAAATGGTTGTACTGAAATATTTTTGTATTTGTCATGAAAAATAACACTTATTTTACGGTTCATCCATTTTTTAAGCTTTCTTAACTTTCATAAATTAAATGAGAATTATTGAAAAACCTGGCAAGAAATGTTTAACACATTATAAAACAGGTAGACAGGGACGCATCTCTCTTTTCAACTCTAGATTAAATAACAAGGGTAGACAGAGGCAATTAAATGATCTTACATTCTTACATTATTTTAAAATTATAATACATAACATTTTCATCAGCTAGTGTGTAAATGCATCCAACTATCATAATACTTACTAGTACCAGAACTGTCATTCACAGGAGCACATGTGAACATGGACTCTCTGTCTCGTATGAGAACTGTGGTCCGGCCTTCCATAACAGAGCAAATACTTTTCCCCATTTTGATTTGAAAACTAGTGCTGTCAAGAACTTAAAACTCTCAGGTTCGTTAGAAAGCAGGTTCATTTTGGTTTGTGATCAGGAGATTGCCAGAGCTACAGCAACTATTGCAGTTCCCAAAGGAGGTGCTTACAATGCTGGTAACTGGTATGTGAAAATACTGTGGACTGGTGTGTTACAGACGCGATTTAACTGGACTTATGCAAAGTTTGACACTGTCGTGCATGACGTCCTGGTCTCTAGATTGGAGAGACACGGATTTGGTGGATGGACCACTCGGTGGATAAGGAACTGGTTGGATCATAGAATCATGGAATTATAGAGCCCCTACATTATGAGGACACACTGAGAGAGTTGGGGTTGTTCAGCCTGGAGAAGAGAAGGCTCCGGGGAGACCTCACAGCAGCCTGCCAATACCTAAAAGGGGCCTACAAGAAAGATGGGGAGGGACTCTTTATCAGGGAGTGTAGCGATAGGATGAGGAATAATGGTTTTAAACTGAAATAGGGTAGATTTAGATTAGATACCAGGAAGACATTTTTTACTGTGAGGGTGGTGAGGCACTGGAACAGGTTACCCAGAGAAGTTGTGGATGCCCCATTCCTGGAAGTGCTCAAGATCAGGCTGGATGAGGCTTTGAGCAGCCTGGTCTAGTGGGTGGTGTCCCTGCCCATGGCAGGGGCATTGGAACTAGTTGGTCTTTAATGTCCCTTCCAACCCAACCCATTCTATTATTCTATAATTCTGTGCTGTATGATTTAGACTGAGTTGTCCACCATGGGCAGCATTCCTGACTGGGTTCCAAGAGTTTTTGACCCCGCACTTGAAGGGCTTACACATTCAGCACTCTGTTTTAGCCTTGCATCACGCCAGCTGTTATCAGCTGGGACATCATTGGCACTGGTAGAGAAAATGGGGTGGTGAGCTTGGTGGTGAATGGGTAAGAAGGGAAATTGGGAATGAGCTGAGACTGAATTGGGAAACCTGATGGAACTGGAGTAAAGAGGAGAAACATGAGGAAAAATGTCACTTGAAGAGGAACCAGCTTGTGAAGGATGAGCTAATAGGCTACCCCTATACTAGTGAACCAGACAGAGCTAGTGCCCAAACTCTGGCTGTGAAGCCAGCTAGTACTATCTATCAGGCCACATCGAAACTGTTTCATGCATTCATGCTTCAGAATACAGTGACTGCACCAAATTTGATTTTTGCCTATCTCTGGCCACTGATGGAGCTTTTGAGCGGCTGATCTGTGAGAAGGCTATCATCTGGCACAGAACAAAACATGGTGGGGGCTATTCTAACAATTCATAGGGTATAATGTATAGATGTACAGGGTCAGTCGCCATGTCCTGGAACACTTCAGTTCACTACTGTGGACACAATCTTGAATCATGCTAACTTGCTACTGCTATCACTTATCCAGTTCAGGCGGCATGTGTTTTTTTCACCTCATAATAGTTTTCCTCTGGACTCGCGCGATAGTTGAAATTATACCACAGAAAGGAGTTCATGAGGAAAGACAAGAAATTGTGTTAAAAGAGCATTACTGGGACTGCAAAATCAAGCTTTCAAAAAATCTGGAAATAACAGAGTACCTCTGATGCATATACATTAAGATAGCCTTCAACCACATAACTGCATGCTGTTTTTCCCAGGATATTTGCCTCACTTGGTGCATACAGAAGATAGCCTTGGTTTCTCAATATGTGGATAGCCATCACAGTATCTGCTAGTAAATTGCTTCTATTACAGTCCAAGCACATCAGTGTTTTTTGCTGACCATACTGGAAATTAGCTGAAGATGTTATTTTGTTAGACTTGTGTAGGGAAAATTATGAAAACTCAAACACCAGAAGAGGTTATATATTAAGGGAACCAAAGAACAATCAGAGTTATACTGAGTATATTTATACCCATGTGGTAGACACCGGTGTATTCAGTTTGCTGATGTCCAGCAGGGCTAGATGCAGGGGCCGGAAGCTGCAAGCCCACCTGGATGCAGGAGTGTTCACTGGACAGCAAGCCCTCAGGACAGCTGTGGTTTGGACTCAGCACTGGCTCACGAGGGCTACATGAACGTGAGGCTGTCTGTAGCTGTCCCTGCAGAAACATCCACAGCTCTGAAGGAAGCTGTCGGTGTGGGCCTAGTTCAGCAGTACAACCATGCTCTGCTAGTGCTCCCTTATGCTTTTCCCTTCTTATCACTGGGGTACTAAAAGAACAGAAACGTGTGGTCTACAAAGAGAGAGGCTGTCTTGCCTTAAATAGCCTTCTATGGAGAAGAGTCATAGCTGACATAGAAGTTTGTATTTAGTACGTTCTTTTCCCTTTATTAATGGTACATTATCCTATATTTCTTATGCTATGAATATAGTTTATTACTACTAAAGAAGAGGCTGTATTTCTACTGTCTTCCCTGAGGGGGTTCCAAATGGCAGGAACTGATGGACAGCAGCCCTATCACCTCCTGCTTCTTGAACTGTACCAGCACGCAAAGATCATCTAGCAAATAAGGTTTATACATGACAGTACGGAAGTTTGTTCAAACTGCCGGCGGCTAATTCGCTGGTACATGCTCTTAAGTCTATTGGATTTTGCTCAGTCTTTTACCTGAGCACTAGTCTCCAATTTAATTAATTACTGACCAGTACTAGCAGTATCTTTTACCCTATTAAATTAATTACCTGCTATTTCTTCAAAGCTCAGCTGGCTTTCTATAGCAATAAAGAGTTGCTTAACTTAATCTAAACCCTTTTACAATGCTTATCGCATTCAGTCTCCCTACTAGACAATCTGTGAAGTTGACCTGGCTTCTGAGAAAAGACTTCCTTTTTTGTTGGAAGTGATTTCTTGAGTGATGCCCCTTTTTCAAGGAGACAGCATAATTCTCTAACAGCTCCTTAAGAAATTAGCCCTCTTCTTAAGGAAGGGTTAGAAGAAATCTGGGCAGAAGCATCTTTATCTGGCACCCTTCCATTCCCTGTGAATGATAGTCCTCTCCTCAGGCACTGATTCCACTACTTTGATGACTGCAATCTTGACCTTTCCATGAACTTTTCTTCTGTCTCCTGGGAGGTGTGTTTGAAAACTGTTTAAATTTATGGTGCTTTGCTTGACTGTGCAATGTTTTCTCACGCAAACACAGAGGCCAATTAAGTATGGTAAAGGTCCTCTATTTGTCCTTCAGATTTGCATAAGAGATAGCACTTTCAAAATAAAAATGTTTTTGAAGGAATATAACAGCTCAGAATTTTCAGGTATTAATTTTTGCTACATTTTTAACAGAATGTGATAAACAGTCTCTCTTCCTGAAAAGTATGCGTGATTATTTAGTCCTTAGCAGTCTATTACCATAACTAGTCTTCAGTAAGTATAGTCCTTTAAACATAGTTCTTTCTGGAGTCCTTCACAACTCTCTAAAGTTTCCCCAATGGTGATACTAAATTGAGGGAAACATCACTTTTTGGAGAGCTGATATTTAGAGTGCAAAAATTCCTCACTTTAATAATTCATACTGAGCAACACTCAACTTAACAATTGCTCATTTGGATGAATAAGCAACATGGGCTGGTAGCTCAGATGGAGTAAATTAGCGTAATATTGTTTCAGTCACTAGAGCTATAGCAGTTTAGACCAGTGGATGGTTTTGTCACACATTTTTATTTAGGTTTTGTGTTGTTTTCTTTGGTTTGGGGTTGGGGTTTTTTTGTGGGTTTTTTTGTATTTTTTTTTGACTCTGGCATTCATAACTGTAGTAGATGGCAGCTTCACATAATTAATTAGCAGATTCATGCAGATAGTCCCCTTGGGAAGTAGGGAGGTATGGTATTCATTTTACAGATGATCAACCAAGGTACAAAGGGATGCTTTTTAAAGACATTGACATTTCTAAAATGTCCAGTGTCTTGATTTTTTCAAAAAATTGCATCATAGAATTTCAGAACCATAGACACATTGTCTAGAAGAGACCTCTGAAGGTCTTGAGTCCAACCCCCTCCCTGAAGCAGGACTATCGCTGGTACCAGAACAGGTCAGCCATGGCTTTGTCCGATCAAGTCCTGAAAACCTGCAAGCACTGAGATGCCATAACCTCTCCAGGCAACCTGAGTCAGTACTGCATTGACCTTCCTGTGATTTTTTTCCCCTCTACTATTCAATTTGAACTTCCTAAACCACAAGTTGTGGTGGTTTCCAATTTTTATATCACTTGCCACTTTCTAGTAAGGCTTAGCTCTGTAATTTCTGTAATTGTTTCACGTGGTGATAGGCAGGTAATTAACTCACCTCTTACCCTCTTTTCTGTCAAACTAGCTCAACTCCTTCCACCTCTTCTTGTAGGCCATGTGACTATCTCAGTAGCCCTATCTCAGTAGCTCCAGTTTCTCAACATTGGATTTATCCACTATCTGCTGCCCTTCTGTACCTTAGTATCTTTAACAATCTGATCCAAATACAAAGATTGAGTAATTTGCCCAAAGCCAAACAAGATAGTTCTTAGTCATATTTTCCAAGGAATTCAAGAGCCAAAAGAGAGAGACAGGAGATTAAGGAGATTTTAAAAATTAGACAGGCACCTAGCAGCTTCTTTAACTATCTAGTATAATCTTGACCTGCTTCCTACTGACTCCTAGGCAGGCTTTCACTTACAAGATCACAGAGTGAAGCACATAGCTTTAGCTCCAATGTAACTGCTTATGAAACAAAAAGTAGATGGATGTGGATTAAAATGTATTCAAGCTCAGGGGGTTGTGTGTGAAACAAAGATGCATATAAAGGTTTGTTTATAAGGATGTACAATGATTGATGTCCTGCCAAGTATTAATGAATTCATTAATGAATCCACCAGAGATTTGCTTTACTGTGCTTGAAAGGTTTGTTTCAGCCTGGATATTTGTTGGTTTGCACATAGGCTGTTAACATTTCAAATCTTTATCCCTATAAATATCCCCAGAAATTCAGAAATAATGCAGAGGTGTTGTACGGCCTTTGGATATTGTTCAACTTCCAGAATGAAGTGACTAAAGTTATGATTAACGTTGTTCAATTTATTTATACTGCCATTGCATCTGGGAGCTGTAATCATTAACCAGAGGACCTACTTCAACTCCATGCAAATGCAGAACAAAGCAATAATCTCTGATTCAGTCAGTATTCAGCATAAGAATAAGGAAACAGAAAGCAGACGGGTATAAAACCAAGGGGAAGTACAAGAAGTAGTAAAACGGCCAGTGGCCAGTAGCTCAAGGGAGGTGATTCTGCCTCTCTACTCCACTCTGGTTAGACCACACCTGGAGCACTGTGTCCAGCTCTGGAGCCCCCAAGATAAGAAGAACATGGATCTATAGGACTGAGTCCAGAGGAGGGGCACGAAGCTGATCAGAGGGCTGGAGCACCTCTCCTATGAAGACTGGCTGAGAGAGTTGCGGTTGTTCAGCCTGGAGAAGAGAAGGCTCTGGGGAGACCTTATAGCGCCTTCCAATACTTAAAGAGGGCCTACAGGAAAGAAGAGGTGGGACTCTTTATCAGGGAGTGTGGTGATAGGATGAGAGGTAATGGTTTTAAGCTGAAACAGGGGAGATACAGATTAGATATTAGGAAGAAATTCTTTACTGTGAGGGTGGTGAGACACTGGAACAGGTTGCCCAGAGAAGAATGTCCCATCCCTGGAGGTGTTCAGGACCAGGTTGGAATGGGCTTTGGGTAACCTGGTCTAGTGGGAGGTGTCCCTGCCCATGGCAGGGGGGTTGGAACTAGATGATCTTTAAGGTTTCTTCCAACCTGAACCTTCTATGATTCTATGACACTGATCAGAAGGATAAGCAGGACTGTCATGGTACCAGAGGCAGATATCACACTATTAGAAAAGAAATGGGATTCTCTTTGGTGGTAGAAAAATATGATTGAAATAAGGTCTGAGAAGAAAGAATAACAGCTTTGCATCACCTATGTTGAGCACAAGCTGATGACAGGACAACCACTGCTGGACTCCCATGTGACAGTGCAAGGTTTTAGTGGCGACACAGTAAGGTAGGTATAAATTATCTCTAAGTTTCCCTGTTGGCTGGTGTAAAGAGCTCCTAGCTGGAGGTGAAAGGACTTTTGTTCGGAAGGAAGGAAGCTGAGGCTACCCGTGGATAACTGCTATCTCTGTAAAAGTAAATGTGTTGAAACTGTGGTAGATTGGAAAGAGCTACATGTGTGAGCAATTAATCTGGGACAGTTCTTTTCTGTACCCCAGGAAAAGACGGGAAGCAGTGGGGCTGACTACTTGGTTGAAGACACTGTTTTTGCCCCTCTGCTTTCAGCTGTTGCACTACTACCATTTCTCCCCTTTGGTTTTTGTCAATATCAGCTTGACAATATTTCTACCTCTAAAATAAAAATGTAAATTAAAAAAACATATATAAAATATTTATAAAATTTGCAAGGAAACCTGAGTCCTGCAGCAGTGTGAAGGGTTCTGTAGCGTAGGTGACATGCAATGATGGTGTTCACTTTCATCTCTTTTGTTGTTGACTGTTGAGATGGCCCGTAGTGTTCAGGAGCTGCAATGAAGTTTTGACCACCTGGGCAACTTTCTGTCTCATTAACCCCTTCCATTATTTCTCAGCTCTTAACAGCAGGAGGTGAGCAATAGGAAGATCACAGGCAAAGCAGACAGTTAATTAACACATCAGGGCACCATCTGCCATACCTTCCTGACTCACTAGAGAAGAGCTCTTCTCTCACTGCTCTCACTGACCTTACCAAGAACCTTATTAAGAGCTGAGAGACGGGGTATGTTAGGCATGAAATGTAGGAAAAACAAGGAGGCACTTAATATATAATGAATGGCATGAGAAGTTATGGTAAGAATTAGGTAGCATCCTAGTAAGGGGAAGGAAGTGGGCAACCAGAAAAAAGGTCTGGTGGAAGAGTGAAGGCTATGTGAGAGAATGAGAGTTATCCATAATGATTTATTCCTCTCTCAGAAATGCTTATGAAAAAGTCATTATTTATTTTAATGTTAAATAGCATGGGGTGGGGTGCAGGGGTTGGCCCTGGTTTTGCCCTTATAAAGTGTCTTTGTTGACTGAACCACTGTGAGACACTGGAAGCATGTGGATTCATCTCACATGATAAATTTAGGACTGTATAGATGAGATAAAAAGGGTTTTAGTTCAAATTCTAAACATTCTCCTGAAAGGATGTGAAATGTGCCTAGAAAATTGAATATGTCTTTCTTACTCAGGTACCCTATATTTGAAAATAATTCCTGTGGAGTTTCAAGTTTAACTAAAGGATTTAAGCCACATCTGTGATTGTGGACCCTGAGCTAGCTACTGTATGGAGGGAGATTTATTTCTTAATGTGTTTCCTCTGAAAACACCAGTAGGTTTTGAATCTCTGAAACTAAGTTTTATCAGAATGCATGCACTAGAGAAAATGTGGAGTGAGAAAGAACGGAAATAAAGGGCTTCAGTAGGAAGACCCCTGCCCACAAGAAGACAGGGGCAGGTCTTTTTCCTTTGAGCATTCTCTGAGGCCAACAGTCTTTCAATGGCTTCCTGAATGATAGTCCCCTCTGAGCTTTGTTTGCATGTCTGCTCTTTGTTTTTCTCACCAGTCTGATGGCTTTGACTCATTTTTCAAGACTCTTGTTTGCTGAGATTTCATGATTTCCCTGAGTTACAGAAGATGTTCATGCCATTGTTCTTCAGATGCTTACAAGTAATGCTCAGTCCCCCTGTCTCCTCATTTTGCCTGACCCATGGTCCAGCAGCCAGCACCATCCTGCCCAGACATATATAATACTCTTTTCTAAAAAGCATAACAAGGAAACATATATGCAATTCTTAAAGGTCTTGTTCTATTCGTATAACTCCAAAATAAGACAAGCATAAAAATACAGGACAACTCACCTAGAGTGTTTTTCTAGCTGAATAAAGTTAATATTCTGAAAGGTTATAGCAGATGAAGTTTTTCCTATTACAAGCCAAGTAGGTCTCCAATGTGTGTGACATTTCAAATACCTTTGTGGATTTGTCTCAATAGTGTTGCTGAGTTTGAGACAGAGCTGTGTGACAAAGCTCTGAAAAACACTTCTTGTTTGTTCTTTAGCATCATCCAAGAAGATTTTAAGATTTTTTGCTACAGTTTGTCTTTCAGGAATTCATTTCTAGACAGTATTTTGTTTTTCCCTTCAATGTAATGCCTCTCACCCCAGCATCTAGCACAAAGCCTTAGGAAGTGTAAGGTAAACGCATCTAATCCCTGCTCCATCTCACCCTTTGGTTTCTAGTCAGGCTCAGGTTCTTCTACTGCTCCTACATAATTCGATAGGGATAATCTTTCCTCATCTGACCCTGACTCTTTTATTTTCATCCTCCAGGCATTTTGTATGACTTCTGATACTATCAGACATGACATTCTTTCAAGTCCCTAAAGCCAATGCGCAGTTTTAGATACCTTGCTCTGTCATTTCATTTTCACCTTACTTTAATTACTTCTTTCTGTGCCTGAAAGTCTCTATTTTTACACTTGGACTTACCTGCTAGAAGTCCATGTGTATGGAAAATGCACATTGTCATTTACATTCATAGTTCAAAGCAGAAAGGTCAAGATAAAAGTCATGCTTATATTTTTCTTTCTACCTTTTCTAAGAATGACAGGTCTGGAGGTTTTCAAACATCTGTAGATGCTCCTCATTAAAGCTATTATTTGTTCTGGGCAAAGCGTTAAAAAGTGTACTGACTATAAGATATTGCTCTTTTGTTTGCATGAACTGAGAGGAAAGACATAATTAACGACCTAGTTAGGCCCTCTTGCCTGCAAAAATATTAGATGTTATTACTACAAATGCAGAGAGAGATTTCCTTTTGGGATTTTGTTTCAAATACCATTTCTCTTCATGCCTATTAAAACCTCAGTGATTTGCTGGGCCTGTACGGCCCATCAGTGCAAAGCATTGTTGTTGAATTACTAAACATTCAAAAGTACACTGATAAAACACCTTGTCATACTCCTGTAAAAGCCGCTATGGCCATAAAAAAAGTCAAGCCCTTAAGTCACGTAGCATTTTTTGAATCTCTACAGTAAATACCTCAGGAAAGCAGCTCCCACTGTTACCAACAGCCCTGGAGATGTGTATAATCATTTATAATACAACACATCAAGAATAGAGAGACCTCGCACTACAAATTTTGCATTAGGGTACATGTAACAAGCAGTGCATAAGGCTACTATAAAAACATGGATATATTGAAAGAATATTCACCCTTTTATTAATGATCCTTTTGAGAGGTTTTTACATTCTTCCATATATTTTCTTGCAGAAACTGTCCACTTGATCGATTATATCCAATAAAGAGACCTTGTTTGCATTGACTTCTACGGTCTTGGAAATAGATAAATGGAAGCTGTCAAAATTAATGTATTGGTAATGGTTATCTTTACACTCTTCTTTTAGTTCTGGTGTGCCATAATCCAAAGATACAAATGGCTTTAGCTAATCTGAAGGAAAGCAGACCTTATTTTTGTTTTATGTAGTAGTATTGCAATGCACTGCATTGTAAAACAGAGGTGGGTTGTTGGAAGGCGCTCGGATGTCTACCACTTATTACCAGGATTTCAACCCTTCTATATACTGGGGAGCAGCTCGGCTGGTGGTAATAAGCAAATAGCTGGTCCCCACAAGTGACTAAGACATGAGGAGGTCATAAACTTTCAGTTTGTCTGGGGAGTAATATCTCAAACCATTCAAATAAATTATTAAATAAAGGCCAGCTAGAAAGAGTTCTAGCTGTGACAAAGTCTCCTGACCATGACTGCGGTGTTTCATAGAAAGTTTTTAGAATGGTGTAACTCCACTGTGACTACAACATCAGTGTGAGCAATCGCCCTGCAGGTTGCATAGGTTTCATGTCTCTCTCACCTTAGGCTTAATATTGAGCATGTCTTTTCAGGTCAAATTTTTTAAAGGCATTTAAATGCTGACCTTGTTTTATTGCCATCCTTTTCTTGCATTACCTATGAGGACTCAAATATTTTCAGAGCAGAGACCTCTTATGAGGTCCAGTTATTGCAGATGTATGAGTTGCAGGTACAGTGAATATTCACAGCTTCTATTGGCAGATAAACAATAGTAATTCAAGTTATTCCTGCTGTACTTCATTTCAAGTAAACACCGAGCCATTTCACCTAAACTTAAATTTAATGTAGGTCCTAGTAGATCCATATCTGGTTGAAAAACTCTGTTTAGGCTGGGCAAGAACAAAGGCTTAGGCAGTACTTCCTGAACAATATGTAAGTATGGGAGATCTATAGCTAATAATAAGTGACTATGTGGGAAAGGATGTTTAGGGTCATGACAAAATTACAGGCTGAGCTTGCCAACTTGGTGGTGGTTCTGGTCAGTTCAAACATTTGGCGTTTTATCTTCGATAAAATAAATGCATTTATATGTGCTGCTCCTGACTACCAGATGTCACCATAGATCTGAGATCTGAGGGAGGTTTAGAAGCAGAAATGTCTTTAGGGAGATGTGGTAGAGTGTCGCATGGAGTATTCGTCATTGCAGTAATTAACGTAAGCAGTAATGACCTCCAGGTCAGGTAGATTCTTATACTTAATGACTGTCTGAGCAGTGAACGCTGCCTCAGACCATTAACTCCTCCAGACAGTCATTTAAGTGTGACTTACTGACAGTCATTCTTACTCAACATTAACAGGAACAGGTACTCATAGCTGGTTTCCCAAACGTTCAATGGAAGGGAGTGCTACACCTTCTTCAACGAGAAACAGTTTAAAAGCATGCTAGTTTACATAAAATTTCCTGAAAAAGTGATTATCAGGCCAATAGTTCGCCATCAACTTTGGCTGTAGCAAAGTAGATGAGATAAATATTCACCTATTTCCCAGTACTTAATTTAATGAGAAAATACATGCTGGAACTAAACCATTTTGTATTTAAATAGTCTTGCTGTGACGCTATAGTAGAGAAAATAGCTGCAAACTAAACTGCATTATGAAAATATGTACCTATTCATATTTTCCTGAGTCCACAGCAACAGATGTTATTGTCATACCGTCCAAACACCAGTACTGCCTGAGCTCATTTAATTGCTGTTTTAAAAAGTAGATTCAGGTACCAGTCTCTTCTACTGTGTGGATTTAAAGAACAGTTTAGCATAGTATTTGTTCCATTACATTATCTCTGCAAGTCTTTCTAGAAATCCTGTAAAGGTCTAGGATGCATAAAAGAGTTGCTTTCTCATTCTGCACCAAACAAATAGAAGTTATTTCGATAGACTCAAGATTGGACGGCAAGAGAACATTTTCAAAGGTCATTCACAGTATCTGACATGGAAGAGTTTGCAACTGAAGGTGGTATTTCTCTTATTACTTTGCCAGTTCAAGGTCTATTAATTGGGATATGCACCTCTGTGTTCCCAGCTAAAGTATACAATAAATCTCTTCTGTGAAACGGCTCTTTTTGAAGAGATCAAGTCAATCTTCTCATTTTGACAGAACAACTCAATAAGCAACTGGAAATGTGGCTAGCATAAAATTGAATAAAGTAGGTAGAAGACAAATTTGATCACCTTTTTTCTTATTTTGGTAAGGTCATTACCTAGTGGCTTCACATCTTGATGGTGGGGACACTGAAACAAGAATCAATACCAGTCATGCTACCTGGATGTTTCAATTCTGTTCCATATAGGAGAACCAGTTACAACTTTGCTTCAATTAAAAAAATGCCATTGAATTGCTCTTTGGCAATCTTAGCACAAGTAAGACTTGGTTAAAAAAGAATAGAAATGGACTGTAGAGGTTTTAGGAGTCTTCTGAGAAGGTTTTGGGTGCTGACATGAGCAAAAGGTATTGAGGAAAAATCAAGTACTTGCATTAAGGAAAAAAGTAGATTTCTTTTATGTAGTGAGGCTTGTATTACAGGTGAGGCTGACAGTGAAACTGTATACCATTTATGGCTTGTAAAGGGTTTATATGGAAGATATCCTTTTTGCCCAAGTAAAACTGACCAGCGTTGTATTGACAGTTGGATTAGTGTGAATCTTATTTCATGGCCATTGAACTTACTAGACTTTGAATATTTTTCCAGAAGTCATAAGTAAATGGCAACAGTCCTGGTATAATCTGTTGGAGATGTACTACTACAAATTTGTAATCACAGTCCTGATTTCTCTTCATACAGGTATACTTCTGTTCCTTGCTATTCCCTTATACTCAGATTCAGTAGGAAGTAAAAAATGTAAAATGTTTTCCAAATTGTGTTAGTTCTTTCTTATTAAGAACCCAAGTCTTCCATTCTATGAAAATTCTCTGATTTGGAAAAAAGGGAAGTTTTTTCTGAATGTTACTGACTTCAGGGAGAAACAGGAAATGCATATCTATGGATTCTCTTACCTCCTTAATCATTGTAAAATGTATTTACTATATATATTTGTGGACTGCAATGGTTGAGGTATTAGACGTCTGGGACTTGTCAAGGGATCATGCATTTTATACATGTACCGAGAAGTTTTTTATCATGCTTACTGCAGTAAATCATTCTGTAGTATGATTTATCTCCCTTTATGAGTTACAGTTATCTTCTATAATTCCTAAAAAGATTTGAAAACTCAGGGGAACGTGGAGGAAATGATAGCATTTTGTTCAGGTCATCTCATCATCCTTTGTCCCTTTGCTTAGACTGGAGGTAGATAGGTGCCTAAAAACATAATATAATGGCAATCTCAATTTTTAAACTAGTCTTTAGAAAAATTGTCAATAACAAATGGCCAGAGTCACTTCTTTCATCCAGAAGGGTTTGATTTAACATTTTGGCTAAAGCAGCAGAAGCTTCAAGGCTGTGTGAAATAAAGAGAGCATTTTCATTACTGATTTGAATTCTGGTCAAGGGTTCCATTATGAAGAAATATAAAGAGAAATATTGTGAAAAAATCACTTTCCACTATTACCTCTTTCCATTTCAAACTCCAGTTCTTCATGCACTTTCATATTTACAGAACAGGGCTACATTATTTTTTTGTACCTCTTTGTAATGAACTTCTCTCACTATTTAGTTTTCTTGGAGTGTACTGTGATTCTTCATGGAATAATTTCCAACTTTTTGCTACAATTTTGCACTATTTTTATTCATAGAATATCTTTGACTTTCTACTTCATGGAATTCATTTTGACCCTTTTTAGAAACATCTAGGCATTAAAGCTTTAATCCCAAGTTTCTTTCAAAGCATCTTTTGATTACAGCTTTTGTGATAAATGTCCACCATTTATCACACTCATTCTTATAAATCCTGGCTTATCTGTCAAAACAATGAAATGACCCTCTCTGCCCTACACCTCCATAATTTTCTCACCCTCTCATGATTCAGAAGCATCATGGATTATACTTGCATGAAGTTGACAGGAAGGTTGATAGGAAAGGACCTCTGGAGGGCAACTTCCCCCACAGAAGTAGGTCACGTGGCCTTGGAGAACCTCTGTTGGAACATCTCCATTTTCTCCACATCCCTCTTGAGTTGGGGGTACCAAAGCAAGGCACTAGAAACTTTTGCAGATGCATTTCATCAGTGCTGAGTAGGTGGACTATAGTTTCCCTTGGTCTGCTAGTCGTGCTGCTCCTAATGTAACCTGCTATATGAATTGTTCTGTTTACAAGGAGAGCATTCTTTTCACCTTGGTGCCCCCAGTAGCCCCACTGAGCTTTCCAGCAGGATGATACCCAGGGGAAGTGCTCCTAGACAGTAGCCCTATGTTCCTGATAGCCCATCCTCCAAGTCCATTTTTCTTCCCTACTTGTCTCTTCAGTTTCTTCACCTCTGAGCTTAATGCTGCTCTTTTTTTCGTAGACCTCAGCTGCAATTCCCTTCTGCCTCTGATTTTGTGCAGGTTATCTTCATCTGTGGATTACCGAGGCCACAGGTTGTCTGAGGACTTCTTTTCAAAGGGTGAAAAGGTGCTTAAATGCTGATTACATGTTTAAAAATGTAGCAAAAGTAAAATGACTGATGGCATTTTTTTGGTTTCAATACTCATGCCAGAAAGACAGAAAATTAAATTTTACATATGGATGGTCCAAGTTTTGTATCGCTTGACTAACTTGGACAGCTTGTATTGCACTGTCTCAACCAGAAGTCATCAAATGCATGCAGGAAATGCTGGCTGAAGTTCTGTGTCCAGTTTTATGAAAGCAGTTAGGTGAACTGATAACAGTGCCTCTGGCCTTTATAACCTGGGTAGAAGAGTTTGACATTAGAGATTATCATCCAACATATGTTTTGTTTTACGTGTGGTTTATTAACTCTGTGGGAGCTGGAGAAAAATAAGACAGAATAGTCTTGCAGGAAAATAGGAAGAATATGCTGCTTTTTTGCTGCTTTTTATGTGTGTTGCTTTCTCAGATGGAAATAAAGGTATTTCAAGGAAACACCTCACAGGAAATAAAGGTACCTGTGAAAAGGTATAAGCTCCAAGAGAGGTGCCGAAGTCTTCATGGAGTAATATGTGGATATCCACTGCTCATATATCAAGCAAATTTAGGCTGACTCTCTTCTGATACAGGAGAGGAAAATGGTGGGGAGGAATAAAAATAATGCAAGCACATGGGAAATAGATTTGGTAACTATTGCTTGATGGATCTGTCCTGAAGAAGTCAGCCTATGTTCTGTGGTAGGACTAGGAAAGATCTTTGAAAATAAAGTTAATTTGAAATGATGCCTTTTTCTCTGCAGTGTGTACCTAAAGAGTTACTACACCAAAGGCTGAAGTTTCTTTTCTTTAATTTCATGTAGAGTACTTTCTTCATGTGCACGGCTCAGCAGCAACTGCAGCCGCATTTCTAAAACACCGTGTGCAAGAATATCAGCCTGTTACCCTGACTTGCGTTCCCGAAGCATTCAGAGACTCAAATAATCAAAGCTGTCAGAAATCACGTCCCTTACAAACCATCTGTAGATCAGCTTATCCTTCTAAAGCGAGAGCCACCAAACACAGCAGCCCCAGAATATTTGGTAAGCGGTATTGTCTTGCTTTAAGTGCACTAAAAGTGTCTTTTTCTGCAGGCCTGCACCTGGAGAGAATGGGGCTGAATAATGTCTTTCAGATTGGTGATCATCATGCTAAGCCTTCTAAACTTCCTGGTAATAAAGGGTAGTTGGGGTCATCCAAAAAAACTCAATCCAATAAGAATTCATGTGTCATGAGGAGTAGCTCTAAGGGAGCTCAGGAAGCTGTTTTGCTGAAAAATACTAATTATTATGTTGTGTTGTGTTGTGTTGTATTGTATTGTATTGTGTTGTGCTAAGTTTCAAGTGCCTAGTTTTGGTCCTCTCTGGTTCAAGAGGGGTGCTGCATAACCCCCACTGTACCCATGATTAATGTGTGCACTTCACACTGATTATTCGCAGGTCTGGGGTCCAGAGGGCGATAGAAATATTCTTCAAGGTTGGTATTCA
The DNA here is from genome assembly GCA_013396915.1 of Stercorarius parasiticus. Taxonomy (NCBI): domain Eukaryota; kingdom Metazoa; phylum Chordata; class Aves; order Charadriiformes; family Stercorariidae; genus Stercorarius; species Stercorarius parasiticus. The sequence goes on along the minus strand of VWZL01001220.1, from coordinate 260,377 downwards.
TTTTTCTTATCTTCATGTGATGAATTTCTTTCTGCCCCATGACTACTCCAGACTTTCCTCTGAAAAGTTTTGAGCTGGACCAGTATTTCTATGGCCTCATGACAATATATTCCTATTGCTGTGTGTTTGGGAGGTAGGTCAAGAACAGTCATCAGCAAACAGGACTGCTTTTGGTATGAGAGGCTGCAGAAACATCTTCACATGTATTTACAAGAACAATTTGTTTAGTCTTTGGCTTCCAGCAGCCTTACTTCCAGCAGGGTGTAATTTCTGGAACACCCCAGCAGAACGTGAGCTGCTTTATTCAGCTGGTGGGGCCATGTCACTATTATTGCAGGTGAGTTGTGCCTGAGCATCACCAGAGACGAAGGTTGGATGCTGAAAAGAACAAGACTGGTTGACACTAATTGAACTTCTAAAGAGCGTACTCAGAGTTACCAGGAGTGAGCAGATAAAACTGCAGGGATTTTATGAACCAAAGTTTTCTCTTGCCCATTTGAATGTTCCTAAGTCTTTATGGCAAACACAACTGAACATAGTATGAACTCACAGTATAACAGCAGGCACATAGGATGCAGTTTTTACTGTCAGTGTGGGCATCCTTTTTACGTTAACTAAAGTAAGCCTCTAGTGTAACATTACAAGTAGGAAGACATTTCTGTATGTGCTCAGGCTGTGGGTAGTGTACACATTTATATTAATTGAATGTCAAATGAATGGAGAGTTCCTCTGTACCCTGAGATTTTGTGTTACAGGCTCTGGATCCCTCAGTGCAAGGTACCTCAAACATTACGTCATCTTTTTTCAAATTATCAATCATGTACTTCTATAGCAAGTTTTGTGATTTATTTCATATTTATTTTGCATTTATTTCATAGATAAATAAATTTATTTCATAAATAAAAATAATAAAAATATTTTTAATTGCATTACTTATATATTTTTAATGAAATATTTTATAAAAAGTCATGGCTTTCCTGGAGGATCACATTTTTAATAATTTTAAGATGTCAAGAAATGCACATCATGGACTTTTTGGGTGTTGGTCGACTGCTGGCTGAATATGAGCCAGCAGTGTGCCCAGGTGGCCAAGAAGGCCAATAGCATCCTGGCCTGTACCAGGAACAGTGTGGTGAGCAGTACTAGGGAGGTGATTGTCCCCTTGTACTTGGCACTGGTGAGGCCCCACCTCGAGTATTGTGTCCAGTTTTGGGCCCCTTAGTGCGGGAGGGACTTTGAGGTGCTGGAGCACGTTCAGAGAAGGGCAATGAAGCTGGTGAGGGGTCTGGAGAACAAGTCTTATGAGGAGTGGCTGAGGGAGCTCGGATTGTTCAGCCTGGATAAAAGGAGGCTGAGGGGAGACCTTATCGCTCTCTACAACTGCCTGAAAGGAGGTTGTAGAGAGGTGGGGGTCGGTCCCTTCTCCCAAGTAACAAGTGACAGGACAAGAGGAAATGGCCTCAAGTTGCTCCAGGGGAGGTTTAAGATGGATATTAGGAAACATTTCTTCACTGAAAGGGTTATTAAGCTTTGGAACAGGCTGCCCAGGGAAGTGGCTGAGGCACCATCCCTGGAGGTATTTAAAAGACAGGTAGATGTAGTGCTTAGCAATATGGTTTAGTGATGGTTTTGCCAGAGTTAGGTTGATGGTTGGACTCGATGATCTGAAAGGTCCCTTCCAACCTAGGCAATTCTATGATTCTATGATTTTAGGTATGAGTTGGAACAGCAACCAGTGGAATCAATCACACATTGTCAGTTATGAAATATCCTAGTCCTTTGCAGACCTACCCTTACACTTTTCCTACCTCACCTCTCCATTATTTTTGCATCTACATCCTGCTCTGTCATTTACCTTTTCTGCTGTAACTTTTATCATGTTGTCTTGCAAAGTGTCTGGGCCAGGAATATTCTCTTTTTATTTTCCATTGAGTTTGTATTCCTGTCGTATGTGCTATTCTCAGCCTACACCTTATTATATTTCTCTTCACTTAGTTGCATTTTTTTCTTCTTTTTTTTTTTTTTTTTTTTTTTAAGAGCCTCTGTGCTTTTAATCTGTAAGTCACTGCAGGAAGGACTCACTGATTGAAAACCTCTCTCTCCAGGCAGAATGGTAAATTGCTTTTCATTATATGATTCAGATTTCTTGAAGTCTTCAGTTTAACTTAGGTCCACTTTTATTGAAAAAAACACAAAGACGACTAAAGCCAAATAAAGACAAAACAAAGGATGATGTTGCAAGTAAATATTTTAGTTTGCTTATCTTTAAGTGCAATTTACTGCAGGAGTGCAAAACTGTGATTTTTAGAGGCTGAGTCTAGATGTATTTATTGCTGAAGGCATCCTGGTGATTTACTGTTAGGATAAAGAAAAATGCAGGAGAATTTCAGCAGCGGTGTCTTGCATAGCGGCAGTCTAGACTGGTGTTCACAGTTTTGCTTGCAGTGGTCTAGGAGTAGCTGGTTGCGGATGCCTGGTGCTCTTCTTTGTAACTTGAGTGTGCTAAAGAGCCCCAGTAGGAGTGTACTAGAATCTGGCTTTCAGGAGCTTCTTGTGGAGCAAAATTATTCCCTTATAAAGATGCATTTCTCCTTTTCTTCCATTGATCATGCACTAATGAATTTCTTTCAAAAGACTAACTCATTTGGTATGGACACACTTGACGTTTGATTTTATGGAAGAAAAGTGATTTATTTCTTAGTCATTGAAAATCCCACTTATAATAAATGCATCTGTACTTCATTCACGAGCTTACAAAGGGTATGGAACAGTTTTTCACAGAAAAATAATGATATTGCTGTCAGATATGGAAGGGCTAAGAAAGCACATTTTAGTTTCTTCCCTAATGTCTTTCTGCAAAGACATACACTCACAAACAGACACACATATAAAGGTCAGAGTTAAGCCTCCAGCAACTATGGAAGTTAATTTTCTTTGCTTCATTGTCTTTTTTTTTCTTTTTAATTTACTGCAATTCCTGAGCACTTAACCTGTCTGTAAGAGTTATGGAAGTTCCAGGCAGAGAATCGTTTCATAGCTTATGAGGGGATTGCTACATTTCATACACATATTGTATATTGTCTCGTGTTCTTATGCTTGTACAAATCTGTTACGATGGCATAGTTTCAAGTTGGTCAGACTTCCCTCTCAGGGAATCAAAGAATCTGCCAAGACTAGCATTAAGCAAAGAACAGGATACTAGTGAAACTTTCCCCTCCTCAGAACATCTCATACCTGCAGTATTGGTGTGCTGGAGGAATGTTGGTTCTACTTCTGCTCTGTGGTCCTTCTGCAGAACTGGAGGAGCTCATTATGTATTCCCTTCAGACTTTTCAGATGATACAAGCACTGATCCGGCCTCTCAAAGAGAACCTCAAATTGAGCTAAAATCATCTCAGCCTCGCATATAGCAAGACTTGATTCAACTAAGGATATCACAAATGTGCAGAGATTTGCATGAAAAACTTTCTGTCTGTCTTTGCTCAAGCCCCTGAAACCACAACCAGTTGAGGGTTGAGTGATTGTACTCAGTATCAGACTCTCCACATAATCTTGCTCATACCTATTACAGGTTCACGGGTTGTGAGAAGTCTAATGCTTGACACTCAGTGTAACAGCTTTGCTGTGCAGGAAGTGTTATTTTTCCATCCTCTGGCTTTTAAAGGCAGACTGAATTAATAGAATAAGAGGTAAGATGTGTATCTGTGACAAAATGTATCTAGGAAACACTGCAAATATGAAAACCTTATGACTAGTTGTTAAAACCCAATATATTATTCTTAATAAGTGTGAGGAATTGCTAAAGCCCCAAGTACAGGTAACATAAATTCTTTTTTTTGATGTTGCCTGAAAGGGCAGCTTGTAGAAAAGTTCCAAACAAGGCTGAAATTCTCAATGTTTCTGGAAAGTTTCGTAAAGTATTTGGGACGTTGATAATGGTAGCTAGAGTTCAGCTTCTCTCTCTTGCCAACAACCTGTCCTTACCGGAGTCTTCCTGTAAAAGAGGAAAAGAAAACAAATGTATAGATGTGTTTTCCTGAGTTATGTGAGAGAACTATATACATATATAGAATGATAGAAGAAATTTAATCACTTTACATACACATCAGATACGTAAATCGATATTTACACTTGCATGTGGAAAAATCTAGCTAGACGTTTTTTGCTTTGCTTACACTGGTATGAATAAGAGATAGCTCTGATGAGACCCATGGATTTATTCCAGATTTATGGTGCTATAACAAAGAACAAAACCTGGCCTAAGTTGCTTATGTCTTCAAGTAAGATGATTTACCTGCACTTAAAGTAATGTCATTTGTAATCTTTCTTTTTTATTTGGGAATAAATCTATATTGTTCACATGCGAGAAAGAAGGATTTTCTGGTACCCAGGAACTTGTAACTGTCAAGTTAGGTTATGTGTGTCTCCAAGAATACTCTGCTGAAGTGCAGTCCCTGAACCAGTGTATTTCAGAGAGTACAGTAGCAAATGTCACATCCCCTGCTGACCAGAGCAGACGCTGCTTCTCCCCTGATTGAGTGGGTTCCAAATTCTGCATGCCTATACCTGCATCTTGCATGTGGGAATTAATCCTCAACCTGACTATATTAGAGCTGACAGCTTTCCAGGCCCCTCCAGCTGTCACCAAAATAAATTCTCTGCCGGCTTTTCCGCCTGTCCAGAATTCCCTAGGCGATAGGGGATACATTTTTCTGGTTCACGTCCATCTGTGGTGACACAGATCACAACGTGGCTGTGATAAAGCTGAAGCATTCCCTGGCAAGAACTCACTGGCTTGTCTTTTTCTCATCCAGGTTAATTCAGTTTTCATGAGGCTTGACTCTGACGCTGCGGTTGTGTAGCATGAAGCTAAAAAGCCTGCCGGCTTCACAAATAGATGCTGCAGGTTGCAGGAGGAGCTGCCAGTCAAGGTTGGTGACTGATGTTTCATAAAACATTCGCATCCTGGAGAAAACTGTGTGTTGATTTTGCTAGCTTTGATGTGGAAGTGGGACTAACTAGCATACCACTGTCTCTCAGTTGACAGCGAGGGCAGATAGACATCTGAGACACAAAAAGCAACTGCTGAGGTGAGGCATCCCTTTGAAATGGTAGTAACTTTACAATAGTTGCTTCTTGAGCTAGGAAATCAATGAATTGTAATCATTTGGTTTCTGATCACTGTGAAATTCCTTTGATGACTAGAATGGTTAAACATTTTTGTGGGAGGCTCTTGAGACAAAAAGGCAATTTTAGCAGCCTTACTTAAGTCCTCCTGTCTCTTTCCAATCTACTTTAGACTCTCTGTTTTCTCTTACAGTCCTCTCAATCTTCTCAGTACCTTACCTTGCAGCAGGCAAGAAAATAAGAGCCTACAAGAAAGCCCTTAGCGATTTCATCATTCTTAATCCTTCAGAAAGGAGGGTGGGATATTTAACTCCTTTTTTCTGCTAAGTGGCTGAGACAATTCACTTTGTTTTCTCATCCTTCTTGCATCTAGATAGTCAGTACCACTGTCAAGAAGGCATGGCAGGAAGGTCAATGGCAGAGGTAAAACCATCAATTTTCTTCTACACATCACGAAGGAGCAACGGTGCCAGGCAAAAGGTAACATCCACCCTTCATCAGTCTTTGGCCTGAGAGAAGGATGGAGGAGCAGAGACTTCACTTCTCTCATGCTTTAGAATAACAACTAGCACTAACGTGATATTCATGCTGGAGTGCAGCAATGATGTCCGGTCATCTCTCCTTCAGGCTCAGAAGAATGAGGGTGCATGATAGTAGGATATGCTGGTGCTGGGATTTTTTTCCCTTCTCTGATCAAAAGGAATTACAGCGTGGCTGATGATTGCCTCATTTCTACATGGGCCTGCAGAGGAAGAAGGGGATGGAGTTAGGCCTGTCCCTACATTAAAGACAGGAATTTAGGGCTGCTGGGGAGAGAACTTCATCACAGGCAGAGAAGGACATGTTGACAGAGTCTTCCTGAACTCACCTCTGGCTTAGGCTGTATTCCTGGTGGAACTTGAGTGTGGGAGGGCAGCAGAGTACAGGTCCTTGGGAGCTGTGAGAGAGAATCAGTTTCTGGAAAACTGAACAAGCAGCCTCCTGGCAATGGACAGTTATGTTGCTGCTGGACCGTATCTTCTGTATGATGCTGCTTCTGCCCTGGCTTTCCCTCACTTGCTCTGGCCTGGAATCCTGCTATGAAATGAAAAAAAAACACTTGGTGCTCTCTTCTACTGTCAGACAAGGGAAAGGCCGAGCACTTGGCATGTTCGTATGCCTAGGACCTGCACGTTTGATGTGAGTGGTGGGCAGAATACCACCTGAAATATACATTTGTTCTGTCCCAGAACAGGCTCTGAGGACCTCAAGAAAAACCTTTCTCTGCCCAGCCTTCGCATTTCCCACTGCAGCCCAAGTGCTCGCCTTCACCTGTGGGCAGTGGGCAGCGAGAGACTGCCGTGGAGCCAGGGCAGGAGTCTTGCTGTGAAGCCATTGACACCCCAAGTGGGGGGACAGTAGGAGGTGGGCTCGCCCTCCCCCTCAGAAACAAGAAAACAAGTAAAATGAATTCATGTGTCATTACCTCCATTTTAGGCTAATAAAAATATGATATAACAGTTGTTGTGTCAAAATAATATTCCAAAATGTTCATCATCTATATTTGAAAGTAAATATCCCACAATCCTGAAATGTAATTCATATGGGTTTTTATCATTGACTTTTAATAAATGCCTAGCATTTTTTAAAAGAAATTGTCCTGGTTTCAGCTGAGATAATTTTCTTTCTAGTGGTTGCTGTGTTTTCAGATTTGGTACAAAAGGAATGTCAATAATGCGTATTGTTTTAGTTGTTGCCAAGCGATGTTTATACCATTCAAGGACTTTTTTCAGCTTCCCATAGAAGCTGAGGAGGAGCCTACACAGAACAATGGAATGGTCAAAGGAATATTCCGTACCATAGACCTCATGCTCGGTATATAAATGAGGGGTGGGCTGGTGGGCAGGAACCTGTGATCTCTGCTTGGATCAGGCTGGGCAACCAACCACTGGGTGGTGAGAGTGACTCGTGTCTTGTATATTCTTTTACCATCATTATTATTTTTATTATTGTTATTTTGCTTTTCCGTGATTGTTCTGTTAAACTGCCTTTATCTCAACTTGTGAGGGTTTTTTTCCCCCTTTCCCCTCATTTTTCCCTCTTCTCCCTACCCTTCCTGCGGGGGAAAGGGGGAGTGAGTGAGCAGCTGCATAGTCCTAGTTGCTGTCTGGGGTTAAAGAATGGAGAAGAATGGAAAATACTTTAATTATTCACTTTCACTGTAAAAAAGATATTTTTCTTAATCAACAATTTAATAAATGCTAAAACCAGTCATCTAGCTACCGGTCACAAAACTTGTGTAGAAAGGCAAACTGGAAGTTTGATAAAAGTTGTAACTGTATCAATATTTACCCTATTAGAGACTAAAATCAATACCTAAGCCACAGCATAGGTCACAAGTAGTCAAAACACAGTCATTAAAGAAAGATAAATATGTTCTGTTGTCTTTGGTCTCTGTGATAAAGTCGAATGCGGATACAAGTTGACAAGCATTTCCTGATACAGCAGCTGGTATGGCAACAGCTACTTAATCATCTGAAATACATACTTGCATTCAGACAGGTTTCCTTAAGTAATCTCATTTGCTCAATATTTTTGCCTATTCCATAGAAGAGGTCTTCAGGCAGATTGAGTCTGTGAGCTGCAGCCTGTTAAATTCCAACTATTAATTCAGTTTCATCCGTGCAGAACTGAAATGATTTGAAGGTGTGACAGCTGCAGGAGCTGGTAAGTTTTGGTCTTGTTACAAGGAATGTAACCAAGCTAGGATGCTAATGGGGTGGGAGTGGATGGATGGTCAACCAGGTGGGTAAGCAAATGTTTGGGTGGTTAGGCTCAGAGGGGTTGTGGGTTTAGAGGCAGACAATAATTACTTTTGTCAAAGATGCAAGGTGGTGCCTTCTCATCAGGTTTGCAGATGACACCAAACAGGGGCAACCAGTTGGTATGTCCAAGCAGGACTGCCATGCAGAGAGACAGGAGAGATGGGCCAGCAGCAGTGTGCAGCAGGGATGTCCAACAGTATCTTGGGCTGTATCAGGAGAAGAGCCAGCAGACTGGGGGAAGGGTATTTGTTAGATCACATTTAGGATACTCGGACTAGTTTGGGGATTGTCAGCACTGATGAACTGGACGGAGTGCAGGGTGTGTCTACCAAGATGGTTGGGGTCTGGAGCACTTGTGTTGGGAGTGGGGTGAGTGAGGGAACTGGACTTGTTCACCCTAGAGAAGAGGCAGTTTAGGGGTGGGACACACCTAACAGCCATTCCAGGTCATTCCAACCTGGAGCTCCCTATGATCTTATGATTAGTCTATGATCCTATGGCTGGATAATCAGAGTCAGATTTGCTCCTTTATTCATATTTTTCAAAAGGGATCAGAGGGAAAGACAGATAGCAAGCTTCCCAGAATTTCTTGTAAAACTTATATTTTAAAATATATATTTATTTATTTTTTTTTTTTTTTTGTAATTGGTAACCTTTGGTTGATACCTTTTACTCTAAATTATTCCAAATCAGTTAGAGAACATATCCTGAGAAAAAAGATTCCTTAGGGACTAAAGAGGAAATTACACCTCTCCATAAAGTCTTCTGCTTATATCTTTGCTTGCTGATACAATAGCTGTGGCATATAACTGGCCAAGAGTGGAAGTAAATGCTGTGGACTTTCAAAACACTAAAATATAACAAATGACCTAAGAGCCCAGGATTTTGTAGCCAAGTACCTACCAGCTAATACTCAACACAAAATATGCTTTTGATTCAGTAGCTGCAGTGAGCTCTCTGATGCCTTCTGGTCATTGGAGTTTCCAAAGCTTTCCAGCACACTGTGATTTCAGGTGGACTGAAAATGGAACAAGAGGTTTTCATACCTGATTCTCTAACAAAGGCTGTAACCTTCTATCCAGATGCAAAAACGGGACCCTGTCTTTGGAACTTGTTCTGTGATGAGGAAAGGACATTTTCTTCCTAGCTTTTGAAGATCTGTTACGCTGAGTTCTTAAGTTCTGAAGTTCTGATGTATGCGACAAAGGTTGTAATCCTCAAATAGGTTTCTTTATTAAAATAGGGGACCTCTTGCTATGCAAACATTAATTGCTGGGAAGAGGATGATCTTGCTTTCCCCTGCCAAAATGAATCAGTGTCTTTATTGCTGTCACAGTTTTAGAAGAACATAAGGCATTAAGTGGCAATGGTAAATTAAAAAAAAAAAATCTACTTCAAATCTTTTTTTTAATTCAATACACATATCTCTGTAATGAAATTTTTTAGAAAATAAAATCTCTGTATAAATTTGGAGGTCGAAGTTAAATATTCTCTTTTCATTTTGAATATATGTAAATGTTATAGTACCAGTTAGTCAGTTGCCTAATTCCCCTCAAACGACAATCATCAGGTTATAACCAAATGATAACGCTGAGGCAGATGATTCTGATCCTTTATGTTTTGGAAATTATGTATGACAGAATTATGTAGAGTTATTTCGGACTAAGAATTCAGCTTTGCAGGCCTAACAGAGAAAAATGTGTAATCTCCTCTTTTAGAATGCTATTAAACGTTTATCATTTTCTCTCATTTTCTTAGTAATGAGATAATGAAAATATTAATTTTTTTAAAATATAGTTTTCTAGATACTACGTGAAAGCCACCATTTACAACACAGTAGGATATAAAACAGGAGTTAGGATATAAAACAGAACTCTCTTCCTTCCTTTTTCCTGTTATGATTCATTTTTTTTTATGGTGTAACAGGTTATTTTTTCTGCTTCTGAGTAATCTTCCTCAGGAATTGATCAGGTTTTTTTTGTGGCATCGCAAGGCCTAGTTGATTTGTTAAGGGAGTGGTTGAGGGATCACCTGTTTCTGTGGCAAAAATAGCGCGTATATTTCTTCCCAGAAGCATGGCCTGAGTCTACCCACTGACTACTACTGACTTTATCTGCTCTGAGGGTAGGAGTGTCTTTCCTTCTTTGCATAATTATCTGCTGGTCAGAAGCCAGCATGAGGAAGCTGGAAAGCTTCCCTGTCCTACTCATCTTAGGAAGATTGGAACCACCACCTTCTAACTCTCAGGAAAAGGCTGGAAGGGATCAGACAGTATCCCTGGTAAACAAACTTGTCTTATTGTGTCACCAGAAATACGAACCCCAGAAGGCCAGAAGAGCACAAAAAAGAAGTAGCTTGACTGTTGTGCAATAGTTAAGAGAATCTCTTTGAGTGAGAAAGTAAGATTGTAGTGCCGGGCCGGTGTGGCAAGCATTCATATTCTACATCAGACATTGTGGCTGAAATCTAATACCAGCTCAAAGCATAACACTGTAATTTTCCTCCTGCATGCCTGGCTGACCCATATATGATCTTCCAGAATGTGCTTTTTCACAGTCTACTGATACTTGGCGGATTAGACTGTCCTGCGTTACGCATCCTTTACGTCTCAGGAGGATAACCTGGATAATCCACATCCAGAATTTAGAGGTCTAACAATAAAATTATAGAGAAGATGAATCCTCTACTTGAACCGACATAAGTGTTCAGAAGAGGAGCAGGCAAGGTGGATTCTGAGTAAGGAGTGCAATGTGTGGTAGCGAGGATACCTATGACATTCATATCACATCGGCAAACCTGACATAAGACCCATAACCCCATGCCTCTCTGGAGTGATAGCTGGAGGCTGGATAACTCAGAGCATCTCAGAAAATCTTCCCCTGGAGCTCTGATTCTGTGATTCACCTGTCCAAACACAAGTGTCTAGTATCATTTTAGGTGTGGGGTGGGTCACTGGTTGGACCAGAAGGGCGCAGGTCTCCCTTAAGTTGCCTTTCATATCTGCAATCTCCATGCAAATGTTTTAAAAGCTATAGGGCATCTCATATTAACTGCATTCTTCCTCTAGTAATGGGTGAGCTGAATTGGTCTTTAGGCTCTATTGACAGTATTGACCCATTCTCCACTGATTATAATGGGAGCTTAGACATTAGCTCACATGTTGATGACTAAATCTAGCTAAACCTGGTGCTTAATTTAGAAGAATTTTATTGCCCTTAGGGGGCTTTTAAATTCTCTATGCAATCAATGGAAAGATGTTAGTACTTAGAGAACTGGCTGGGTCTATCTGGGCTTCAGAGGTGCCTCCCTTTAGGTTACAGAAAGAACACAGACAGCTATGATAGGCAGAGTTAGATTGCCCTGCAGAGTTCTGTGCTTGAAATATTGGCAAGACAGCATTTTAGTTAGAATTTTACATGAAATGGATTCTACCTATCTGTCTTTAGAAACTGTAGCTAATTCTTGCTTGATTTAAGAACCCAATTAGTAAAAACAGAGCTCTGAAAATCTTTGCTTAACACACAGTTCTTGAGAAGAGCAGGAAATAAAGTGATTAGGTCGAAGGAGACACCAAATAAGAAATTGAACATACATACTAATCAATTCCAGTTTCTTTTTTATACTATGAGGTCCTTCAGGCATCACCTTTTGCAATTTCCTGAGTCAACAGCCTAGGGACATAATGCAATAAATCATTGAATTGATGATGGGAAAAAAACAGAGCTTGTTGCTGTTCTTAAAATTGGATTCCGAGAACAAGATTTTTAAAAGTGTTTCAACTCCTAAGGGTTTGATCCACAAAAGGACATAGATTTTTTGATGGTCAGCCTTGCATCATGTAAGGTTTAGATGCCCGTTTCCTAAGGCTGACTGCATATGTTGAACAAGGCACATTATGTGCTTATACAACGCATACAAAAAGTAGACTTCTCCAGCTGGGCTTCCTGATAGCTGCCTCAGCTAATCAACGTGAAAACACTGAGACTAGAGCTCTTTCTTAAATCCCACCTCTCTCAAGATACCGGTGCTTAACTCCTAATCACAGGGATGAACAGTCATGAGCGGCAGCTCCCAACCCCTTCCTTGGCTCAGGTGCCCATTCTGAATTTTAGAGAAGAGTCACCAAGTGAATGGACATCACTCTTTAACCACACAGCTGGAGGAAGGGGGGTTATAAAAAATAAAAAAAGCTCAGAATTCAGCACACTTTCAGGATGTGGGAAACAATTGTTGTTCCATCTGAAAGGATTTATATAGGCCTTGCTCACTTTCTGCCTGTAAAACTCACCCAATGGGCTGTAGACAGTTCTCTACCAGTCTTGCTGCTGCAGTGCTACTTAAGAAAGTCAGTCGACACTCACACAGAGAAGGAGCAGCAGAAGATAAATTACTGAAGTCCACTCGTCAAGACGATTACTTAAGAGAAGTTGCCTGATGCCCATTTCTTGCTCAAAGAGATGGCCATGTATTTTTCATTAAATGGCTAGATAAAAAAGTTAAAATTCAGGTACGTTTAACATTTCTTTTTTCCTCTACTGAATGAAAATTCATTTTAGAAGCTTCCTGGTTGAGTTTTTCCTTTTTTCTGCAGGGATCAAACAGAATGCTCTAATGAGTTCAGGATTTACTGAGGATTACTTAAGGAATTCAGCAGACCTGGAAAAGCTATAAAGGAGAAAAGGATGGTAGAAATCTGGGAAGGGCTTCCACTTGAGGACTAACTGGGCATGGGTTTGTAATCCTGAAAAAGAGGTAACTGTGGGGCCTACAGCAGAAGCCTGTATAGTCAAGAGAGGAAGATGAATTGGTAAAAGTTTTTAACTGTTCCTCATAAGAAATAATGATGTGTAAAAACGAAACTAGTTCAGAATAAACAAGAGGAGCAGGACTGTAGTGTAGTTAATCTGAGTAACTCATTGCCACAGGATAGTCCAATGCAGACTATCTAAGAGACATTTTTGTGAAAACCAGATAAATGGCTCTTTCTTTACCTTACAATTGTAATTAATGGACAGGAAATTTCAGTGGAGTGGTAGGGGTAGTAGTCGTGCCTATCTTATTGGCAACTGAATTTCTCTTAGTAAGGCCTTTCTCGTTTGCTTTCCTTGCAAGGAAAGATGTTTCTGAAAAAGTAAGTAGAAATGATTACAGCATTGCACTGGTTGAGATCTGTCTCAAAAGGAATCACAGCTCCCCAAACACATATTCAACTGGGTACCTCTCTGTTTACTTCCCTCAGTGCATGAGAATGGGCTTGATTGCACAATACAGCCTCACTCGTCAAGAGAGGGCAATAATATTTGCTCATACAAACTGCTTCTTGTGGCTTATCCAGAGACACAGGGCAGCCTCCAGCTAATGCCTGGGGAACTGGAAGTCTACCATCAATACACAATGTCTCCATCTGCTGATTGCTGACAGAGATTTCCATAGCCTTTCACATAACCCGATGGAAAGCACACTGCTGGTGCTGTGGCACATGGATGCCTGCTTCCAAGTGGGAAGCAGACCTTTTGTTAAATCTGGTCTCTAAGTACAGCATTGCCTAGCAACTGTGGGAAACGGAGACAAGGCAAAGCATCAGAGAACATTTCACCTGGTGCAGCTCGGGGCTTTAGGTTTTTTGTTTGGTTGGGGTCTTGTTAGTTTTTAAAAGAAATTACTCCAGTTTCATCCTGTGTAAAACAATGACTTATCAGCATAGAAGTAAATGATGTTCTGATAGGAAGAGTGTCAAGACAACGCTTCCTAGAGAAGGCCACTGTTTCACTGATTAAGAAGAAATTCAGACCATTGTGAATGAAACGGAAAAGACCCTTATCTGTTTATGTCTTTTGTTACAGCTTTGTCCTAAATCTTCATCATAAGGAGTCATTAGCATTACATATATGCCAACATTAAGCCCATGGCACTCCAAAGGTGCATCAGCATGGCAGCACCGCTATTCTTCCACTCATCCCCCTTGCAGGAGTACTTAGTCTCTCTTACCTTCTTCTTCTTCTTCTTCTTCTTCTTCTTCTTCTTCTTCTTCTTCTTCTTCTTCTTCTTCTTCTTCTTCTTCTTCCTCTTCTTTCCAAGAGATATTGTAGAGTATGAGCTGAAGTTCAGTAATGACTAATTCAGAGTTTACCTCCCCAGAAGATTCTGGGTTAAATAACATCACATTGGCGAGAGTCCATGTAGCTAATAGCTTTGTTAACACTTTTATGCCAGCAACATCAAACTACTTTAACGCAGCCTTGGATGTGGAATCATGGATACCTTGAACTGCCATCTGGGTGATGTATAGCTGACCAGCTAGATTTCCTGCATGCACTGCTTCCCTGCACTGAAAAGTCCAGGCCATGTTTTGTTCAGCACTGACCTGCCAGAAAAAAATCTTTCTCTGTCTATGTTTGTAAGAGGAAGACAGAGATAGAAGAACTGCATATGTTTTTATACAATTAATAATGTGCATTTAAACTGCTGAGAAAATGAGGCCTTTCCCAGAAATGTGTTTGCTTTTTCTATGTACGTCTAGGGAATATGTATTTTAAATTGGACTGAGGTAAACTCTAGGCTGAGCTGAACTGCCTCAATATACTCTAGCGCCAGCTGCAGCAACACTGGTCAGCAGAGATCTCAAACACCTGAACACTTCTGTAACTGCAGCTGGAGGCCAGGCGAGGTAGCACAGGGCACGTCAAGTGGCACCAGCCCGCCCTGGCAGGCAAATGCAGAGCCCCCTGTCATCTCCACGCCCAGTATCATGTAGGGAGTTCCAACTCAATTTTTATTTGCATATAATATAATGTCAAACATCTCATCATTGCTCCACCAACATTAAGGCCAGTGCATATAAGTTTGTACTCTCCTGATGGGTTCAGTCTGATTTGTACCATTTCAGAGACATTGAGCAGCAAACTGTAAGTACATGCAGCATCTTGCTTACGGAAAACAAACTCTGCTTTAATATGAAGCAGTCAAATCAGTGGGCAAATACACTGGGTTTCAGCATGTTCTTAATATTTCTAACTATGAAAGATATAGGAAAATAAAAATGTCTAGCAGTTCTTGAGGAGGGCAGCACAAGCTCTAAATAAAGAGGCACTGGACAGTGCTGTTTGTACACTGAAAGTGCATTTGTGACTGCTGTGTGGTACACAGCCAGGCTAATGCTAAACCCGAATCAACTGGGTTACTAATAACAGCAAAACTGGGTCAGCAGTGTATTGAGTGTAGACCAATTTGTCATGTCTGCTGGATAAGTTTGCAGCCTATCCTAAGCTTTCTGCAGTTTTAAGTAGACCAGTATTGACCAGGAGTTAGGTGATAGAAAGCTTATGCAAATAATCTCTGCACTGTAGTTATTGGAAAACCAAGGTGCTCTAGACTTGTATTATATTTAGATCAATCAAGGAGGATGCTAAGGCTTGTATCTGGATTCAGAGACCTAAGCTTCCTTATTTGGTCTCAAAAAATTAGAAATTTTGTAAAACATGCTCTGCTTGAGAGATGCCTACCATTCTGGATGAAATCCTTAAAACGTGCAGTTTCTTGTATCTTTAGATAAAGGGAAAATAACCTTCTTTTAGATTAGAACTTGATATAAAGCAAGAGAGAGAGGTGTTTGGTACATTATCTGATCTCAGTGGCACGCTGTTAGTAGGCTGCATAGCCAGCCTGGCCAGCTGCCTCCTTCTGCATCAGTCTCTTGATAAAGGTCCAGTTCTGATTGATTGATGTATTGCAATATTGAGTACTCCGTCTTCTGATTTCTAGGCACCTAATGAACTTGCTACCAGGTTGTAGCTAGTTATTTTGTATTTGTGTGGAAGAATTAGACTAGAGAAGTCTGCACCCTGCATGAGATGCTCAGTCAAAGCAGGCAAAGTCAGGCTCCTTTTCAAGACTGAAGTACCTTATTATGGCCTGGAGAAAGGATTTACAAACCGAACACTTTCCTGAGGGTTGGTCCTAAGTACTTTTCTCTCAGCAGATGAATGATGATCTCCTTCTACCAATGCTCTGAGTCAAGTTCTTGCTGACAAGCCCCTATTCTAGTCTTTTTTCTTCCTAAACAGATTGGTGATCATATTGTCATCCTCTCTAACAGCTCTTCAGCTATTAGGCTGAAGCATATTCAATAGTTCCCTACAACAGGAACTAAAATAGTTTTGTAAACTTTTTTTTCTAGAAATATGGCATCTGAAGATTTGAGATATCCTCCTCTTCCCTCCGCCCCATCCCCCAGCTATGCTGCAGATGAGGAGAGATTTTGAAGATCTGCTTTTGGTTCTAAGCATGGAAAAGGGGTTTTAATCTTTCTGTTCCTAATTGTTTAACTATATTTTCAACATAATTCATACTCTGCTCTTGATTTATAATATGACACACACTCAATTTTTTTTTGTCTAAAATACTTCAGAATTTTTTATCTTTAAAGTCTTTCTTGTTGTTATACAGCAACAAGACCATGCACAAGATTGTAATGATTCTGAATCAACATTTTCTTTGGGTGCTGTGCATTGAAATTTAACTTATTTTCCATTACTTGTCTTTCTGCAACAAGAAAAAAATTCTTATAAAACAAAACAATTGTAATAGTATTCTGACAAGTCCAATTTATATGGTACATTGTCACAAAAGAATACCTAAGAAAAAGCAGAATGGCTGCACAAACCTATTAACACGCTTTAGAACCTCTTTGCAGGAGCCAGAACAGCATACTATTGAAACTCCAAATACATATTCAGTATGCGTGTTTTTAAAGAAAACTTTATAAAT
This sequence comes from Stercorarius parasiticus, assembly GCA_013396915.1. Lineage (NCBI taxonomy): Eukaryota > Metazoa > Chordata > Aves > Charadriiformes > Stercorariidae > Stercorarius > Stercorarius parasiticus. The sequence continues at coordinate 243,680 of VWZL01001220.1, read as the reverse complement.
ATGCAAATATAAGATAAGCAAATACAGAATAAAATGCACTAAGAAACTGATATGTAGACAAAGGTTTATTTACACCATACAACATTTTAAATATTTTATACACAGCTGCAGCAGAGAAAGCTACTCTGAGCTTTCCAGAGAAAACTGCAATAATAAAGATGTGAAATATATTATTCATATAAAAGTGAGATTATTACTTTATTGCATTTAAAGCAATGAAGAATGTAGCTCAACAGACATTCATTTAATGACAAAAACTTTGCTTTTATATTATAAAGTAAAAAGTGTAGTAATGGCCAAACAGACTGTTATAAACTTTAAAAACTGCATAAATATATACATTGTGCTTCATGGTGAAGTTTTTTGAAAACTAAACCAAATGAAGCTGTTACAACATGAATCGTTGCTTGAGGTTTATCTATAAAGATTACCTTACAAATCCATTCCACGGGTACTTACAACACACGATGGTAAGAATTGTACACCTGGTTCTCCACTAGCCGCACTAGTGGGAAAATACTGTACGAAAAAAACCACTGACATTTGGCAAAGGAAGGGCCTGACATAAAGTAGTCACAATGTTCAGACAGGAGTGTCAGGATTCCTCAAGTCTCTTTATTGTCAGTGCAATGAATTATTTTTGTTTTTGTTTTAGTTTTGTTCAGTTTGTTTTCGGTTTTGTTAAACTTCTGTTTGAAAGTCACCTTCTTGCACATCTAAAGGCAAGTTCAGACACTTCTCCCATTCTGCTGGTCTGAGTTCTAAAGCATCTTTTGCCTCTGTGTCTAATACGTTTATCGTTGTATAGTGTGGGTAGTCGCCTGTGGTTTTGAAACTGTCCCAGGGAGCCTTGTTCGGTGCTGAGTTCTCCTGAAGACCAGGGAAGAAAGAAGAATTAAAACCAAGGATGAATTAATGGGATTTCTGTTTATAAGGCTGATTGCTAGTGTGCTCTCATGAGACAGAGAAGCCAGAGAGTGGAAATGACTTTGCAGGGAGCCAGGCTGGCGGGTGTTCAGCGCTGTTGCGACTCTTTCTCTGTGAACAATCAACACTTTGGCAGGCTCCTCACCTGAGCTGCCAGCTGAGCCCTTTCTTTCACAAGAACCAACCTACATGAGGAATGGCCGAGTGATCCAGTACCAATAGCCATCTTTTTAATAGCGGGTGCGTAGAAAAGTGGGAGAAGAGAAGGGAAGGTAACGGAGAAGAGCATGCTGCCTGAAATACAGAGTGGTTTCAAACCGAGATTGCCAGCTGGATCTTAAATTGGGGCGGGTGCATGACAATCACCGAAACCTAGTCCTTGAAAATGCTCTGAAAGCTACCTTGCTTTACAGGCTGATGAGCTCGTGTATATTAGGATCAACCGGCTGGAAGCTGGTTATTTTCTACTGAATGAATTTTTTTTTGAATGCTAAGTTTTATAGGGTAAAAGACATTATGGACTAAGACCAATTTAGTTAGTGATTTCTGCTGTCATGTTGTGTGGGACCTACTTGTCAAAACCTAACATATTTGCACCATTTTAGATGCCTTTGGATTTTCTGCCTGATGTCCAACTATCTGTCATGAGAGGCGGAGGTCTCCTTTGAGTTCTGTGTCATCACTGCCTGTACCTTGCTGTAGACTAAGACACCTGAGGCTCTCCAAAATAGCCTGAGATGCCTATATTTAGGTACCTGGATCACTCTCTGACTGTCTCACAGATAGACCATTCCTCTAGCCACATTTTATAGCAGACCTTTCAAAAACATAGAGCCGATGCAAAACAGAGTAAATGCAACTCTTCCACTGAGATTCCCTTTGAGATTTTGAATTAATTCAAGCTTTACAGGGACAGAAAATCTCAAATAGGGAAGCGAATGTAAACTTTACATGTCAGCAAATCTCAGAAGGGGGAGTGAGTGACAACTGGGTGCAAAATAACACATATCACAACTAAAGATTCATCAAAGAATCAGGGCCAAATTTCTGCTGGATTAAGATGATGTAAATGATGTAAATCCATTGGCCTCACATCTGCTTAATACCTCTTCTTCATGTCTGAGAGCAGGTCTTCTGAAAAAGTTATAGAATACAATGATTCTAGCTCAGTTCCATTTAATATACAGTTTTCACATTTTAAAATTATATATAAAATTATTAATAATCATAATGTTACTGCTAACAAAATATGTCACACTAAATTAGCTGTTTTAATTAGGCAGAATCAACTATTTCCTTGCTCTCATTATCAGATGTAGTCAGGGTGTTATGCTTGTGTGTATGAGTGTGTGTGTATAAATTTGAATTATGATGAGAGCAGAGTCAAGTCAGGATAATTTAATTTTTGCTTTTCCCATGGTAAATATTTATAAACCTATTATGGAAAAGACACGGCATTACAGAGACCCTTTGTGCTTTCTGGACCGCCTCACGTATAGGTGAATCTAGCTGGGCTTGTTTGTAGTAACTAATTTAATATCTGTTTCCCTAGCTAGAGGAAAAGCCCTATTGGCCAAATTACATTAGTGAGCTGTTTTCTCTGTATAAAGTCCTTTAGACTTGGTAGGTACATACAGATTTGAAATGTGTTCCCTACAGTTCAATTTCTTGTCATCTATAATGATGTCAGTGAGTTAGTTATGGTCTAGTTGTAAAACCTAATGAGTCTTGTCATAGGTTAGATTACTGAAAATGCCTTTTGTTCTGATTTTCTGAGGCTATCTAAAAGTAGCGCAGACTGAGGTCTTCTTGGGAAATATACTGAATTAAAAGGACTTTTGTTTCATTGTTGTTGTTAAGGATCCATCATATTTTAAACATCTAAGAAGGAAAACTTACCATACTGCCTGATTTTGGTACATCCCGAAATCTGTCCAGCGTCTGAAATTTCTGATTTAACTCTTGAAACAATTCCATGTGCCTCTTTCTTGTATGCATGACCTTCTGCAAAATGGAACATAATTGCTTATATTTATAATTGAATCTGGGGTTTTTTTTAAGAGAAGCATTATTTTCCTCAACATAACAAAGTAAATTGAATTTGGCAGGGCCATCTTTTCCCTATAGACTCAACCAATGGAAGTGAATTGCACCGAGCCTTCTCTCTGCTCTGTTTAATGTTCTTCCTGTGTACATGAGACTGTTTTTACCCCACTTTTATTGAGTTGCTGAAATTAAAGGACACTGTTTTTTTGCTAGCCTAGAAGTATTTTGAAAGTGGTGGTGGTTTCTTAGAAGTATATTTCTCTTGAACATTAGGAATATTTTCCAGAACTTTTTTCAGCTGTTTTCAGCTTGGATGCTATATTTTAATTTCTATAGGAATGCAACAGTGGTTTGTAATGGTCTCTATCGGAATAATTTTTATGACAACACTGAACTCAGAAATCTTAGCCCAAAACGGAAAAGCCCCAAATGTTATGTCTTTTTAATTAGACGTCTTCTTGTCATTCAGATCATCATAAATTGCAGTTGAAATGGCATTCATATTAAGAAAAGTAGGCACAGTTTTTCAGTTTTACTTGCTTTCTTATGTCATGGACTGGGCAACTGGAAACGACTCTCCCTCTAGCCTATGCACAGGACACTCTTCCACATAAACTAATTATATGGCACTCCTCTGCAAGAGGTGGGGACCCCAAACAACCCCCCGAGTTGGAGTAGACCCTCGGCCATGTATCCGCCTTGGCAGATACATGGAGAGTGAAGCCTGTTTTCACGCCTACCATCTGCGTTGTTTCCAAACAAGTTCACGCTCAGGTATGGATTCAGACTGGCTTCTGAAGCAAAGCCAAAGGCTGCTTACCGTTCAACCTGTCTCATGGTTCTGTGGTCTGGGTGGACGGGGGATGGGAGGGGCTGAGGTAGATGGGCTCAGTGTGGCTTTTCTTAAGCTTTTGTAACTGCTTGAATGAGTTACAGCCATGGCAGCAGCCAATAATGGTGATAGAAGAGGTGCAGGACACTAGCCTCTATGCACGTCCACTAATTGTCAAGCCTGATTTTTCCCTGGCATGGAACGTGACAAACCCTGCAAACTTCAGTACGCAGTGCCCGAGTGTGACCCTTCCCAGCCAGCAACTCTTCGGCCAAGTCCGGGTTAGTACCACCTAAAACGGAGTGGCATTTGTCAGTGGTATCTGATCCTAAATATTGCTTTACCAATACCAATTTTAACTTTCATCTCTCATTTGCATTCTGTGTTTATAAATGTGGCTGCTCTCTTGATCATGCATTTGTACTGCTGTGCTGTAATAACCATATCATCGCTAATATAGCCACACTGAAGCCTGAGAACTTGTTTCACCCCTGAGAACAGGAAATTGGCAACATTATTCACAAAAGAGACATGAGATACAGAAAGCAATTAAAGACCTATTAACTTAACCGGAGTTGTGGGGTGAATAAGGGAAACAATTTTTCAGGATTTGGTGAGGAACTCCTTGCAAAATGAAATATAACTAGAGACAGCTGCTCTAAATTTATGAGGGGTGTTTCACTTAAGTGACTTCCTAGGGATGCTTTTAAGCTACTGCTGTTATGGCAGACAGGGATATGTAGCAAATTTCATACACATAGAATTTAAAAAAAAGGTTCTGCCTCAAACATTATTATTGGCTGAGAGAAGACATGCTCACAGGACTAGACCAGATTTGGTAGGTTAAAATACTGGCTCTAAAAGCAGGAAATAGCATATAACTGTGAAACAAGTATCTCCAGTTGGAAACTTTTTAATAGAAGGCTAGGAATACAAAGAATGCTACTTTCTGATATTTTCCTGAATCGTGTACCCAAGAATTCGTTAAATAGCAAATATGAATAATGCAAATGTCTTACTCAGTTCATTACATTATTCCTGAGGAGAAGCAGGTGGGAGGAGAAATTAAACACTTGCAGTGGGAAGTCTGCCAGAAAAAAAGGCTTTAAATTTTATTCTTAATAGCAGAATGACTGGTATGCACATGTACCTATGGATCTTTTCATTGCTTTGTGTTTTTCTGGCTTCCATTCCATAATTCCTACCCACTGACACCCGCCCCTCCCCACTGCTTATAAAGAACAATCTGAACCGAAGGTGCAGTAACTTAAATTTCCAACTTTAACTTTTCTTTTTTAACCTCTCCTATGAGGACAGGCTGAGAGAGTTGGGGCTGTTCAGCCTGGAGAAGAGAAGGCTCCGGAGAGACCTTGTAGCAGCCTTCCAGTACCTAAAGGGGGCCTACAGGAGAGATAGGGGGGGACTCTTTATCAGGGAGTGTAATGATAGGATGAGGGGTAATAGTTTTAAACTGAAATAGGGTAGATTTAGATTGGATATTAGGAAGAAATTCTTTACTGTAAGGGTGGTGAGGCACTGGAACAGGTTGCCCAGGAAGGCTGTGGATGCCCCATCCCTGGAAGTGTTCAAGGCCAGGTTGGATGAGGCTTTGAGCAGCCTGGTCTAGTGGGAGGTGTCCCTGCCCATGGCAGGGGGGTTGGAACTAGATGATCTTTAAGGTCCCTTCCAACCTGAACCATTCTATGATTCTATGATTCTTTTCTACTCTTGTTTTAAATTCTTTGTTAGAAAGCACTATCTTATCTCCTTTCTAGAAAATATTCTCTGTTGGGTAACTCTTTCTCTTTTATGAGAAAATAACAAACAAAGTATTCGTGGGGGTTTAATCTATTTTCTGTATTAAATGGGAAATGTGGAAAACACAGCTTTATCAGTCTTAGAAATACATAAGATTTATCAATATAGAGCTGGAGATCTTGACCAGTATACACCAGGACAATTGTAGTAGCAGGATGAAAACAGGATGGAAAAGGAGCTTCTCATGCTGCCCTTTTCAAGCACAGCTTATTTAGGTGCAGCTGGGGATTTGTCCATTAATGCTGCATCCCCTCTAGAAGCACCTGAGGTAGCCACTAGGCTACAGACACACATATTGTTGTCTTTCCTGCAGGCTCCGTAACTCTTGTGCCCCATGCCCTAAAGGGGGACGGGCTGCACTGACACCCCTTCCACACATTTACCCCTATTCACAAGTAACACCAAGTGTGTGTTTCGAAAAGAATAAGGCTAACTCTGATGAGCATCTACTCTCAGAAGCGTATTCAGAGTGTGGATGGCTACCATCAAGATGGGAAGGACGTCAAACATAACTCTGTATCCAGCTCCCTTTTTAATTTATGACAGGGTTTTATCCGAACGCCAGCTCAAGCAGAAATATTCTCATGAAGTTTTGTGGTCAATCTTATGAATAACAGTAATAATAATAACCACCACCACCACAACAACAATAATAATCTTATTCGATTTGCCTTGGAGATTTTCTATCTTGTGACAGGTAAAAATGCTCTCTCTCAAATATTGTACAAAACAGCTAAGTGAAAAGAACAGATGGGGGAATGCCTACCCAGCCCTATAATGGAAACATGCTGTGTTTTCAAGATGTTATAGGTATGATCAGTTGCCAAACTTAGGAACCGGAAAGGATTTTTCCCTGCAGGCATATTTTTTTCACCTTTGTCTTCAAGAGATGTCTTCGGGTTAGTAATGAGAATGATTTTCAACTTTTGTGTTTTTAATGTTGTTATAATGAATAGCTATTGCAGATAAAATTCTGAAAGAATGCAGCTCCAGCAATTACTGATCAATTTAGCATTATTGCTAGTGAGCGTCTACTGCTTTGTGGAAAGAAAAGACATTTTGGTATTCACACTTGTCCTCTGTTCCCTTGCTCTCTCTCCCTCATAGGTGGCGCTCAAAAAGAGACAGAGATAACTTGAATCCTGGGGAGCAGGATAATAAGGCACTTTTCTGAATTATTTGGCTTGAATGTTATTACCACAGGAGATCCAGTGAATGCCTCATAAAAAGGGGAGACTGGGGTGGATGGCTGAAGAAATCCAGGAGTCGGGGCCTCCCATAGAATTTAAAGGTGATTGTGATCTTGAATCCTAAAATGCAAGTCAATAATACTGTTTAACTCTCCTGTATGTTTTTGTCAGTGCACACCTATTATAAATTCCTCCTGGGAGTTTCCGCAGCATCTGTATTTCAGTTCAACATAATTACAATGAATTTTGTTTGATCTGACAGCTAAGTATTAGTGCTGAGCCTTCATGAAAAAGCTACCTGTCCAGCTTTAGGGAAAAACAGAACATAATGACTGGGGCTGGAGGGCACTTAGCTGGGGTTACCAGAGCCAGCAGCAGCAAGGATCCAAAACTCCCCAGACCTATGAATTTTGGTCATGTTTTGGATACCGGATTGCATAAATGAGTCTAAATTAATTCTTGCTAATAGCGAAAAAAAGAGCTGTAAAGGTGTTTTATGTTGACTGTTCATTTTAGCAAACTTCAAAGTACAAAGACATTAGTCAATGTTTTGCAAAATCTAATAGTGGACAGTATATTATTTAGCAGTAATACTTTCTGCCTACAGATTAAACCCAGTATGTTATAGTCTGTCTTTTTTTCTACATAAAGGGATAATTTACGGATGTAATGGTAAATTATTTAAAAAGGGAAAACAAGATACAGGTGGCCCAGTTCTTGAGAGACTTCTCTCTAAAATCTGTGATACGGGCTGGCCAGCTTGGTGGTCATCTTTTTCTCTCTCTCCTTTAATTAGAGAGACAAGCTTTCTATAACACTACCCACTCATAGGACTTTTATTCGTAGTCCATTGCAAAGGCCCTTATAACTACACCTGTATTTCTACATATATTGGAGATAACAGGGACAGAGACTATTTTATGCCATTCAGTACAGCCCTGATTTGCCTGTCTTCACACTACATAGCAACTGGCTTTGAGTTTTAACTGTGGTCCTCAGAAAAAAAATTGGTCATCATGTGTTTATTTGTTTTTACTTCAAATTGTCTATATTAAGGTGAGTGTTGCATTGCAGCCCACTAGCGCAGTCTTTTTTTTTTTTTTAAACAATGAAACTGTGACTCTACTGTCACAAGTCAAACATGTCCAAGACCATTCCATGGCACCATCTAGCATAGAATGTTCTCCAAGAATGCTAAAAGACTCTCTTAGTCTCTGAAATAAGAAGTCTACAACCAAATTGCCTATTGTGAATGGTACCTAGGTTGCACTGGTTCCCTAAGGACATTTCAGGAACTGTTTGGAGAGACAAGGGTGATACAAACTAAAATAATAAAGATCATTCTAAAAATTCATCCATATGAAAACTGGCATTTTGGTACCCAGGAATATTCCCCCAAACATCTTAAGTAAGATAGGCATAGCCTGATGGTTTGTTTTGTATGGATATAGAGAGACATGTGTGAGAGGTTGAGGGTGTAGGGACTGCTGGGAGAACATTAAAAGGAAAAGGATGGAGGGAGCCAAGCTTGACACAGTCTTGTCCATACTGCGTATTTATCATTTGTTATTCTCAGAGCCACGTCCATAGCATTTGTTATCTTCAAAACATTGTCTCAGAGAGTGCCAGCTGGCACTGGCAACAGACAAAGCAGAGAAAGTGTTAAACTTTTAAGTAGTATGGACAATCACTCTAGCTTGACCACACCTCCAGGCTCTATTCTATTTTGCAGTCACGCTGGTTTGAAATATCAGAATAGCAGTGTTTCGGCCACACAACATTATCTCAGTTCCCTTCATCAGTATGCCTTGCTGAGCGAAGGAATCTGGATGGCTATTTGAACATTTTATGGCTTTTTTTTTCGCTTTACCTCAGACAGACAGCCACGCTATGTGTAAGAACACGGGAAAGCCCACAGGCTTAATCAGAGGAACCATAAAACACAGAGGTGAGATGGGGTTAGTCTGAGTCAGTACTTCTAAAACACAGCAGCAACTGGCACAGTATCATTGCCGCTCTTACTTCCTCAGCAGTCACTCCTAATGGCCCCATCCTTCCCTTCTTACAAACAAATACCTTTTCCTGCATTATAATCATACTTCTAAAAGTATTAGGCCATGGAGCAACAATACTGCAAACAAGACAAGAAAAAGGTGTAAGCATCTTAAACACGCTATGTGAGTCAAAAGAAAATATGTAATGGGAGGCCCGATTCCTGAGATCAGAACGTGTACAGCATTACTGGTATTTCTTTGGTGTTGGATTATGCTCTCCTGAGTGGTAAGAAGAAAGTGTTAGTATCTGTTGCCACAGAGAATGTTCTCATTGTGAATGGCATGATATTCCTACCTTTCAGTAAAGACCAGTAAAACTCAGAACTCTTTATATCATTATAAGTATAAAACTTATGTTCATATTACTTGCATTTAATTTTAGAATTGCTTGCTCATCAGAATTTTGTTGTTGATTCCTGGTTTTTTTTCTTCCTATCTAGTCATTTATCCTAAAGCATATTTAGGATAATATTTTCATTTTAGTTTCCATAAGTTCACTATGAATCTTTGGTGCTTTATTTGAGACATTACATGACTGCTTAAGGTAGCTGTAGCCTCTGGGGGAAAATGACATAAGAGATTAAGGCATCATGTTAAACTACCAAGAAACCACAATCGGACACAGAAAGTCATCATTTCAGCAAAAGCAGGTCACCAAAGCAAACCCTTCTTTTATTGCAAGGCTTCTATGACCACTGCTATGGCTGCATTTTGCTAGTTCTCCCTCCTTCTCTTCTATGGACTAGAATCTGAAATCTGAAAGTACAACTGCCGTGCTTCAGCCCAAATAATAAAAAATGCTTTTGTTTGCACACAAAAACAGAGAGGGTGATTTTTAAAGTTTTGTTGATATACACTGATCACTGGATGTTAAAGTTTAGCCTGAGATCTGTAGGTTCCATGCAAATATTATGATTGTTCAGCTTCTCTGGAGACATATGATGAATTGTGTCAAACTATTAACATGCATGAACAGACAACCTACACAAAACCCCCAAATCCATAAATTATTAACACCCCCTTGAAAACTAACTCCTGTATTGCTTCTGGTAGACAGTAGAGCAAAAAACCTCAAATAAACAAAACTCTAAGAGAATCATACTGACTGAGACAGAACAAAATGGTCATTCACTAACACAACTGAACCTTCTCATTCAATGGGGTCTAAGTCTGAAATTATGGATATCCAACCTAAAGAATCTTACATGAACTTCTTTTTGTATGTAGCATGTGTTCCATAACCTTTGGCAACTGCAGCACTTCATTGCTCAAAATTTGACACATTCATAATCACTATTGGGATTATGTGAAACTCATATGCCAGTAAATTAGTATTGAAGAAGGAGAGATAGAACAAATAATTGAGAGTCTCTTGAACAAAGCAACCTTCTACAGCAATGTGGCCTGTCCTACAGAAGTGTCACACTTTTTCAATAGATAGATAGCCAGCAAAACAAAACAACAACAAAAAAAAAAGATGAAAATGAAGAGGCAGAGAATTTAAAAACCGAAACCATGATGGTTAATATTGCAATATGACGGTTTGATCTCAGAATATTTTACAAACAAGTTGCACCAAAGTAGTTTTAATGAATTGCTCATCTGGTCATCATCTTCTGTACAGTACCAATTGAACAACCCTGTGACATCTACTATGTCAGAAGGCTAAAATCTGGTAAATGAACACTTCGCATTTACTTTTAGGAAAATACCTTTAATAATCAGGAATAATTCAGTAAAACTTACTTCAAAGTCAAGGTCCGAATAACGTGATTTTCTTCTCTATTAAGCAGTAAAAAAGAAAGAAAAAAGAGGTTGTATTAACAAGGGGACTATTCACCAAATCATATTAATGAGTCTAAATAACATTCTTGTTTTCCTATCAGATATATATTTGGTATTCTGTGAGAGTTTGTAGATTTTATCTTGGTTATTTAAGATTAATGCATGACTTTGCATACAGTTTATTCAGTATCATATTCTATTCTCTGAAATAAACCAGACAGCATTTCACCGGGATGCATAATGTGCATGTTATTTGCATGCAATTGAACCTGTTGGTGTATAAAATATACCTGTTTCTATACTTTCTGTGATATTTACAAATTATCATCATATTTATACTTTTTACACAGCTACCTATATGTATCTATGATTTAGATTTGTATAGGTATACAGAAATTGATTCTGTCGTACATCAGGCTTACATTGGTACAACTCCATTGATTTTAATGGAATAACTGACAGCAAAATCAAGCCGAAGCCATCTATACTTTCCATAGCTTCAGCTTGTTTGTTTGCAATGACATCTGGATGGAGAAAGCAATGATTTTGTTCTATACTTATGACAAATCTGATTCAAAGCATCTGATATAAAGCAAGAATGATTTACCAGTGAAGTAATCACTCATAAAATGCAACAGAATATGATTCCTTACACATATCGCAAATAATTTAGCACAGATTTTTTTACAGATTCTAAAAGATACCAATTATAAAGCCAAATTATACAAAGAAGCAGAAATATTATAAAGAGTGAAAAATATTTTTTTCCTCATAGGGTTGGAAACTGAATGGCTTGCAATAGGCTAAAGAGATGTAGAAACAGCGGTTGGAAGAGCTGAAAAAAAGAGTGCAAAGAACATGTGAATGGAAAGAAAAGATACATTCCCCTTCAGGAAGGAGAGTTAAAGGAAGGGGAAAGTACCCCAAAAAACCAAAAAGGCTTGCTGCTACAATTTAACCCTAATTTTTGTGGTAGGATAGGATGGCTTTAAGTCTTGGTGAATAAACCTTTTCATATTGCACCTAATTTCTGCAGTGAGATACAAATCAAACCCATTAAGTCAAGATGAATAACATTACTGACTTCATTAGACTTTGATTTTATTTGCTTTAACAAACATGCAGGTTTTAGTAAGCTGTTTTGTTTTTGTGCAATTGAAAGAAATAATTTTACAAGTCTTTCAGTTGTAGGAAGAGGAAAATGTTTGGTCCCTGAGCCCTTGATAATACCATTTTGTGACATATTGTCTGGTTTTGTAGTAAAATTTTGGTGCTCCAATCCACAATTAGGAATATTGTTGTAGCACTGTCGACACACTCTGATGCCTAAATTGCTGGGAGGCAGTATAAAAGAACAGTCTATAATACAATTAAAACAACCACCAACTACAAGCTTTGGAGAAGCTATCTTTAATCAGCAAGGCTTGATTTAACCTAGCACACCTTAAAAAGAGTATTTAAAAATAAATTAAACAATTCTGCAAAAATAAGTATCATGAAAACATGGAAACAGCAAAGGTCTTGTGTGTGACAAAAATATGAGAACGTTATGCTCAAATTCTGAAAGCAGCTAAATTCTTACTTCTCACTCATATTAAGGGGGCCACGGTACCTTTGACATAGGCCTTTATCATTCCACAGTAAAATCAGTAGCGGAAAAAATCTACATATTTCTAATGAGGAAGGATCTATTTTTAAGGTGCAATTAGAGCACATCTACCACTGAAAAGGCTCTGCGAATACAAAAGAAGAAACATGTACAGCAAATAATGAGGTGACATTTACAGGAGTAGCTTTGAAAAATGCTTGAAAAAGCTACTTTTAAGCTACAGTTCAGTAACAAACCTGGTATCATTGAAGCGTCTGACTGAGAACCCTAAGTGAAAACATGGAAAATTTAGGAAGAAATGTGTAATTTGCTAGATACTGTGATTTATAAAATTGGAGCATTTGTATTTTGCCTTAAACCTGCTTGACCACAGTGGAAATATTCCTGGCATAGCTGGATTATTAGATTTTGCAGCCAGACAACCATATCACTCTTTACATGTCTAACAGACTGCAATGTATTTAACTGTGCTATTGTCAGAAAGAAGTAACTATTGCAATTTTGCTGTTAGATTACAGCAGTTCTGACCAAACAGGTCGTACCACAGGTTTATCTCAGCGAGGATTTTTCTAGGGCTTAACAAGAATCTATCACAAACACATTTATTTTGAATTTATATAGTAAAGAACATCTGTTCTGTGCTCATGCTTCACTTTTTTCCATGGCTCCGTAAGGTGAAATACAGCACAAGTGCTGTCAGAGCCTGTTCTCCACAGACATAAAAAGCATGTAACTGCCACAGGTCTGAACAGTAGCAGCGAAGTTCTGCGAGTTTCTGAAAAACAAAGGGTGCTGGTTATGAATGTGATCCTGCACCACTGCCAGTCATCTGCAATATTGTCACTGAGATCACTAGGTACACGATCGGGTCATCCTGGCTACTACATCACTGCCTTGAAATGACTGCAGTGTTATTTTTTGAAAGCAGGCACATGTTCAGAAGCACGAAGACACTGGGAATCTTGATTTATGAGGACAGAAGTTTTGCTTTGGTCCCGATTGGAAGTTGTTGTTTTACTAAATTCTTCTCCTAGTTTCTGTATGATATACAACAAGTTTAAAACATGCAAATCAACACTTCCATTGTGATTGATTGTCTATATACTTTTTTTTCTTAAATGAAGTTTACTTGCGTCTCTCTTGGATGAGGAAAATGGGGTTTCCCACACACACCTAAATTCTTTCAGAAATCAACCATCTGGCCCATTCTACAATTTGAATTAATGAAAGCCAGCAGCTGAGTGGAGCTAGGGAAAAAAACCCCTTGAGTAAAATAAACTGCTGAACTGGTCACACCAGTACGTTTCTTTCCAAAAAGCTGTTCCTTTTACCCACCTACAAAACTGAGAATGATTTTAGCCAACAAAAAAATTAGACTGGAAGCTGGTGTATTTTTCAAGGATCAGTTGGAGATCTGCTTGAGTATTAATATTAGTAGAATATACTATTTTGCCTCATTTAGTATTTTGTATTCGACCAGGTTCTGCAGTGATGCTTCAGGAATAATATAGAGAAGGGCAAATGTAAAGTGACATTTCTGGTGCAATACCTTCCCTAGTTTTTCAGTAGTTTAGGAACTTCTGTCAGAGGAGCTTACTCCGTTGAGCTTAATAACACTTTTTTACATTATTCCATTAGTCTCATCATGTTTTAGAATTATTCTTAATTTTGACATCCAAAATGTACTGAGGTAGTGAATTTGACAATTTAAATATGGATGACGTGAGACAGGAAATCATGTTGTTTATCCCTTTGCCATTTCATTTGATGCTCCTGTTTTTTCTGTTATAGGAAATACAAATAATCATTCCCTGTTCACTACTCGGTCATCTGTTCTCCAAGCTGATGAGCCCTAATGCTGGAGACCTGCAAGGTTAACTAATAAACGGACTGCCTAAAAAGCTGAAAACATGTGCAATTATTCAGTGTCAGAGAGTTAACTGGGTCAGTTCTAAAAAAGCTGAGGGGTATGGGCAACTAGTGAACTGCAATCTATGCACAATCAAAAATGCTACACAAAACCCATCAAGTCGCCATTTGAATGGACAGGGGTGTGAACACAGCCCTTTCTGAACAATTCCAGTGAGTTTCATTGGTGCTCTACACTGACAGAAGCTAAATCATGCCTGAAAACCGGGGAAATTTCAGAGAAAAGCAGCAAAAAGTACTTTTAAAGAGTTAATAATGCTGGATCAAGAGGAATGGATAAAGGAGTGATACAGCTTGTTTAAACTTTCCCTCTGGAAGAGGCAACCACAGAAACTTATTAAGAAAACTTGGAAGGATATAAACACTGATGAACAAAGGTGGTGTGAGAAAAATCTGAAAAGTTGTAATTCAAAAAAATAGGAAAAAACCCCAACCAAACAGGAAATTTCAGAGATGCCGTTAGGAATAAAGAAAGTCTATGTAACTATGAAATAATCTGCTAAGAGAAACAGTGGAAGCCCTTCACTCTAGTCTTGAAAGTGAAGTTTGATTATGTATTAGAGAAATATGCTGTAGAAAATGTTCTTGCATTGATAGAAGAGATGACCTGACAAGGTTTTTTCCATCTCTGATTTCTACAGCTCTTTGATCTTAATTGATAAAATCCATTTTACAGCAATCCTTCCCTCCCCCCGCCTTCATGCCAGGACCAGAGTGAAACTCTGTGAAAGAAGGTCTGCAGTAGTAATTTATTTTAAATCAATTTTACTTGTCACTAATCTTGTATAGCTTCTCTGTGTAATTCCAGAGCAACTTTAAACTCTGTTCGCTGAGGGACAAAAATAGAATACTGAAGAATAATTTCCATACACTATCATGCACTAATCCTCTGGCACCAGGAAAGAGCTGCTCTCACTAAATGACTAATAAAATCCCTCTCCATCTCTGTAAAACGACAAATGCCTGGTTTTCTCCTTATTCTAGTCTGCATTACACCACTACCTGATTAATTACATGAGATACTCCTGAAGATATATTGCATTGTGCAAAGTATAATTGAAACCAGAGATACCATATTATAGTGAGGGCTATAACCATGCTTCCATTAATATAAAGCCTTATTATCAGCAGTTTATAATTCACTCTGAGATTAGATTTGACATACAAGATCCTAGGCTGGGGAGAATTTTTTCCCTGAACAAAATTAAAGGAAAATCTTTTTTGGCCCTCAGAGATGTGAAAGTGGAATAGGGATAGACAGTTTAGATTTAAAATGCCTTTTGTGTGTATATAACTGAAAAAAAAAAACATTTAGTTTTTGAATAGATTATGTTAGCTATTAGTTCATAACATGAGCTAGACATAAAGCAAGCTAATTTTCATGAAAAAGTGGATGAGCTGTTTAATGTGGGAATTTTAAGTTTTAAAAATATGCGAGCAGATTTAGTTCATCAACACACAGCACAAACATAACTTCAGAGAGCTCATTTTAAACTGTTCTGGCAAATTATTCTGCTTTGTCGCTCCCTTTTTTTATAGGGTAACCTGCCTACTTATTTACTTAATCAACCAAAACCACTTGTTTTGTATTTCTGAAGGTTTTGGGGGGAAATCACACGCAATTGAAAATATGTTTCTTAAGGATCGTATGTAGTTAAGATAGCTGCTTTTAATATAAAGTCTGAAATATACACTCCACCATAATTCTGAATAAAATTTTGATTCTTTATATCTTCAGTTACTACAATCAACTCTGCCTGATTCTGACCAATTCTAACCCCACTCCTGCTAAAAATAAGTAACATCAGTTTCTGAAGTCAGAGGAATCTGAGACCTACTCACTCAAGTGAAAGAAAGAGAGGGTTGTTGTAGGGCTAGACTTCATTTCACTGAGAGTCACGAAATTGGCAAGAACTGCCTCCACAGCTTATTGAAGAACGAAAGGAGGAACAGGATGGAGAGAAATCTGAGAAACAGAATGCCTGAAAATAAATGTAATGTGGAAACATGATAAAGCGGAAATTCCTGTGTTGCCCATCTCCCTATTTTAGTTCTCTCTCTCTCTTTTTTACTTCTCGTATCGTAAGTCAAAATGACTTCACACTATTTTTCTTTTGTTCTGCCTGATGCTCTGTTACTTTGTTGACAAGATCGACTGTTTTAACTGCATATTTCTTCTCTCCTTTCCTGTTCTTGTTCCTCTCCTGATGCATTTATTTCATTCATCCTTAACACCTTCATTTTGAGATTCTTCTCCATTTCTGCCATCTTTCTTCTTTTTTTTCCCCCCACTTGTCTGTCTTTCTTTTCTCTCCTCTCTTTATCTAGACCCTTACTTTTAGTTTGCATCTCACTATCGTTAATGGATCCCTTTATTTTCTCAGCTGTAACAGGATTTTATTCCTATAGTCCTACATCAGTGATTTGGCCAAGGATCTCCGGAGCTGACTTTCTTTGAATGTATTAAGAGCTCTTATGAATTAGTAAAGAAGAATTATTTCGGTCACACAATCAACTTCCCATCTAAGAGCTGTATGTCTTTCTCCACATAAAGATCTCACAGCAGAAACTTAGACAGAAAAATAAAGAAGGAAGATATGAGACTGGAAAGAGAATTCCAGTCCTTTACGTGACAAACGATTTGGGAAGTCCTTTTCTTCCTGTTCTTATAAAGCAGATGCTCTTTTTTCCCTTTAATAAATGTTTCTAGTGACTGTCTTTGCATGCCCTTCCTCTTATAATAGTTAAAAGTCTTTGTCTCTTTCAGCTCTGTTCCACTTCTGCTCACACTACGCTAACCATAGTTCCCTTGAAAGAATCTGTCATTCTTCTTCTACAAAGGTAACGATGCAAGTGTCCTCGCATAGTCAGGCAGCTGGTATCTACTCCCTCTTCCATTTATTTTGCACATGCACAATAAAAATAAAAATAAAAGAATTATTTATCCTGGAGATATGTTGCAGAGACCAGCTTCTTCCTCTGCATTTAAACCTCCTAACCTTTCCTTGCATCTAAGTGGCTGGGAATGCACTACTTCACTTCAAAGTAATTTAATTTTAATGAGCACACCACTTTGAGTGTACATTTTCAAAATAAGAAAACATTCCAAAAGAGTGTATTGACAGTGCTGTCTTCATTAAAATCAAAACATTGTGAACTGAAGGAGCACACTCCAAGTCACTTTGATGCCAAAGTTGGGAATCCAGTTTTAATCCATGCATATAAAGGATGTGCAGGAGATTAGCCAGATGTTCAATTACTCCTCCTAAGAAACTCTGTGATGTACTAATATGCCTGCTTGTGTCTATGATCATATCAGTACTGTTAGGTACATACCAAATAAAATAAAAAAGCACTGACTTGCACATTAGGAATCTGCAGATGCTTAAATTTATATTTACTTGGGCAATACTTGTATATAAATATTACGACATTCACAGACTTTTGAAAGCTGAAATTCTTCCATATATAAGAAAACATTTGATTGTTCACAACTATGCATTTTCTTGAGAAAAAAAATATGGAT
Source organism: Stercorarius parasiticus (assembly GCA_013396915.1). NCBI lineage: Eukaryota > Metazoa > Chordata > Aves > Charadriiformes > Stercorariidae > Stercorarius > Stercorarius parasiticus. The sequence goes on along the minus strand of VWZL01001220.1, from coordinate 225,964 downwards.
ATAAAAATTAGAAGAAAGTTTGTGACACACTGTAGGATTCATCTGACTAAATTAGGGCATTGACATTTTTGATGTTTGAATTACTAATTCCAGCTTCCTCTCTGGCACCTGAAGAGAGACCCTTGCACTGAGGGCATGTGATTTACTTCATCTTGGAGCAGATGTCTAGAAGTGGCCTAAAAGTGCCTATTTCTTCTCATTGACTCTAAAGGGGGGCGAAATATCAGAAGGGGAATGCCTGCATTTGGATATCTAATAATACAGGTGATGGATCCTCCCTGCAGAGTTAAAAGTCAGGACATATGTACTTGTGCTCCAAAACATCCATCTCCAGTGATCATAATGAATACAAAGTCTAAATGAAAGAGAACACAAAAAAGATCTGACATTTCACCCTTCGCTTTTAATAGCTTTCGGTTTTTTTGCCATTTATCTCTATATACTTTTTAATTATTTGAATAGACACATATTGTTCTAGGTGCTGATCATCTCTTGGAATGTGCAAAATACAAAAAATAATTAATTTTATGAATTTTGGAAGGTAAAGATGTTATGCAAAAGCTAAATTTTCCAAAAGTATTGAATTCTTAGAATGATAATGCACATATTTCTGCAAACTGGCTCCTTGAAACACAATACTCCGGTGTTTCACTAGTAAGACGGAAATGAAATTTAAAAGAAATAATTTTATTTTATGCTGTGAAAAAACTTAGGGTTTATATTTTCCAAAGTGTCCTCTAATTCTGCTGGTTCAGTTTTATGGCCACAAAGACTAGCATCTACCATAAAATGAGTGGACAAATAACACCTATTGTATGTACGTTAATATATTGTATTTTCCTGGGTGTCCATTTGCGCAGTTATGTCTGCAGTATTTTTGTGTCTAGAGGTGTTTGTGGGTTCATAATTACACTTCTGAAATCAGAAGCTGGGTTGGATCTTGGCTGTTTCTTCAGAAAAGTGAAAGGTGAACTGCCCCTATAGAGCAGAAATCCCTGTGTTTTTATGTTGGCCTTCGAGTGGGAGAGCAGTATAAACTGATGGGAGAAGGAGGCTTCCTACTGCTCAGGATTTTCTCCTTTAGGGATGGTCTAGTCATGCTCTGTCTGGAAAAATGTGGACAAAATGATCTTGAATGTCCTGCTGCAGGTTTTGCTGCTCCACAATGTCTGACAAAGCCCTGTCTTTTGAAAGGTCTTGAAATCTTCTAAAATTATATTGTGCTGGAGATCAAAATTATTTTGAAAAAAATCCCTTGCCCTCCCTTCTTTATTTTGTTTATGGCAGCAATAAAAGTGAATCCAGCTGCTGAATTCTAGCCAATAGCAACTTGGGACTCGACCTCAACCCTTGCTTCTTACACATTGCATACATAAGACCACAATCATATTCTTTATCCGTCTGGATCTGCTTATCTGGATCTGCTTGAGACTCTGATTTTCATCTATGTACAATTTTTTTCATGTTCCTATCTTCAATTCATTGCAGCACATCCTTATGAAAAGATGAAGCAATGCTATATAATCAAGTAGTGCTGAGAACCACAAAGGCAGACACAAAAGCCAAAACAGTTCCTTTCATTTCTGATCTGCCCTAATATCTGGTTTTTTCCTAATACATGGAATTATGCTGGGTTTGGTTTGGCTTAATAATGTAACTGTTTACAGCTTTCTGGACCAAAATACAGCTTCCTAAACCTAATATGTTTACCAAGTTAGAAGTGACTAAATATTTTATATCATATTTTATTATATTTTACTACATTTTCTACCACATACTTAGTAGTGTCTTCTGATAAAAAAAATGATATACAGAGTGGTGGTACAGATTCGGTGTCTATATCCCGTCTTAGAGGTAAGCTTAAAATATGATACAAATAAAGTTAAAAAAAATTTACTCTAAAGGAACAGTACAATATGCTTATAGATTTTCAGGCACAATTTCCAAAGTGGCCTCAGGAATTGGAACTCTGGTAAGATGGAGTAATTATTGTCCCAGTTTTTACAGCTTAACTAAGGTCTCCTTTTTTTTAGGTCTTCTAGATGGCCTTTATCACCAATGGAAAGAAAGAGGCATAACCAGAGAGCAATTTAGACCTCAGGTGGAGTGGATGATGTGGTGGCAGGTATGTCTACTTTCTCAAGAAACTGTACACCTTCCCTTGATATCTCGGCCATGTGCCTAATCTTAACCAAGCTGGATTTGAGTCTCTATATCTGACAAAAAGTATCTGAAAGATGGTACTGTAGATAGGCAGGAGAGGATACTATTGGAAGGTGACTTTAGCTATCCTGCTTCTGGAGTTGCATTAAATTGGAGAACTGTGCACCATGTCGGATCTATCAACTAACACACCTTCGCCGAGGGCAGTAACTTCTTTAACGATGCAAACTTGCTTTGAAAGAGCCTGCCTGTCTGAGAATTTAGTGGGCAAGCACTTACACTACCTTTTAGAAATAATTCTGAAAATTTGTCCCAAGATTATACATATTCACTTTAACAACAAACAAAAAGTGGACACTGATTACTTGCAAAGCCCCCCAACTCATTTTTCAGCTACTTTTTTCAGTTAAATTATGCCTTGTAAAAACTTACGATAGTACACACACAATATGAACAACAGCAAGAGAAATATTTCACTTTCAAAGCTTGTAAAGGCGTTTCTTGAAAAGGAACTAAGTTCTGTTCTTCTGCCCAAAGTCTCCAGTTGATACACACATGAAACTTCAACTCCATTTTAACAGAAATATCCCAAAGTACCCCCCCATTCTATGAAGTATGGGCTACAATTCTCTGTCTACCAGTTGAAAAATCAGGTAAAGTTACTGCTTCCCTACACAGACGGGTCCAAACATTGTAGAGTAATAGCTAATGGCTTCAAGTTTACAGTAGAATACAGTAGACCTTTTTCCATCTGTAACTTCTTCCCGAGAATGAGTAGGAACCATATTTTTCTCATTTGTCTTTTTCTTTCCCACCAAATGCTATGCTTCATAACATTTGAAATGCTGGTGAAATGTATTTCCAGTTCTTAAGGAGGCCCAAGTATGAAATTAACTCCATCTCACTCCTTATTTTGCATAAATAAAAGCTTAATAGGAATGGCAGTATCTGACACGTAGGTCTTAAGAAACGATGTAAATAGTTTTCACTTTTATAATGTTTAAATCCCACAGGCAGATTGTAGTAATGAACTGAATCCCTTTTGAAGGCTTTTCAGTTCATTTTTGCAATATGACTAGTATCTAGGATTACCCACATGAAGTCCACCTGTACCTATCGCATACCTCGGTTGTACCAATGTCCCCACACACATGCAAACAAAACTAAATCAGTAAGTGATGCACTACTGGACAGAAGAATCCAAGATTTATACTAGTGAGAGCAGAATCAGACCTATCATATCCGAGACAGATATGATTGTCAGCAATAAAATGGCAAAGATTTTTAACTGCATGTGCTTGCAGGCAGTGTCAATGATTATCACTTGCAGTAAAAATTTTTCTTCTCATAGCAAAACAGTATTTTCCAGTGGACTTTACCTGGTAGGTCACGAAATCCTTTGCAGTCGTGTGGAATGTTAAATCTCCAGAACTATACAGTTTCATACAGACTGGCTCTGAAACTTTAATCTTGTTTTCTAGGTATAAACACTTCTGATAATAAGAGAAATATGAACAGCAGTGTATGATCCCGAACAATAATTTATACTGAATTAAAACATCAGTTTCACCCCTTAGACACAAGACACAATTTATTGTCTTATCATATAATTTGAACAACAGAGCATGCAATTTGTTTATGCACCACTGACCTCTAAAGAGCTCATTGATATTGTGGATCCAGTTTCACTTCTTGATAATCCCACATTGTCATCCAGCTCCGAGGCAATGAAATTCTTCACTGCTGTGCGGGGCTCAAATGGTAAATTCTGCATATGTTCTTGGGTGGGAAGATGCTGGTCTAAATTGATATTAAATTGGTCCATTACAGAAGGATTCATATTGAACTCTGGATTAACTTTGTAGTGCAACAGCCTTTCATGAGGCAACGTATCCATGCCTATATTCATTTTGCTTTCATCTTTCAGTGATGGTTGGGTATTTACTGAGCCCCGGGGCATGACAATGTAGTCGCTTTCTATCATCCGTTCTTGAGGATGGACTATGTCCATATCTGCACCTCTCAAATTATCATCAGTGCATAAATACACAGTCCTCCGCAACTCACTGTTGTCTTTTTTCAAGCACTGATTGGCCAGTTCACTCATACTCATGGGCATGTGGAGACCTGTTGGTTGCTGGATGATGACTTTGGAGATGATGTTTCCAGGCAAGGTAGAATAGCTCATTCCTTCAGGGTTTGGTCCCTTCTCCTCCTCTTCATCATTTAGTGAAATTCTAGAAAGTGTTCCTGTTATAGTAGCTGCTCTGCAAGGTCCAATGTCTTTATGCAGAACTGTGGGTCAGAGAACAGAATTCTTACAACACGAAACCATGTCTGCCTAATGATGCTTTTTCTAGTGGCTTTATTTACCAGTACCTCTTCTTAACTCTTTTTCTATCCATTTAATAACTTCTATTCTATAAATATTGTTTTGTGAGTATTTTTTTTAATAAAAAATCAGCATCTCTTAATCTACCGTGTATAACTGACACAGATCTCGGACTAAGCTTCAGTCATTTATATAAATAAAAAACCATTCCTTCATTTATTCCTACTGCCTTACATAGATCTTAGGTGACCTACAGCTTAAGCAAAAGCCCGCCATGTGGAACGTGATTAGGGTTTTTCCTAAAAAATACACTATGACATCTGTACTGCCATTATTAACTCCACATAAACTCCTGGAAAATGTCAAACAGATTGTAAGGCAGAATCATTCTGTCAATCCATTGTCATGACCTACCATAAGATTGTAACTATGAACATGTGTTCCTGAGCACCTAAATGTTCCTTTTCACTGACTTCTTAAAACTTCTGTGTTAAATTATTTCTTAAATAAAAATTATAAAAAAAGTAACCACATTGGGAAGAAATTCCATTGGTATCAGAAAGACATATTTTGCTGCATCTGAAAAGGTTATAAAGAATATAAACATGTCTCATGTAGGCCTAGGCCTTCCTGGTCAAACTTGTAGCAATACCCAGCATTTTTTTGTTGGGGTAAGCTCCACATGTAAAAGTTATTAATCCTGTCATAGAATACAAAATTTTCAGGAGGATGTATTCAAAAAGCAAAACATCTATTCAATCACAAATATAAGTCTATAACTCAATGAAAGAATAACAGAAGTAATGAAAGAGAAAGGATAGGTAGTGAGAAAAAAAAAAATCAAAACCAATTACTGGGCTTATTCCAGCTGGGTGCAAGGATTTTCTTGTCCCAGTTGAAAATATTTCAATTCACACCAGTGTTAGTCTGTGCAATAAAATCCAGCTCATGGGCTGAGACAGTCAGACAACTTGAAGTATCTCAGGTGTTACATTTACATCCCTTTTGGTAGCCTGAGGGCTCTGATGACCCAGATCCCCCAGTACCTGCCATGTTCAATAGCAAGCAGCTCATAAGGCATCCCACTCTCCCATCTCACACAGAACTGCATCTCATTTTTCCATTATGAAAAGTACCATTTGCCTCTAAACAACAGTGCACAAATACCCGACTTCAGTATGGCTGCTTCATTGTTTCCAGCCACACTTGTTAAGCAAATTCAACCAGTGATCTATTCTTGAATCTGTCATTAAAACAAACTGAGTTTAAATGTTTATCTAGTAAAGTCTATTCATAACTGTATTCAAAGTCCATCTCCTTAAGGATGCCCCTGATAAGGCTTCCCATACTGCAGAGCTATGTTGGCAAAGGTAAGAAGTAGGAGCTACATGGACCTATGCTGGACTTCTATCTGCGTTGGATGGTGACAGACGTGCATTTGTGCCACAACGTCCTGCTGCCTTTAAAATACACGTGCATATTAAAACTAAACTATATGGAAGAACTATTACCATATTACAAGAAACTGAACTGGCAGCTTTTTAAAGGTGAGTGACTGGAAACTCAAACTTTACCTTAATGAGATCAGCCGAGAGTGAAGAGAGACAGTGTCCTCCAGGTGGGTGACTCAGAACAGCTAAGTCAGGCTTCTGTCCTGACTCACCCTGTGCAGAGGACACCCTCTCTCTCTTTCTTTCTCACTTTATTGAAAACAAACAGTGTCTAGGCAGGACTGCCTCCCTAGGTAAAACTGTCCTCCTAGATTTAAAAATTTCTATAGGTTTTAAAGGGTCATTTATTTTATGCTGTGCTTCATTTAAGCTAGGTTTGCAAATAAATTGGTTAAAATGTGTTATTTTTAATATGTGGAAACAGACATAGCTGACCCATTAAAGATCACATTACTGAAATGTCTTAAAAAACCTGACTTGTTCCAATAAAATGGAATCAAATTTCATTTTCCTGATACCATGTTGCTCAAGCTACTGTTGGTTTCACTTACAGCCCTAAAAAACTTATCCTCTTTAAAAGTAAACCAATTGATGCATCCTTCATATACATAGCTTTTAAATACACTATATTAATATTTTTTTTTTCTATAGCAAAATGACTGTTTCACATTTGCTTGTGTACTAGGACAAAGAAAATTTTCGGTGTAAGACTGACATTCTTTCCAAAACCATTTGCCTCTAATAGACATCCATACCTCTGGTTGCTTCCCTACTGCTGAATTCTAGCAAAAGGCTTTTGTAAGAAAAAGAAATAAATGTACTTGTACAGTGGCATCAATTTTTGTTTACATTTATAAATATCTGTTGTGGACAATTAAACCCTGATATTTTTCTGGTTTTCACTTCACTAGGAACTAGTACAAGACTTCTTTTTGTTGGCTAAATACTCTCTCAGTGTTCTTACCTGACCGACAAGCAATGTCCACATCCTTTTCAAAATCAGTCTGTAACAAGAAACAATGAAACGGGACAACCATTATGAATTGAAAACTTAACCACAATACCTTTTTGCCAACTAGCGCTTCCAAAATGTCCTACTTACAGAGTCTCTTAAAAGTAGTTTCTTGTTGCTGAGAAGGTGAAGTGTATTGTTTTACAACAGCAGAGCTTTACAAAGTTTCCTAAAGTATAACTGGGTGGTTTTCAAAGTATGCTGCCTGACCAGAAAAAATAAAATAAAATAGGTGGAAGTAGAGTATATAATTTTAATAAAACGATACAGTGTATAGTTTTTTTATGTATATGGAAGAGTAACTTCTACATCGTATGGAAGGATCATCTTTAAGGAAGCTTTTTATATTAATTTCATAAACAGAAGTATGGAAAAAGCCTGCAATACAAATTACTGTGAATAAGTGTAATCCAATTATTCCACCCTGTCTGAAACATCATTAATTTGTTATGAAGTGGTTATTTGTTATATAACATTCTGTCCATCCTTGCTACTAATGTAATCACGTAAAATTTGTAGTCCCTTAAAACATCTACTACTTATTTCATTGGGCAACATCGAATTGTAAGAGCCAAGAATAACAGTTGAAAATCCAAGCACACTTCGCCCAGTTAAGCAAAACTATTTATCCTGTTATAGAATTCAATTAATGATAAATCGAGTTTTTATTTCCATAGAAAGTTTATTACATGAAAAATGTTTAATAAAGCTGACCTCCTTCTAGCTTGTGAAGTTCAAACACTGCATTATTTTTGAGTCATCATTTTTTGATGGACATCTGCTTGCTCAGGCTTTCATGGTTTTTAGGGCCTGATCCTGTCCCCATTATAATCAATGACAAATTGTCATTGAAAGTGAAGGGACTGATATTTTGTCTTCATATACTACCTAACAACATAGTAAATCCAAACTGGCATTCTAAGCCATTCGCTATCTCCTTAATTCAAGCCACTAAACAGATTCCCTCTCTAGAATCTCTAGCACTTTCTCCTTGCCTGAATTATTTTGAGAGGAACATTTTTCAAGGTGTCATAAAGGGAAGACTCTTAAATGTATCAGTGCTCTTTACACCAACAGTAGGAAAACTCATTATATATTATTAGATTACTTTCTCATTTTCATATGTAAGAACCTTTTGTCATAAAGAACACTGGTGGAAGATACTAATTCACTAAATGATCACACCAATAATTTAAAACTTGCTACAAGATTTAAGCAAGCAGATAATGATCTAAACCAACTTACGCTTAAAAATGGTGTTTATATTTCAGCTGTGCATACTTGCCACGTACAGTACTGTAATTTTTTTTCTTTTGGATAGGAACACTAAATTAAGAGTCAAAGAAAAAAATAAAAGCTAACCATGATTTGAGCATGTCCATTAGGAAAAGAACTTGAAGAATCTGCATTGATTGGATCCTGGCAATTTCTCAGGCGACATCTGAATGCATCTTGAACCTGCAAAAACAATATCTTATACTGATTCCTGTGCAGCATCATATATTCCACTCCTATTGAAGATTAAATAAACTGTATGGAATACAATGCATGACTTTTCTTCAGCATACTTCATAAATCAAAAGAAATAAACATAAATGCTTATTTCTGCCATTTCACACATTTGCTATATTTTGTGGCTGCTGCAAAGTCTGTCAGTCTGTCACACCAAGACCACAGAATTAGATTTGCCTGTGGGCAGAATTAACTAGTAGTCAGTGATGATCTGGTACTCAAGCCAAATCTGTCTTGGGTAATAGTATTTGGCTTTGTCCTCTTGTTCCATTTGCTGATAGCCGGGTTAATAGATATACTATTAACTATTGCAAAATAAAATGTATCTTCTGCTTGATAATTGTAAGATACTTGAAAGACAGTTCTTAAGAGTTACTATAATCAGATACAGAGTGCTCTCCTAATTATACTTTAAAGAATAAGTCAGTTTGAAAGATGTTACTGATTCCAACCGTAAGCTCTAACTCCATGAATAGGGAATCTCATGCATCTCTTCTAGGAGTAAAATTCTTCAGACCAGGTAAATATCTTCAGTGTGAGGAGAACTAGAAGAAAAGTGGACTGCTTGCACAGAGTCTGGTTTCTTGAAACTAAAAAAAACCCCAGAGCTTCTCAGAAATTACTGTTTACTAAGATGATCCATAAAGTAAATTTTAAGATAAATTTGGAGACTTTTCCCTAAAGCACAAGTATATTTGAGGAATTATCTTTTCATAGGAAAGGCTATTTTTATTTTGATTTGGGGCAGAATATATGCCTAAAGAACTATTATTATCCAACACTTTTGATAGAAAGATGTGGTTCAACAGAGAGGCACATTCAAAAGAAAAATAGAGTTCCTGTTTGCTGACTGTAGAATGCAAACACATTTTACTGCTTTCTCACACATATCACAGTAAGGACAGCAAGGCAACTTTTGGAATGGAAAATTTTAACACCTTAATTTTGGTTCTGGAAATGCAAGTATCCATATTAGCAACCTGATTGCAAGATGTGACTTGGAAAACAGGAACTTAGTTGGATGACCTCCAATCAAAACAAACGAGTATCATTTCTCGTTTGAATATGAAAATACTCTCAATGAAATGCCTACAAAAATCTACATTCCATTTATTATATGTAGAAATTACTTGATGTCTTACTCAGTATAACTAAAAGGGAAAAAATCATATTCTACTCGTGGACATTTCGTGAACAGCAGAAGAGTATAATTCAGTAATTGTTGCTGATGAAAAGCCATCCCCTTTCAATACATTGCATTCTACTGCAAGCTGTTTGAGAGGTTTCACAAAAGGGAAAATGAATTAGAAAAAAATTATTTATTTTTCTAATTAAGAAGCATTATTTTAAAATGCTTAACCGCTAAATGAGTAAGGGTGATCTGCAGTCTTGATAAGTGACTGTTGCAGGTGGAGGCAGACTGAAATAGAGCAGAAAGAAGAATGAAGCAAGGTGAGAAAGTCTGGGTTGATTTCAAAACACTGAGACTTCCCACATGTGGTAGGGTAATGTAAAGTGTGCTTGACCTGTATCGTGACTCAGAAGCCGATTTTAGGCACTACACTTGCTGTGGTTTTCCATGTATTTGACATTAATTTAATTGGGCATCTCCCAGTTGTTGCAAATTTAATCCAAGTCTTCTCTCACTTTATCAGTGCTAAAGTCAGGTCACACTTCAGGGTTTTATGCTCTTGGATAAGTACTGGCACAGTGATTTCACAAAAAAAATAAAATAAAAAATCTCTCCCTCCAAAGCATCCCTGGCTGTGCTGAATCTCATCTCAAGCCTCATGATGCTTGACCCCAAAGCATTATTACTTCAGAATATACAGTGTGATCTCTCACTCCATGCAGTGGCCCTCCTTATTTTTGGGACTCTGTGTTCATGAAGCTTCCCCAGTTCAGATAGCTCCAGAGATCTCAAGAATCTCATGTCCTACTTTCCCTACCTTGCATATGAAAGTGGTGAATCTTGATGTTGGGATCCTTTTAAATGTGCATGTTTCTTACAGTGTTTCTGAAGTGCAAGCAGCATATGATTTGAACATGTTAACAGAATGTCAAGTGTAGCCTTATCCATCATACTGACATATGTTGTAACTTCTAGGTGTCCTCACACAAGTCAGAAACAAAAAGGTTGAACTTTCTAAATACCAGCTTATTTTTCTAAACTGCTTGCTCAAACTTGTTGTTTGAGTACATAAAGACTGTGCTGTCTTTACATTTTACTTTGAAACATAATCTGGCTTTTAACGTCAAGTTACAAGATTTTCTTAGAGCCAGGCAGAGCAGGAGACAAATGGGATGAATGTGTGGATACCAGGGAAGTGGTTTCCTTAGCAACAGTAACCAACTCCAAGCTTTTATAACTTACCCTCTCCCTACTCATGCACTCTTTATTTTTCTCCTGCAATACAGAAATGTGGGCTTCAGACGCCAACGATGCATTTAATCCAAATGCTCTCTAGTCAGCAGAGCACAGCAAAAGAAGAAAATACACGTGGGTTCCTCCCATCACCAGCATTAACAGGAGTTAGTGGGATTCAAATGAGCTTTAGAGCGTCTTGTGTTCAAGCAGGTCAGGCAAACAGTTTTGCTCTGATGGAGAAGCTTCAGCACTCACCTCACCTATCACCCTCTGTTCTGTCACACATATTTCACCATCTTCCAATGCCCAATTAGGTATTTAAACAGCAAGAAGAGGAAAAAAAAAACCCACTAGGCTTTCTGGGCTAAGGCAGCAACATAAAGCAGTGATATCTAACTCTTACTTTGCGTTTTTCTTGCCTAATTTCCAAATGGTTTATAAGAGGTCTTATGCTTAAGAAGTATTATATTTATCTTAGAAGTTAGGAAATGGATTTATAGAAAGACTTAATGTCTTTCCAAAAGATGTTGAAATGATGGAGGGCAGAAATAGACACAACACATAACTTAGTTCAAGTTGTATGTCTTACTCGATGAACATCCCTGGCTTACTAATGCAGCCCTTGTCGCACAAGATCTTCAATATAGCATACTAGAGAAAGTAAAAAACGTTTCCATCATTTATGTTTATATCAATATAACTAAGAGGAAAAATGGGGGGTTTATATATATAATTGTAAAAGTCTGTGTCTTTTTGTAATGTAACAACAATAAAGGCATAGTAAAGCAGGGCTGTCCTCTTCTTCGTTTGAATTTTATGGTGATATATTCCACCCCATACTTTTTCTTCCTGACAGCCAGAATTATTGTTTTGCCTGTGCTGGCAAGCTATAAATATTAGATCAATCCTATAGGCTATAACTGAGATAGCTTTGTAGCTGTCATCAAGAGTGACAAATATGTTGGCAGAGTTTCCCTGACAGGCACTGGCAGAGCAAAATGCTTTTGCAGACAACAGAAAGAAAGAGACGGTTCTTTCGGCTGGGGAAGTACCCTGTGCACTGCACAGGCTGCACTGCACAGACTGCACTGCACGCTGTGCATGATGGCCACTGTCCTGGCTTGTACTCGCCTAAGGGTCTCTGGAGCTAGAAAGCCAGACTTTCCAGAGCCAGGATGAAACATAACTTACCGGAGTTATGTCTCCATAACTTAGTGGAGTTATGTCTCTTTCTGTGTAGGAACTTGTTGCAGTAAACAATTACATCTGCTGCTGCAAATCGTTCCATATAGGTCCAGACCTTACACATTTTTGAAACAAAAATTGTTTCAAGTGCATCAACTTTTAATACTTTGCTGTTCTTGAAGAACTTCCTATTCATTTTCTTCTCCCATATATAAAAAAAAAATTACCTTAATTAGTTCCTCAAGTATTTTTACCCAGTTTACAACTTATATCTGGAGGACTAAAGAAGACTCTGTCTTCTTTAGAGATAGACTCTATTTAGACTCTTCTCTCAAATAGAGAGAAGACTCTATTTGACTCTGTCAAATAGAGTTCAAACAGCAATATGCCTAGGGTTCTTTGTCTTCCATCACCAACATTATCATCATCATCACTAGAGATAACCTACTGATTAGTGAATGTTGTTTCTGTACATTTACTTCTGCCTAAGTTTTCATGACCGAAGGGGAAGGGACAACCTTATCAAACCTAGGTGCTTTATGGGCCTCATTGGGAAATTTTCTCATGAGGTCATTTTTTAAAATACCATGTAGATAGATTGATTAACTGTTTTATCAAATGCCTTTCTTCTAGAATGCCAGTGTTAGGACGAGGAGGTGTAACTGCCAAGTCTGGCTTGCGGGAATAACTCCTTTAGGTAGTTAAATGGAGTAATGATTCTTTGCAGTTAGATGAGAGAGATATATATGTGATTTGCTAAAACAGCAGCGAATAAAACAAACCCTAACTGGCTGACTGGCTACACACAAGCAATTAGGATTCTGAATTCCTGTATAAACATCTTTATAAGCAGATATTTTTGCTTATTGCTTGCACTAGAACCAGTGAGTTTAAAGTGGTTCAAGTCAAGGTAACCTACAAATTTGAAAACTGACTTTACTTCTAGAAAAGACTAATTCCACCTCTATCACCACAGTCCCACCTGTGAGTAGGGTCAGACAATATCGTTTCCATGAGATGTTCAGCAATATCAAAGTGTTCCCTGGAAATAAAGCATTTGCAGCAAATAGCTGTCATTAGAGTAGGGAACCTGTCTTGAATTCAAGGCTTGGGACATTGTAGGAAGATGCCTGTCCAACTTCATCTTAAGCAGTCAAAATATTTTTTTTTCCAAATGAACTCCTGCATCCCTGCACTGAGGCAGGTTTTAATGTCTGTTTTTGGTTTTTTTTTATTTTATACAGTGCTATGCTACGTTATTTTTAGAACTTCTCATGGATTTTGGCCTGTCCTTTGATGAAATCAATGACTGATAACCAGATATGTGTTGCAACATCTCTGCATCCTCACAAAGGACACAAGGAAATGGAATTAGGGAATGAGGAAATGGAATGAAGCTGCTTCAGGGGAAGTTCAGATTGGACATTAGCAAAAGGTCCCTCACTGAGGAGGTGGTTAGTCACTGGAACAGGGTTCCCAGGGAAGTGGTCATGGCACCAAGGCTGTCAGAGTTCAACAAGCATCTGGACGATGCTTAGTCACATGGTTTGGTTATAGGTAGTCCTGCAAGGAGGAGGGAGTTGGACTCAGTGATCCTTATAGGTCCCTTCCAACTTGAGACGTTCTATGATTCTATGAAAGATAACTTTGTTTATACTACTTTATTTTTGAAGGTTTCATCTGCAACCTTGAGCTAAAAAAATATATATATTAAAATAAAAATGATTCCTCAGGACAGTAAGTGGGAGGTGGTATTCCCTTTCCAGGCTAATTATTATATCGCAGTGGAAATAGAAATTTCATAGACAGGAAAACCAATATGGAACTGCCGTTCTTTCCACTGAAAATAGTTGTAGTGTCTTACTGTTTTACTAAAAGAATATGTGAAATGATGGCTTTCAGTTCTACAGATTAGAATACCTCTTTCACAGATGTAAATCATATGGGGAAAGAAAATGCTGTAGAAAATAAGGGGACAGCAAGACAATTCTACATAAAATAGATTTGTCTTGACTATTATCTCTTATTTTGCACGTATTTTTAACCTGAAAAAAAAGAAAGAAAAAAACAACAAAAAAAAGGAAAGTATTGAAGGAGGTAAGCCCCTACCACTATGAAAGCTGATGAACTAAGAAAACCAGAAGTTCATAGCCTCTAACAGCTTGAATAACGTGGGATGGAGTCAGAACAATGGAATGTGCAAATTTATGCAAGACATTGATAAGGTTTTGCCTTAAAAATTGAAAACTTAATTATTTGATAAGATAATCACATATGCATATTGTGTAGGATAGTGATACAAAGTTCATGAAAAGTGGTATGCTACTGAAAGATTGAAATAAATTTTGTCATTCATAATTATTTCTCATGAATATAGTGAGTTTCAATGTTTAAAGGGTGTGAATGGTGAAAAGGGAAACCACTGTGTAAGATTCCTCACTCAGCATTGACAATAAGCCTTTCTTGGAATCTCTTCCTGTTTTTTTAGTCCTGAAGTGCTTTTCAATAACTCTTGCCAATCACAAGGAACCATGCTAGACAGGGTAATTTGGTTTATCGGTGTGGTAAACAGCCTGAAGTTGTTAACTGGCTAACGCATAGGTATGCTGGTGGACCAGGTTACTGCTCTCCAGTCCGGCTCTGCCTGCTCACTTTTGGTAGAAGGTCCCCCTACCACAGATGTGCCAGCAAAGCTGTTGTGTTACTGCTTTCAAACCCGTCTCAATAGTAGGATTAGTTAGCAGGTTAAATAGGTTAGAGAAGCTGTTACCAGAGCCAGGTTAAAGAGCACTTGTGTGGTAGATTTGACATCAGATTTCAGTGGTGATGAATTCTGTGGTGGGTGGCACTGAGCAGTGAAGGGCAGGCTGGGGCACTGGCTCTTCCTTGCTCTTCTCAAAGCATTCATCTGTCTTCATCCTCACTTTCCCTATAACTTAAGTGTATTACCTTAAGTATGTACCTGAGTTTGTAGAACTGAAAAGGGTAGATGTTCGCCAACATAAGACCTTATCTGCTTGTGTCCTCTTTCAGGGACAGTACAAGCAGAAATTATTTTGTGTCTGAATCAGTTTTAGAGATTTTAAAAATCTATAGCTTTTTGGTCTTCAGGAAAATGGCATTCATGATAGCATTTCCCCACACTCACAACATTGGGAAAGCCTAACACTTAAAAATAAACTAAACTTGGGAATGATTAAAAACCACACTTAATTAAGTGGGTACAGTTTTATACTGACATTGACATTCTGCACCTGGAATTAACTGATCTTTCCCCTCTCTCTTTCACTTGTTCCTCTACATCTCACCATTAAATACCTTTCTCTTTCTATGAAATAGATTTCCGCAGAGCAAGCTGTATATAACATCACAGACAAGTTGAGAGATTAACGGGAGCACAACCCTTTAGAAAACTGGGAAGCCATTCCTCACCTCCCTTCGGAGAATACAATGGACCATGACAATAACAAAGCCTTGTAATGAATCAAATACTGCAAAAAGTATCTGAAATAATATTGATCTTTTGTCTGTCATGGCCAGAACCGCAGACATCCAAGTCAGCGCCAGAAGTGGCAACACCACACAGGAACTCCAAAGGGATGCCCTATTGAAAAAAAGAGAAAAGCAGCATTGTAATATTGTAAAAAAATTAGTAAAAGCTCACTATTAAAATAAAGCATATTTAAGGATGGCAATTTATCAAGCTAACTTGAAAATCACAGACAAGAATGTAACAGTGAGGGTATTTTATGTTCTAAAGAATATCCTGCATTCAGTTAATAAAGACATTTGCGATTTTTTTTTTTGTTAAAAAGTATTTAAACGTGCTCAGCACTCTATACAGTGTTAGCAAACACAGTTGTCATCATCAAACTATTGTCTCACATGCACTGTATAAGATTTGTAACAAGAAGATGTAAATGATCAGGACTAACATGGCATTACTGGCGGTGGTGGCTGACAAAGCTGTTGTTGAAACTACTCCACACTTGGCACATTTGAGCGTCAAACCGCTATGAGGCTCACTCATCTGACTGCAAACAAACAGAACACCCACAAAAAGAACAAAATATTGAATTGTCACCAAAAAACGTTGCTACTGAAATTTAGCTTTTAAATATGACGTCATGCAGAAAAAGTAAGTAGACTTATTCAGGATGAATGCTCTATGTTGTTGCAAAACTCTACTTTGTACTTTACATTATTGTTAGCTTTAAATGTTAATGTTATGGGGCTTCATTTCATGCAGACTCTAGTTCTTCCATTTAAGCTAAAAAAGGCCCCAAATGTCCAGTGATCAAAACTGCTCAGTACACTGAAGTAAACATAAGCACGTGCTAGGATAGACACACAAAGTGAAATCCCTCTATTCAGACCTGTTAAAAGACTGTTGTATCCAAACTTGCTTGAGAAAGAGTCTCGGACACTTAAAGGAGGAGTATGAAATATGTACAATTACAGACCATTAATAAGGAAAGGAACCGGCAAAATGTATTCAAGCATCAAATCAGTTTGGGCGTACTGTATAGTCAGATTTGTTCTAGTGATCTGAATGGCCCACTAACATCTGGAGTGATTTTATTCACGCCATATGAAGGTCTGAATACAGGGCTTGAAATGTATGGAATCTGATGAAATAAATATCAGTTGGTACTAAAAAAAGGGTGACCTGTTTTGCATTTTAATAAAACACAGTACACAAGCATTAAGCTCAAAGCATTTCGTATGGACAATTGTACCTCAGCACCTGTCAGAAGAGTTAAAGGGCAAAACCTGGAATTTAAATTTTCTTTTACATACAGCATGCATTCAACTTCCTGAGGCGACTAAATAAAGGCTTTTACTATTCCTTCTCTTTCTGCTATCAGAACCAGGAATAACCATAGCTGACTGAGATGCAACAGGAAGGGTGCTTTACCTATTCCCAGCTGGAAAGTAGTCAACATGGTGAAGATCGGTAACGCTTCAGTTTTTTCCCCAGTTATTGCAACCAACAGAACACCTTTTTATTGCCAAACCCAGCATTCACAAGGTTTTTAACACACTGCCCAAAACAACATTGAACTCCAGTGGTTTCCATTTCGATAAACCAAATGATGACTTTCCATAAAAAAAAGGGCAGTACACTTTCCATTAAAATGCAGTTTTTCCCATAAAAAACCAAACAGTGAGAACCATGACCTTGTATAAGGTGATTGTACGGTGTGAAAAGAAGTCAGCGAATCCACATCAGTTTAGACCAATTAAAGATTTGCATTAATGAATGAACTAGAAAAATGCCTTGGGTAAGCTTAACTTAAGCTCGGGAAAATACTTCCCATCTTTTCTTGGCAATACTTCAATGTTATCAGACTGGATTATTCTCTTTACCTCTATAGATTTGTTTTGGATCGTGCAAATAATAGAACTTGATGTGTATATAGACTAAATATAATCTTTCTGGCTGTGCATATATGCATGCTACCCTTTATGCCAGGAAAACGATTGATATCCATCAAGACACTTGTTGATTTTCTATATGCTTATTAAGGTGGAAAAACACATATGGAGTTCATATATTTTGCTCCATTCACTGCTTTAAATCCTACACAAATAATTTCTACAGCTCAACTTTTGACTGAACTTTTGACAAATATAAGTCGAATGTTTGCCAGAAAGAATAAAGTCGCCTTCCTGAGCATGACTGGCAAGACATATTTGAGAAATGCGCGACAATCCCCTTTCTACTGGAGGTCAAATGCTGCACCAAGTTCTATGCCCCAAAGAATGACTCAAGACTCTTCATCTGCCAAGTAGTATCAAGGAATGCTGTTGCCAAGCCACCATCTCATACTATCACAGAAGTTAAGAGTGTTTCTCGATTAGGGCATCTGCATGCTTTCCCAGAATAGCTGGATTGTTTCTGACAGAATAATTTCTAGTTGTTTATCCTTTTACTTTAAAATGAAATACCTCTTTACTAAGTTGCCCACTCTTAGAAAGCAAGTTATTTGTTTCATCGGGAAAGTATACAATAACCAAATAGATTTCTATAGCTGACAATTGAGTAGCTGAAAAAAAAATGATGCAGTTAAATCATAGCTTGGATATCCTTAGAAAATGTACAAAGCAAACCTGTGGCTGCTCCAGTTCCTTAAATCACTGTAATTAGAGCAGATGTGAATTTGAATCAGTGATTACTAAGTTATTACTACTCTTGAAATAATTCGGGTTGTTTTATAATATTCTAGGTTTCATCAGTGTTATTACACAGTTAAGAATGTTGATGGAGCAATATAGACAAAAGTAAGGCAAAGAAATTAATGCTTTCTAATGAAAAAAGAGGAAAAGGGAAGAAACAAAATGAAAGCTTTTGGTGCATATTTGTCAGAATAATGATGAAAAAGCCGGAAACTAAAAAGATTTAATTGAATTAATATTAAATGCAAATCACACCAGCTGAAGTGTGTGTCACAAATTTGCTCATCTAACCAATGAATTGAACTTATTAGGAATGCTACTGTTAGTGAAACGGTAAAATAATTCAAAGTGAAGCTATAATAAATTTACCCATAGCAGTAATACTCAGTAAAATAAAGATATCATTGCTTATGATTGCTAGAAGTGCAGATATTGGTGGTGTTAACTGCAAGCTGGCCCAAAAGACAATACTAGAACATGTAGCTGTAAATAATTATTATGCAAAGTTTAAATATACTTTCATAAGCATTAAGAAGGTGATGATGCACTTGTGAAATATTTTTCTCCAATGTGGAATGAATGAAAGTTTGCTGCTGCAGTACTTCAAACCATTGTCACCCACTGAAAAAGTTTCTGATACCACCACTGTCATAATCCTTTCTTCTGATGATAACAAACAGAATTTGGATGTAAATGCAAATAAATAAACAATAACACAAAATTTCCATCTACCTTTTTTTTTTTGCTTTTAAAACATCTTTTTTTTTTTTACTTTGAAATTCTGTTACACTAATTTAAAACATACATCTATGTAGATGTGAATGTAAGAACAAAGGCAAATTCTTCACATAGTCTGAATGGCAGAATAGCATTGACCTCAGTAAGTCATATATTGCTGTAAAATATATTTTATAACAGTTTATACAAATGAGTAACATTCCCACCACAGTAATTAAAGTTGACAGCTAGACAAAAATAATCAGTCCCTTCAGTACACACAGTTCATAAAACTGGTTTCCCAACTGCAACAACTTTGTGTGTGTGACACACTTGTGAAATCTCCGCTCAGATTTGTTTAATCCTCATTATTATTAACTTAATACTGTTGTACTTGTGTTTTATTATGTTCAGTTTGTTCAGTTGCATTCCCTCGGGATAATGTAACGGCAGCTTTTGAGATGAATGGAATCTGTTAGACACATTGTTACACTGATATAAAAGTTCAAAGTACAATCAAAAGCACTTTTGGTGAATATCTGTAATTGAAAATTGGTGATACAATTTTAATATGCTTTAAAATAACCCAGCTGTTGCTTACCCCGCTCTGTGTTTGAGTTTTTTATCTAGGATTCCATCTCTGGAAACAAGTTTATTAAATACCAAAATGCCAATCACCATGTTGACCTGTCAAACAGAAAACAAACAGTTGATCCTTCATTGCCTGAAGGAAAGCGTTTTATCCTATTACTTCAGAAAAAGGCTTTTACGGCACTGCAAAATGCCTCCTGTTACATTTCTGAGTATTCCATCAGAAATTGTGTAACACTATTGCGGAACACACCAACAGTGTTTATTCTCAAGTGGGTAACACATATGCACACTGCAACAGGCTTATTTTTGAATCTTGAATTATGCCTGGTATCGAGTCATATGCGTACACGTCTGCTGGCCAGAACCTTGAGTAATATGGGTTTAATATTTCCTCAGTTTTAATTGCAATGATACATCCTATTCCAGGAAAACCACTGCATTTGATTTGTGCGCACAGGGAAGAGGGAGTCAGAGCACACGATGACCGTAACCGTGTTCCTTTTTAAGCATTCGGGGCCCATGCGGGTGTTCCCGCTTATGCAGAACCAGCCTGTGGTTTTCCATATTCTCCTGCACATTAGTCATTGCCTATGTCATTCACTAAAATGACAGTCTTGAGCCTTGTTTGACTGCAGTTTCCTTTTTTTTGTTGACCAGATGAATGCCTGGGGTAAATCTGTTTCACTCCATTAAAGTAAATGGTGTTACGAACACATACACGGGTTGAAGACCTAACCTAAAAAAAAATTCAAGTGTTTCAGCAGTCAGACTTTGGCACTCAATGGACATACTAATGGCATTTAATGGACAACTTAATGACTGTTATTATCCATTTGTATTATTGAACTGAACTCTATGAACCTGTCTCTGCATGGCCTGCAAAGAGGTAATACCAAGTTTTGAATCTATTAAATAAATGTTCCTTATTTTTTTTTATTAGAAAAGGGTAATCCGTTTTTCCTTTCATACAGATTTTTCAAGACCTGTGCCAAAATGCCTAATTGTTGCCAGTCTGTCCTGCCAACTCTTTCCCAGCTTTTCTTATTATCACTTTATTTTCAGCATTTACATTTTTCAGCTGATGTTATATAATTCTTTTGCTTCGTACACTTAGGCTTAAGTGGCTGCATAGAACAGCTCCTTCCACAGCTACTAGCTAATGGCAGGGCAAACTGCGACTGCGAACTTCAACAATTTCTGAACAAAGCTTGCCAATTACACAGAGAACATACAGTTCCATGTGAAAATTATGACTGGCTTTTTGTAAACATCCTTGGCTCCTCTATCATGACAAGGACTGTGAGTTGTACAAAAGGATCCTGGCTTGACTCCAGACAATGATGAGACAAACTCTATGGGAGTAGTAAACATCCATTTCAGGAAAATCTATGTAGCTAAATGGCTATACCTTTGATGTCTACTGAGACCGATTCCCTTTTGTAAGGGGAAATCAGAAATAGCCAGTGTTGATAGACTTATACTAGGATAAAATTGGTGGAGTGGAAAGAAGAATTAGAGTTAAAATCTTTAAGGAAAAATGCTAAAGAAATTATTGTAAAAAATCCATACAGACTGCGGAGCAGGTGACTGATAGCCGATGGCACACGTAGGGTGCAATTCATCTTACCCTAAAGTCGACACCTGAAATAATTCTGATGGTTTGAGCCCTTAAGGTATGTGTTTTTCTCCACTGACAATGAAATATGACTGGGATAACTAGCTTAGATGCAGAAATCTACATTACAGATGTCTACAATTAGGCAAAGTGAATTCTACACCTACATGCATTTCCAGACATGTGGAAGATTAATACACAAACGAGTAACATTTCCCAGCTACGATGATTTTTTTCTTTGCCTTCAAAAGCAGTAGCCATGGAGAACTTGCTGGCTGGTTCCACTCCTCCTGTTGCTTTTGCTGGCAGAGCGATACACTGCCAAGCAGCACTCTATCAAGACTATCACCGAATTTCACAAGGCAGTGACAATTGTGTAGATGCTACCCATAATAACTCAGTGATGTCTGTAACAAGTTTTCTGTGCCACTAATCAGTACATTATTCTTTCACAGATTACTGTGTAAACATGGAGAGATAATTGGTATAAAGAAGTGATACAATTAAATGAAACATGCATTCAAAATACTGAAGGTATGTTAAACAATACTGAGATCCGTATTTACAGCAAAACGTAACGCTACTGTACAGCTAAGCTTTTATAATTTAAATAGCACATTCCATCATTCCGTATGAAAATACTGGAAAGTATATTGATGTTTACCAAGACAACAGCAGCTGCAGGTCCAACGAAAGCATAAAGCAGCCCTCCTTCAAGAGACAGCCAACAGCTGGAAAGAACATTAGAGAAGAACTAACACAAATTAAAAATAAGTATAACATTAACAAGAAAGCATTAATAATAATTAGAGCATGAGATTCTTCTGGTGTATGTTCAATCCTACATATAGAGATTCATATGCACACACACAAAATAATGACTTTGTTGATATGATGATGTAGAGAGTTGAAAGTTATTTCCATTACCAATTGTTAATGTTTCAAAAATTTTAATGTGAATTATACATATACTAAAATGCCTAAAATATATTATAAGCACAATAGAAAATAAGTTTGCAAATCTTTATTGAATCTCCTCTAACCATGTATGATGAGTTAGCTGAACAGGACTTGCCAGGTAGGTATCTAGAAACATTTCTAGCTTACAATGTCTGACAGTTCTACTCTTAAAGCCATGAAAGGTCAAGTACCCGTAACACATTGCTTCAGAAAAAAGCAGGTTTCTACATATCTTCTCTTATGTCATTTAGTAACTGCTATTAGAACTAGGTCTTACAGAAAATATTCCCACTAAAGAAAAAAACATATATGATCTAACTGTTCTGTATTCTCTGGAATATTTTGCAAACAATTTAAATGTATATTTTAAAGCATCTGAAAACTGTATTTTCTGGAGAGCTACCAATCTTGCACAGTTTTTCATACTGCATCACGGCTTTCACAGTGAACCATCAGATTTCCAAACACAGAGCGCTTTCAGAATAAAATTCTAAATATTTCATACACCATGATGTAAAGCTTTCCATATCTGCAAAAGATCAGGAGCTGCACACACTGAAGTAAATGCAGCTGTGCTATTTTCCCAGTGATTACACATTCAAAGAATTGCATGTTTATTTGAATGCATGATCACACCTACATATGAGAAAACTCAAGTATATGGATTCAAATAATTTACTTGGATCTCACATCCAGAAACATTCACATCAGAATCATATGTATTTTCTTTATTTTCCAGTACTGCTTTTGTACTTTTTGAAACCAACTAAATTAAATGCAAGCACATAGTAATATTAATGGTCTGTTACGGTCGGAATTCTAACTGCAAAGAACAAGTGTGTTTCCCATTGTAACCAAGCCATGTGAAATCTGCCACATGAACCCAAATGCATCAGTGTGCTAAATTCTGGAATGATAAATTGATGCAAATAGTTCATATCTGCTTCACGGTTAAAAAATCAATATATCAGTCTATTTTACATCCTACCTCACAAAACAACTACAGCAATAATGTGCAATTTATTTTTGTAATGTCAAAGAAAAATGTTTTCAAAATTTTCTTCAATTTTTCTTGCTATTTTGCTAAAACCTAAGTTATTTATCATGAGAGACTGAGAACATGGACTTCTGGAAAGGAGAAAATTATTCACAGTATATTTCCCTACCACTATGACCTTTTAAACACAAGTACAAAGGCTGTTCAAATGAGTGACTTCCATTTAGGGGCAGAGCTGGAAAAAATGTAGAGATTGTCCTCTTTTCTTTATACAATCTCAATTTTCAACAACCTGGATTTTCAACAATGTCTAACAAGATGATTGCAATGTATTCAGTATCTGCCAGTTGATGTCTGAAATGCGCTTTTTCCTAATTGTTTTCAGTTGAAGACTTTCTGAAGACAGATTCTCAGATGCCTTATACCATGAGGCAACTGTCAATTTTTTATTAATCTTCTCTTCTTTTTTTTTGCTCTGCTAGCTTTTTTCTATGCTTTATAGTTGTTTTTATTTTGCTCTCCTGTTCTGTCTTCTTTCTCCCTGATCCCCACATAGCAGAAAGCCATATAAATTGATTAGTATTAAGAGCACCCAGTGGTGTTTTTATGGGACCATGTTACATGGTCATAAAATTCTGCTGAGTGATGAAGTATCTGTAGACTTGCTCCTGTGTCCTGTACATTTTATAAGTTGTTTGGTGCTCTCTGGGAGGATGGTTCTTTCTCTTAGGAGAGCATGACTATGACAGAATTTTAATTTTTGCCAAATCCTGGAAGTTATCTGTAATGCTCATTAATACGCTCATTAGTAGCACTGTATGTAAACATGAGTAGGTCACATAGGTTTATTAACTATAACTTGAGGTAGTGGTGCTTTCACAGCTCTATTAGACTCACAGAAATAGTTGGAAAAAGCAATCAAGCTTTCAGACACACAAATGTTTTTCAGATATCCTGAATCATCTAAAAACTTCTCACTGTACTTTTTATTTTTAGGAAATCACTTCAGCTTCTGTATCTATACCAGTACAAGCGTCTGTGTGAAATATTTTTCACATGTAGTTTTAAATGTCCAGTAATATAATTGTCTAATAATTAGGACTGAAAGAAAGAGACAGAAATCAGAGACTGTTGATCACAGAATTGGTTGGAGCGTGAACAATTCAAGACACCCCCAGCAGTCATATACCCTATGAAACTGAGATCTCCTTCAAAGATCCTTGGGCCTTCTCCCTTTCCATCAATCTCTTCATGTGTGCAACTATGGGACTGGAATCAATCCCTTCATATTCACTCTTAATTTTCTCCATTTGAAACCATCGTTTTCAAAAATAGCATCTTAAAGACCAGGAATAGTTTGCAACAGGACGCATTCCTGATGGCAGTATGTGTCTAACTGATTGCAGCCAAACAGGCCAAATATAGTGTAAGCAGTTAAAAAACTTACACAAGTGCTTTAGTTATGAGAGGAGGAGCAGGACAGGAGCTCTGCTTTTACACCACTCAACAGTTGTTATGGGACACAATTCTTTGCTGGCTTCTAGATTGGGACAGCACATCAGCTGGTGACGGAGGAGGAATCTCCATTCCTTGCATTCCCTGTTTTCCTTATGTAATTCTGATGTCAAACACCAAGAGAATGTTTTTGCAAATAAAATGAGAAAGCTGCATTATGGTTCTGTTTGTCCCTTGTACACCTCCTTTCGTGCTTTTGTCCCACGGTACTGTGTCAGCTGAATTAGGGGCCTCAGAGAAGAGCTGTTACATGTAGAGACCTGCTCTTTTTTACTTTCCAGGTTACCCTTAATGAATGATTTGTTGCTTTGTCTGAATATTTCAGTATAGCCTCTTTTAAAAATGCATTCAGCCCAGGAAGGAAGCAGGAAGCAACACTAACTACAGCAAGTAGTCACACATGAATAATTTCAGTAGAGCAAATGCAATGGGATTAATCCTTCAAGGGACAGAGCTACATCCCCAACGGGGTCTGGACATCGTAATCTTGTGATTTGTAATTCTCACAACCTAAAGGGTTATCCAGTCCTGGTTCAAGGACTAAATAATAAAAAAGACTGCAAGAGGAGCACATATTAGTAAGAAAAAATGTCAGAGGAGCAGGTCCTCAATATAAGTCCCAAAAGATGGCTAAGACCATTGTTTCACTAATGATTGCCAGGTATGAGTGCTGGCCCACAATTAAGCACTTCAGTTAGGTAAGCTATTCCTCATTAAAAAAATGCAAGACTTTGTCACAATTTAAAACAAAAGACCTCAGCAGTTAGAACTGATATTCAGTAGGAGATTTGTTTTTGAATCCTTATCCACCCAGAGCTGGAGCCTCCCCCGCCATGTGCCAAGACGGTGGGACACACAGGGCAGGGAGTGGGAATCCTGATCTCACTCAGTGATGATGCTAAGGAGAATAATTAAATATTCATTGAAGTGAGGACTTGACCTAACTCATCCACATCTCTGATGAATGCCCTCATTACCAGGCTACAGAGTCATATTTCCTCTCTTTCTGTCCAGATGCATACTTAATTTCTTAGGCAACGTGAGGAGAGCTCCAAACAGGACGACTGAAGGAAACGCACTCTCGCATACATAACGTCTCGGTGGCTGGAGTGCTCTGCTGGCAGAGGGGAGCAAGAGGGAGGCTCAGCCCAAGCTCCTTCTTCAGCAGGAGACAACTGAAGGGCAGCCTCGCTGAGGAGTGAATTTTCCAGGGTGCTAACTATGCACTAGAACCAGCCAGGTGGCTAAACAGGAACTGTATTAATAAAATGTAAATGAAGTACACAAATCTCCTCCTCGCTGTCTCTCAAGTACAACCCAGTCCAGGAAACAGGCTGGATCAGGCACTCCAGGAGAGAGGGGATGGATGGAAGAGCGGGCTTTGGTTCCAAGAAGCTGAGGGGCATTAAAGCTGAGGTACATGCTGGGTGGGCAGAAACCTGGGTGCCAAAGAGACCCTTGCCAGTACAGTTTTAGGCATGTTTAGAGGTTCGCAAAGGCTAGCCATGACATTTAATGTTCTCTTTGGTAAGTGTATATAAATGTTAGGTGTCTAAGTGGACCTAATCCTCAGTGTGTCTAAAAGGCTTGCTACTTCAAACCCCCACAAGAAATGCAGGATCCCTGGGGCTTTGTTGAGCTCAGTCCAAGACTGGCAAATGGTTTTCTCTTTGTTCTTTTGTGGACCACTCAGTGACTCCTAGGGCAGTTCCAAGTGTGAATGGATACCTGTAGAGCCTTTAGACTACGCTATGTAATTCTTGATGGGTATGACAGTCTTGTTAGTTAAAAACCATTTATCATTTCAGATTGACTTACTAGTGGGCTGTTCCATATCCTTTTGTCTTCGTAAAGCCTATTGATATTGCAACCACTAATGCTGGTAAACCTGAAAAAAAACCAAAACAGTAATAACCATTAGGTCCTGAGCAAAATATTGCTGTTCTGCCTGGACAAAAAGTGACAGGGTGAGCTAATGCAAAATGGCCAATTTTACATGGAATGAATCATTTAACGAAGCACAGTGCTATTGCAGGATTTGTTTTTCTGAAGCACTGTCAGGGAGGAGGACACTGTTTTCTGCCCACGGTGTACCACTTCGATGTAGCTAAATTACTGGTACATTTGACAGGTCTTAAAGTGAACTAGGAAGAGGCTTCATGAATATTCAGTGAACCTTTTTTCTTGTTTTATTTTGATTTCTTGATATTACACTACTTTGCTGAAAATCTAAAATTTCGTTAAAACATATTTATAAAAGAATGCTAAACTATACACCAGCATAGCTTGAACTTGAGACAAAGTGGAAAGGCTCCTAACCTAGTTTTCTTTTTATTAATGTGCTGTCTACCTTTCAGGTAAACCTTTCAGGTTTTCATGAAGAAAACGATGATATTCTTGACATTGTCACTGCATTAAACGTTTCATTCCAATGATTCTGAGGAAATGAATTTACAGACTTACCCCATCCAAGGCACAGGAAACGTTTCCTTATGAGCCGTGTCCTAATTTTTCCAGTAACAGCCATATATGACTGCCACGCTTCTGTCAAAACCCAACAGAATGAAGCTAAGAAGAAGAAGTGTAAAAATGCGGTGGTTGTGGTGCAGATGCCCTGCAGGGAGCAAAGAGAAGCTCATTCTGAATACTTAGGGACACTCATTTCTCTTTTCAATTCAGAGTTGTCATATTCTATCATCTTGACCTTTATCCTTAGCATCAGTTCCCCCTTTGTGATGTGATGGCCACAAAGAGAGAGAGAAAGAAAGAGAGATGTTGATGGGGATTAGGCAGAAGAGGTCTCGACTGTTTTCACAAACACTGAGTGTGCAGAGCAGGGAAAAAGAACAGAAAATAAATCATGCCACCAGATTTTTCTCAACACATTTACTTTGACCAGGGGTAATCATAATGCCACTGTGGTAAGCAAGTTACATAGCTACTGATTATAAAATCTCATAGACCTGAATAAAGAAAATGTGGGGATAGAAATGCTCCTAATTGTCAGTTATATTTACTTTCCCCTAATGGAGAAAGATCCTGACTCTAAACCTGTATTTTAGGCAACAGATTGTTCGATTCATTTGATTTTTTTAATTTAAATCTTATGGAACATTAACCTATGGGAATATATTACCTGAGATCTTTTTAGTCAGCTTTAAGTATCATAACCTTAACAATTACCCTGGATATTGTTTTTACGGGTGTCAGTCATTTGTCGTGTGAAAAGTATTTTGAGCACATGCTATTGGCTTTCTTTTGTCACTGTAGCCCTTAATTAAACTTGACATTGTAGCTTAGATAAATTAGCTGTAGCTTAGATAAATTAGCTTGGCATAAATGATGATCTACCCTCCACTGCGTTGCTTAAAGTGCCAGTTGCAGGCTATAAAATGCAGTGTGCATTGTACCCCAGAACCAAAACCACACCAGTGATGTTGAGAATATCCATATCACAATTTATCCTTATCATAATTTGAAGTGTCAAAGTTGTATCAACGTTATCTCAGATACATAGCTATTATCAGCTGATATTAGCATTAGCTGATATCAGTCTCTGAACTTTCAAAAAGTTATGCACTTGAAGATTCACAACTTAATGATTTCCTGCTATAAATGTACAGATGTGACTAACACCTTGTTTTCTAATCCTGGGTCAAATTGTCTATTAAATCTGGGCTAAATGGATTCTATATAATTCTGTGCAAGAGAACTATTGTTTATTTTTAAAAAGCAAGGAATGTAAACTGGGAAAAACACAGCAGATCCTGAAAATGCACTAGTCATGTCATTCCATCCTACATTTTGCCATTAATTCTTACATTTAGATGGCCCCAAACATATGTGGATTCATAAAATCTATGCTGTTAAAACCTGACTGATAGCAGTATTTCCTGTATATGAAAAATAAACACTTATTTAAAATGAAAGCTATGCAGTGAAACACACAATAAATACAATAGAAAATACATAAATGTCCTTTCTTTTACTAGCTGCCTTACATGTTATGAATTCCCACTATGCAACTTTTATTTGCTTTCCTATCAATGTTTTTGTAAAAGCTAGCCTGTTCTGTTGGAATGAGAATTTGACAGTAAAATGACTTTTGAGGAATAGTACAGAATATTTTAGGGAAAAACTGCATAGGTAAAACACAGTATTACCCTGAAAAAAAAAAGTGAATATACTATTTCCCTTATAAATAATGCAAATACAAACAAATCCTGATCTTTTTTGGTGAGAACGTTGCTAACTCTTATGGCTGACTGAATACAGACTGTAGGATTTAGTTCATAATTTATCCCCTGTATCGAAAGAAAAATGATGATAATCTGATGCAAATGCGGACACGGCTGTTGTGGAAGAAAGAACTGTGATGCAAATGTTAATGATCATGTTGATGACAAAATGAAAAGACAGAAGCAAGTTTTGTTAGAAGTGATCTGTGCTCTGGCTGGAATATATTACTGCTGACTATAACTAACTCTTCCGAATGGCAGACAGGGTTCTTTAATGAACACCGATGGTAAGTCTGTATCACTGATAGAACAGCGTATTTGCATCACATACCATAAGAAAGATGCAAATCAGCCTCAAAACATCACCTAACAACCACCGTGGGACTTTGATGACAGAATCATGTGCAGGCAGTGCTTGAAGTGAATTCAGCCGCCCTCCTTTCCCAGCCAGAGAAGCGGTCCTGGCGAATGAAACTCCCCTCTTCCAGGTATAGCCATGGGCTCAGCACGGAAATCTGGCTTTTATGTACTTCTGTATATTCTTCCCCTTTGATAACCAAATAAACAAACAATGCTGTGCTGTCTGGGAAAGTGCTATATCTGGGAAGTCTGTTTTCAAATAGGAACAAAAATTGATTTTCACCAAAGGCTGTTATTAAGTGGGGCATTGTGTATCTCTAGCCAGGGAGCCTTAACTTTAGCAAGTACTTTATTAGTGTTTTTTTCTTTCTGACCAGGCCATGGCCATGGACTACTCCCAATCTCCCCTTCTCCCTCTCCTTTTCTCCCTTGCCAACGGACCAGCACCTCCCCTCACCTTGCTGCACGTGCAGCAGCATCGCTAAAACCTTGTGGCCCATCACTCACAGAAAGCCGCGGTGTGTCAACGTGTCTGCACCACGAGCTGGTGGTACACATCTTCCCCGTCGCTTTAGGAGGAGATGCTTCTTACTTGTTTCTAATTCTAGTTTATTAAAACTCACTGAATTAATTACCTGTGCTGAGCACCTGTCAACTTGCAACAAAATTAATTTTAACAGCTTAATTTATTCACTATTTCTTCAAGTTTCTGAAATTCGTTCAACTCTGTTACTCTGACCTCCTCTTCCTCCCATTGCTGTTGTTCTCAGCTCCCCACATTTAATTCTGATTACAAGTGGGGGAAGGGAGCTTTTCTGTCCTCAGAATGCACAATTTCATGAGGTTTAATTGAGTCTCGAGTGTTAGCTACCTTGAATATCTAAGTAAGACCATCCATCCTTTTTTAATAAACAATATACTATTGAAAGCAAGAGCTCACATCAGGTATCAAATTATTTCCTTTTTTCATGCTTGTAAGACACCCAATCCAAATGAGAGTGCACAGCTGACAAACATAAAAAACAGTGGAAATTCAAAGCTACTTATTCTAAGAGTGAATATATATAATATAATAGTGATGAATAATATAGAGCATATTTGTCCGTTTTTATAACCTACAAAAAGTAGGTCAAAAGGGTAACCTCAAAACAATAATTTATCATTATTTTTAGAGCATCTAGTTGTTTGTTTTGTTTTGTTTTGTTTTTTTAACATAATAGTGTTTTTTTTAATAGCAGTGTGAACAGATCTTCCACACAAAGATGAAGAGGGTTAAGTAAGGACACCTGATTTGTCTTCTTGCCCTGAAACATGTTCTTTTTCCTTCAACAAACTAGTTGCCTGTCTTTGGGTTCTGATAAATAGCATAAGATTCAAAGCTATTGGAAAATGAACATGAAAAATGAAATCTGTTTTGGTGATAGCATCTGATCAGGGCTAAAATCCAGTCAGTTGGATTATGTCATGAAGTAGTAATGAAAACTAGTAGAAAATCATTTAAATAATAAAATTTCTTCTCTTTTCTTAAAAGAAATCTTGCCCTTAACTTAGCTCTGAGGAGATAAGCCTAAGGAGATAAACTAAATTAGTGCTAATTTTATTCTTATGCAGTTCTGACCATGCACTGAGTACGCAAACAAAGAGCCCTTAAAGACCACAATAAAGAATAAATGAAACAAAGAACAAATAAAACAAAGAGAATGCAAAGGACGTAGCAAAGAGGAGAAATATAATTCTATGTCAAAACTGATATATTTTATTGTGGTTTTGTGACTTGTAAGTCCACAACTATAAAACAGTTTATCTTTCCCTTCTTGAAATTAAAAATAAAAATTCATAAAGAAAAATACTGCTTATTATTCCTCATTTGTTTGTTTTATTTTTAATTTTTATGTATTTTTAAACTGATTTACACAATACAGTACCTCTATTTCAGGAACAGCAGACACTGTCAGAATACAGGGATACAGTATACTGGCCAGATAGTACTGAATTCTAGACTAAATGCTAATTGTTAGAGTAAACTGCCATGAAATAGTAGATGGACTTTCAAAGGTTGTGGGCCAAAGAAGTAAGGGCTTGCATCTCAGGAGTGTTTTTCTGGAAGGGGGACAGATTTTCAATGACAAAAAAGTATGGCAAGGAAGGCTGTCTCTTCAGTTGCAAACATATTTGAAACTGTTAGTCTATTAAGTGCCTGAGAAATCATAGCTGTAGACTTTCAGGTTTCTCTTCCAGGATCATTAATATTACTGGCACCATAAGGCTTTCAAGGTACCATTTCATTTAAAAAATCCCATGTTCTTTTCTTTTGCCAGTCTCAAGTACTGCTAACACCACTTATTCAAGCAAAGTAATCAGGAAATCTGATACTCATACTGAAAACAGCACTATGGTGGAAGGAATTGTTCTAAAATAACATTATTCTTATTTTAAATCAACAGCTATGAAACTATTTAATTAGCTTATACAGAAACTTTCAGATCTAAAAATCTTCGCTGGTGTCCTTAAAAGCTGAAGGCTCAAGTGGTTTAACTTCATTACAGTGTGTTCTGATATCTGACATGATAACCTAAAATAATTAGCATTTGACTTCATGAGCATTTATGTGAAGAGATATGCACAGTTAATTATTATACTGCAGGATTCTATATGCGGTACAAGACAAAGTGAATGGTAACCTTTACTTGGATTTTTAGAGCAAACTTGTTTTAACTGTACTGCTTTTGAGTAGTTATGTGATCTCCCTCACAAAGATAATGAGTGATAACTAAGGACACTCAATTTTTTTTCTTCTACTCAATCATTTCTGTTTGCCCACAACAAGCGAGATGCCTTTCTAGGTTCTGATAAATAGCTTATAAACTGGCTGTAAATGACCCAGATGTTTCTGTAATTCCTCTGGTTTACGACTACAGTCTCACAAAGGACATCTATATCATCAACAGCACCACAATGCCACAGGAGTTATTTTCAGTATCAATTCTTGATTATTTTTTTTTTTTTGTTATCATGTGCAAATTATCACAACAGTTGCTAAACTTTGGGGCCACTACATGTGCCCAGTCCCAGGGTGCAGTATAATTTCTTCAGCTATTTTGATTTAAGGTTCCTTTGTCTGGCACATCTTGTCTTCTCTTGTGGAGTCTGTCCTCTTCTCTGACAGTATAACCCCAGTGATCCTAATGCAATGCTGTAACTGTGACTGAAAGAAAATTAATACTTTAAACTGAAGTTTTCTCTGCGTTTAAGTATCTCTCTTGTTATTTTCACTTACAGTTCCTCTAGATGCTTTACTGACAGATTCAACTCCTGCTCTTTTTCCACCTTTTACTTCAAAGGTATTTCTGAAAATTAACTCTTGGTGAGTAAAGTATTCACAATCTTTATTGACACTTATGAAGGAGATCAGTCAGAATATCTCCCAGGTGTCAAGTCTAGCAACAGACGTGCTGTTCACATCTAATCCACAAAAAGAGTACGGAGCCTTCTTTTTAGCTTGTCCCTTTGCAGTTGTTTCCCTTCAAAGTTCTCCTTTGGTAGTTGTCACCTCTGTCACTCATATAAATAACCTCTGCATTTAAATTTGATACTGTGTAGTTGTACTTTACATCCCTCAGCTATTTCTATAAATGGTTTTTATCCAAACTAATTTATCTGATAGCCACTATTCTTCTTCAGACCTTATAATGCACATAGTACAAAAATAATTCTGATAACTAGATGTGAAATGATAATCTTCTGGTTTTGGGATAGATGAGAATTCATGGAAGTTACTTGCTGCATTTGTAAACCTTCCTTGCTCTGTTGTATGGCAGAAATCTGTCTACACCAGTAAGAGTAAAGGCACCCCTTATACACTGGCATGTGATCCATGCTGCTAAATTGTTGCGGATTCCTTGCAACAGTTTAGACCTGGGCCAAAAAATGCTCTCCCAGCCCTGGCCCAGATTGAAGGAGGGCCTGGGCCAGGAACCCTGCCTGGTGATCAGCTCGCACACAACTATTCTCCTGCGCTGGACAGCTCAGTTGTAAAGGCTGTAAGCCTTGTGCTAGTTTGCCTTGGGGCTATCAAAATATTTGTGGATCATTTTGGTTACTGGTTGGGATAGAGGCAAGAAGTCCAGATGGATAATTCATAACATACTCAGCTATTATAAAAATATGAGGCAGTAAAATTAATTCCGCATTGTTTGCAGCATTCTCTGGGCATCGTCAGTGCAATGCTCAGGTTTTTTAATGTGTTAACTCAGAATTGCTTTCTTGGTGCCATGCCTACTGTAAATTGAAAGGCAGTTGGAAGACAGTTTTGATAGAATTTCCGTATGCTCATACTCATTTTAGTCTTCCTCCTGGTTCAGATTGTTATTGCTAGGTTATATTTAAGTAAATGAGCTCAGAACAAGCAATATCATAGAACAGGTTACTCAGAGGCAATTTAATGTCTTCGATTACAAAACCTGGCAAGGGAAGCTCTTCCCTTTTTGCCTTTGTGCTGTGAACATGCATATTTTTCTGTGCAGGCAGGAAATGAAGGATCCTCTAACTGTTTACAGGATTAATTCAAAAGTCAGTGGAAAGACTCCCATTAATTTAAGTGGTTTTTTTATTGGGTATTACACCTATAGAATAGCAGATGAAAGGTGCATGAGCAGAGGCTTGTGATCTTGCTTCTTATCCTAAGTGTTTTAAAGGTTTACAAAGTATTGGATGAATATTTTTCTGGTAAGTGAATATGGCCTACTTCACATCATGAATTTATTCTGTTGGCTTTGATGTTAAACACTTTAAACAAGGTAAATGTCAACTCTGTCAGGACAAAATAACTTCGTATTTTAACTGTGTCCTCACATGAATGTGTTGTGAAGTTTATGAAACTCAGAACAGCAGGTTTTCAGGCAAACATAAAAGAAAATAAGAAGTCCTTTACAACTCAGAAGCATAAAATCAATTTAAATACAAGGTTTTCAACTTCTTTCTCAC
Source organism: Stercorarius parasiticus (assembly GCA_013396915.1). Classification (NCBI taxonomy): domain Eukaryota; kingdom Metazoa; phylum Chordata; class Aves; order Charadriiformes; family Stercorariidae; genus Stercorarius; species Stercorarius parasiticus. Next base: position 191,782 of record VWZL01001220.1, on the reverse strand, counting down.
TAATTAATCTCAAATTGCTGTCACTGTTTTGTAATAGTGATGTTTCACTGTGCCAGAGAACGCTCTTTCCTAGTTGTCTTCTTTTTCCTGGTATTTGTTTTTAGTTTTTCTGTTTTGTTTTTGTTTTTGTTTGGTTTTGGGTTTTGTTTTGTTGTTTGGTTTTTTTTCTGAAAAATCAACCCTTTTGAGTGTAAAGTGATCAAGCTCACTTCAACAAAAAAAGTGGAAATCACTGGCATTCTTTGTTAAAAAAACTTCTTCATTACTGAGCTATTGAGGATTGACAATTAAAAATTTAAGCTGAAGGTGATGCTATCCTGAAAAATTACTCCATAAAAATATCATAGTGAGGTTTTGTATTACCAAGTCTGAAAGAGTTCTTATTTAAAGATGAATAAAATAGAGATTTGTGGATAAAATCTAAATTATTTTTTTCAATTGATGGGCAAGGAAAATCAACCTGGTCTCTAAAAACCATTGAAGAATTGAAGTTCTTATGTTCTTGCGCATCATTGAGGATAACAGTATTACAGAAGCAAAACTGAGCTTGCAGTGTCAACATAAGGGACTGGATTGATACTGATGAAACTGCAATTTGGCCTGAAATGTCTCCGTTACTGGCTATGACTCATAGGAAAAAAGACAATGCATGCTGGCTGCCAGAGTGGTTCTACTGGGCTGTCAGAAACAATCCTATTTACTCGGGAACTATGTAAAATAAGGTGGAGATTATGAATAAATAATAAAAGAGCTTCACTGATGTTATTACACTTTGGGTTTCGGGACAGTTGTTTTTCAGGAACTGTTTTTAGACTCTGAAAATTCTATATTGGTTTTATGTTAAAATATGGAATGTGCAGTGTGCTCTCTTAAATGAAGACAAATGCTCTTGGCAGGTTTCAAGAGATACAATAATGAGACAACTGCATTAACAATGAAGGAAAGGCTGTTTGGCTATAACATACAACAATGTGCTTTATGTTTATTTCAACTTATTACATAAAGATATCCAGATTTTTAGAACTCCCTTTGGGTTGTTGCAAGTAGAAATATTTGGTTGCATTAGCATACCTGTTTGCAGAAGAATGAAGGATACAAGAGTCAACAGTCAATTAGAGTGATGAGCAACCCATGCGAGAGTGTTCCAAAGGTCCTGAGTCTTCCTAATTTTAATTTCTTTAAAAGTTCACTGTGGGGGCTGTGTGAGTAGTTAGGGGCACTGAGCCAGGATTGATAATGAAGGGGTGGCTAAGCTAAAGCACAGGGTTACACATGAGTCAGCAATGACTGCAACTAAAGAAAAGAGTAGTTCAGAGCACAGTTGAGAGGGAGTTCCTTATGGAGTTCCGAGAAAAAGAGGAGGAGGTGTCCAGGCACTGACAAAGGCAAGGAATTGAAGGAGCTTCCTTGAAGAGATGACATAACTTAAGAGGGTAACAGAATGGATACTGATATGTTCAAGACAGTCGAGCCTGATATACAAGACTTCAAATTCCTATAGGAGGATCCAAGTGCAGCCAGTGCAAACTGATGCCCCGATGGAAAAATTACCAAGAAAAGCCCTCACTGGGTAGACAGAAAATAATGACTTGTGTTGCCCCTCAATGCTACATGGGTGAAAATTTGTTGTCCAATAATTTTTTCTTTTAGGAAAATGTGATTGTCACTTGAGTATCTCTACTCTTAAATCAGATCTTCCATTTGTTCTATTTTAAATTTTTATCTCATTTACTAACAATAAAATTGCTGTAATTTTAGGGAGTTTCCACAGCAATCAAAATGATGACTAGAATGAGAAGTTCAACAACAAAGCCTGCAGTTGCCTTTCACTTAGTCTTACTGTGATGATTATAATCCTGCCATATGAAAACAGTCCATCTTCTTATCTGTGATACTAGTGTCAGTAAATATTCCTTCTCTGCATAACCGTAAGAGTTCCATGTCTTTACACAGTTGACAGAAACCACTGAAGCAATAGCTTTGCAATGCTATTACAACATTACCATATGTCACTTACCCTCATTCTTTTTGCGTTTATTTTTTAATTGCAGGTGTAGATATAGGTCTTAAGAGTCTTTATATAAGAATTATAATAACAGAAAAAAGATGATTTTGCCCCTAAGAGCACCCTCAGTTTCAAGCATGCCCAGTTTTCCTCAAAGGACAGTGTCTTTTAGGACTAGCAGTATGGAGACAGTGAGAAATGGTCCCTTTTCAAAGTAATTTAAATCCAAATTAGAAACAATACAGGAATGGGAGATAGTAGCTACATTGTTGTGGTCATCCAAAGTCTTCTCATACCACATAACTTCAGTTTATTTTTCAAAAATAGCTGACAAACTCAATTTTTTAAAGATACATTATGGCTACATCTATTTGTACTTGCAAACAAAATGAGCTAGAAAGCATTCACCCATCATGCAGCCAGCTGGAATAATACAGAATATGTCTATATTAGTAAATTATTTTGTACTCCAAAATAAGGTGGCCACATCCAAACAGCCTGCTGTCACTGGTCCCTTGCCAATTCCAACTCTCCTGAACTCAAGGCTTTGACTGGGATAATGTTAGCTAGTGTGGAACAAAATTGTGCCAGGAGGTGTGCTAATGGTTCAAGACTATGGATGACTTCATGCCAGTGCTTGGGGTCATGCCGACCTATGGAGGCATTTAGAACACTTTGGCTTTGTTCTGTTATCCAGTAAAACATGTGGTGGGCTAACCTCAGCCAGCAGCTAAGCACCCACCTAATTGCTTGCTCACTCCCTCCAGCAAGCTGGGGGAAAGAATCGGAAGACCAAAAGTGAGAAAAACTTGTGGGTCAAGATAAAGACAGTTTAATAAGTGAAGGAAAAAAAACCCTGCACAAAGTGATGCAAAGGCAATCACTCACCACCTCCCACCAGCAGACTGTTGCCCAGACAGTCTCCAGGCAACAGCTACCTTGGAAAGTCTACCCCCAGTTGTATTGCTGAGCATGTTTTCATACAATATGTAATATCTCTTTGGTCAGTTGGGGTCAACTGTCCTGGCTATGTCTCCTCCTAACTTCTTGCCCAGCCCGAGTCTACTTACTGTCAGGGCAGCTGAGAAATGGAGAAGGTCTTGACACTGTGTAAGCACTGCTCAGCAATATCTAAAACATCTGTTTTAGTCACAAATCCAAAACACAGCATCACACAGGCTACTGAGAATTAAAACGAACTCCATGCCAGCCAGACCCAGTACAGGAACCTAACACTGAGCCCAAGTGGACTGTGTGTGTGTGCGTGTGGTGTGTGCGCACCCGCGCGTGTGCCTATGAAGAGAGGAGAACAGAGGCTTTTGAATCAAGCAGTGTTCGTATAACATATAGACATACGCACACAGACAGGCACTTTTTAAAAAATTGATGTAAATGTATCTGAAAGTTGCTAATGGAATACATATGTGTACACACGTGGGCTACCAGTTTTTACTGTTTCATTCAATTGACAACCTGAATATTTTTTCTCTGAAATATGTACTCTTTCCCTGTAGTATTAGAGTTGAAGCACACATTGTCACATTAGAAAAGCAAGTGGAGGTAGAGCAAGCCTTGGATGGTTGTGCATTGCAAAGCAAAATTTTCATCAGATAGAAGACAGAGGAGATTGCTTTACATCTCTAAATCAGATCCAGTCAACTTGTATACCCAAGAGTGAACATGGAGTGAGGGGTGAAGAACAGAGTCTCCAATATGGGCAACTGACAGTGCCCTAGTTCATGTACAACACAGTCAATGCAAACTTATTATACAAAGGCATCATCAATCATATTAATTCCTCTTATGGTCATTATATTAATTTGCAATGCCTTTAATGCATTAGCCATAGGTTGTTTCAGAGTGCAACTATCTCTTTCTTCACTTCGTGCAGAGATCCATTTAATGGCAATGAAGCTGCCTCACCTGCAGGATGAAATTTCAGCTGGAAGAAAGAAATTCCTAATAGAGGACTCTATTTTATGGAAAACATAGCCAATGAAATTAGGCTATAAATTTAGAGTCCCTCTAAAGGCAAGAAATTGAAAATATTGCATAATTATGTGTTTCAATAGATGTTAATGAAATCTCAGCGATTTTCACATGGAAGAAAGATTGTACAGCAATGGATGCATGTGCACACTGAAGAATTCAGAGGACACAGTTCCCCAGTATACTTTGTATCTCTGTCTGACCACCAGTTCTGGTCATTGCATACCATGGCTACTGGCATGATGGGTAATTAGATAATTTATGGAAGCTGTAAGAAAAAACCAACAGTATCCATAATCACAGAAAAGAAGAGGTTGTGACCATAGATGTATATGGAAAATTGTCGGAAAACAGAAAGGAGAACAATAGGTAAAAACGTCAACTTCTCCACTCAGTTAATATTTTGACATTAGCTTCCATTCATTGCTTGCACAAGAAAGCAAAATGTCAAGATTTTTTTTTCATAAAAGGTGAAACCACTTATGCTGCTTCTATCTTTGCATTGTCTTCCAGCAAGGAAGAAATTCTGTGAGGTACCACATTCATTCAGTTCTCTTTATCTGCTATGTTAAACCAGCAGGATAAAAGGTCTGTGGTAATGACAAAATAATATTTATGACAAAACAGTGTGGAATGTTTCACAATGATTTCTTTAGCGTGACAATAAAAAATTGTAAAGTTGTGATTATTAAAGAGGAAACACTATAGCAACCTGTGTGTTTTAGAGGAGCAAAGAATGAAATGGGTTTGTAGAGGGATCAGATGCAGCAGGAGTAATAATAGCTAGTAATAGTGCAGCAACTAGTAACAGCTCCTGTATCACATTACTTCAAGCTAGTGTTTTTGATGAATAATACCAGTCTTTCTGTTGGGCTTGGATTGCCTTTATTCCACTTCCCTCTGTTTCTTCCCATGGAGCCACAGAAAAGGGTTAGCTGAGTTAGACCATACTTGGGTTGTAAGGTGAGATGAATTTGCTCCTGTCAAGACAATCTGGAGGAGGAGCTGGGACATTACTACTGTTTGGATTGCACTAATTCCTCACAGATACCAGCGACTACAAGGTCCTTCCTCCTATATGCTCCAACTATATTTTCCTATGGGAGTCACTATAAGGAGTCTTGTTAGGACCCCAAAACTCTCTGCAAAGCCTCATATCTCCTGGCTTCATCTTTGCTTAACTCCTAGGGAGTCTAAGAACATGAACTTCCTGATGGAGAAAAAAAGGGTTTCCAAATGAAGAAGGAAAGATTTGTGGAGGGGCACTGGAGAGAGCGCAGTGCACAGAGTGAACTAGTGAACTAGAGCCTTGCAACATGACAGCTTTCTCCAGGTGGGCTTTAGCTATGCTCTTAGATAATGCTGGCCAAGGAATTTGAAGATCTTCCCATTAAAGATGCCCACAGCAGTAAAAGAGTTACAGTGTCTCAAAGTTTGCTGTTCCAGGGAGAAGAAGGAAGCAGAAAGCCTACACATTTGAAGAAGGTCCTATCAATTTCTGAGCTGTGGACATATAAGCAGCAACAAGCAGTATACAAAGCCCCCATTATGAACAAAATGTACTTTATTCTTATATCTGTGTATTTTCCACATCAAAGAAGATGCTCTGAGATTCCCATATGTATTTAGGCTATTTATGATTCTGCTCCACTCAGAACAGTGAACACGTGCACGTGCACAGGAAAGATATTAACGCTTCATAAGAAGGTGGTTTGTATTCCCTAATCAAGTGTCTGAGATCATTGTATGAATGAACATATATTTTACCAGAGAGAGGATAGAATTAAATAAAACTACGTCTTTATTGCTTTGGGTCTAGTGTTTTGAATATTATCTGCTCTGTGCCTGACTCAGACTACAGTCTCCTCGAGAGAGGAGCCCCTGATGCTCTCCCTCAGTGTTGGTGCAGAGCCGAGTGCTCCGGGAGACCTGATAAACATGATTGCTAATAACGTAATCACTCAGGGCCATGCCTTGAGAGAAGATTAATTCTAGTAGTATCTTTACCCCAGGAGATTTGGGGATAAGTACAGCGCTGAAAGCCAGGTAGGAAAAGAGCAAATGCATTTCTTGAAGGCTTGTTTTATATATTAGTCAAAGGGCAAACAGAACTGCTCAGTTTACAAAACTGCTAATTTATTTTCACCCCACATATCAGAAGAAGGACCGATTTTGCAGCACTACTTACCCAAATCTATCATTGCTTAATAAATTACTCATGTGTTTCTGACTGCCTCTTGTCATTGATTTTAGCTTTAAGTGTGCCTAAGTTTCCTGGTTCTTTCCTTCATTAATATTACCTTCTCAATCCATGCTAGGCACACAGTTTCTAAAGATAAATTGTTTTCAACTCTTGAAGGTGGTAATGCTGTGACAGCTTTATGGTGAGTACTTGCTATTAATTACTTTAGAACTACTGTTGAATCAACTTCAGCTGGATGAGGCAGATATTTTGTGGCTTTTTTTTCCCCCCTCTCCCTCTCCTCTATATAACTTTCCTATTTTTAGCCATTAAAAATACTTTTAAAGAATATTTTTGGCTATTTTATTCTCCATTTAGTTGGCCAATTGTAAGACAGCTTTCTGTCTCTGTGTGGCATAAGAGCATTGGTTGATATTACCAATGGAATTTTTTTAAAAAAAGCTTTTCTGGTCAGAACACTCATTCTAATTACTCAATTGATCTCAATAAACTATCACCATATACATTTCAAAACTTCCTCTTGCAGTTTCTTATTCTAAATCACAAACCATCTAATATTAAATATTCAATTAAAGAAATTGCAGAGTTTGTAATATTTGTAAGAAAATTGCTGGTGCTTAAAAATATAAGCACATTCTGATGAAGCTGAAATGATGACACTTTGGCTTGTATCACAGCTCTCTGGTTTTTGCATGAAACATAACAGCCAACAGGATGCAGCAGATCATCTGCAATTTTGTCTGAGTGTTGGATACACATGAATCAGTCTCATCTGTGGTGCTTTTTAAAATTTACTTCCAGTTATTGTGAGGGACTGTAAAAACAAACAACTCTGCTCAGGATACAAATAAAGTGATTTGCATTCATATAAAGTTTTAAGTGTTAGACTAGGATGCTCAACATATTACTTTATTTTTATGTCATTGATACATCACAATTTTGAAATATGGAACTCACTGCTTTAGGATTTGAAAGTAGCCAAAGAGATAAACGAGTTTAAAATGGATTAGAGAATAGGCTGACTGCTGGATGCTTTGGATGCAGTCCTGGCTCAGAAAATCTTTACATTGCTGGCTGCAAAAAGTCAGGAAGGCATATCAGAGATAGGATCATTCATTCCCTCTTCCCGTACTCTTCCCTATATGTCTGGTTAATGCACAGTGAATAAGACAGATCACTGAGCTGATCCGATACCGCTGTTCTGATGTTCTAAAGCTGTCAGGTAGCAAAATTACATCAGATAATTTTAAAAATCAGGTCAAATCATGAGGGATAAGAATTCTGCCTGCATGAAGAAAATCCCTTTCATCTACATAGTTGTGAAGAAGAACAGGCACTCCTCTATTGGTCTATTTACACAAAGGTCCAAGGTCCTCAGTAAAATTCTTCTCTGCAGGTAGCTCAAACCAGCACCAGCTGCTTTCACTCCTATGTTGCCCAGGAATATCATCCCCACTTCATTATAGCCACGACTCTTCAGTCTTATCTTTTTTTCCTCCAATAAAGAACAAAAGTTTCAGACCCACTATTCTTACATGAAATACTTTGATTTACTATAACTGAACAGGATTTTATAAAAACAGATTTCCTCTACTTTAATACAGGTTTCTTTTTCTCTGTGAATTTAATGGCCTTTTGAGGCAATCAGGTTCGCAGTTCTCAGGGTATAGTCCTATTTCCTCCTTGTTTGTGGGCATCTTTTATTCAGCAACAGAAGTGAGAGGCAGGGATATAATGAACCAGAAACGCTCTATTGTAAACCTTCCAAATAAGGAGACCTTAGGTATAAATTGTAGTATCAGAAAACACTTGTTAAGGTACTAAAAATTTGTAAATCTGCTACTACATCAGTGAAACTGTTAGCTAGCTGGCTTACCTTGGATAATTTTTTTGCTTTTCCTGCCTGTACTTGCCTACCTCCAACTATAAAACAGTAATGATGACACACACACCACTCTTATACAAAACTCAGAGTCGAAGAGGAAAAAACATATTTCTATGCATATTTGGAGTAATTGGATTTCAAGTTGAATCTATCTCTCTTTTTTTCTTAGTAACTATTTCTCAAAGAAAAGGAAAAAAGTTTAGTGGAATGTCTTTGAAATATCTGTTAAAGGAAAAGGTCAAATATAATGCAAACAACCACCTACTCTTCCAAACTCGCCAGATGTTTTTATGTGGACATTATGTTTTATCTTTCTTTCAGTATCTGTCACGCAACAGAATAATGCAAGCAGGGGGAGGGAGAGACAGAGATTTTTTTAAAAAAATCTAAATAGGCTAAAAAAATGTTGCCATAGAGACTGATTCAGATATTATAAAAATAGTTCTATGTATTGTTGATATCGTTATTTTGCTTTCTGGTATTCTACCTGACTGCAGCAGACAACCTCAGCAAGACGCCCAAAGTCATCAAAAGCAAAGTAGCAAGTCCATGGAGGATCTCCCAGGTTATTTTGAATCTGTGGCTATCTGCAAATTTGGGTTAAATTACTTGATTCAAAATCCAGTAAGATAGCTTCTGGAAGCCAGGCCAAGAAATTTGTCTCTTCACAGCTGTTTTGTTGTGTAGCAGTTTCCTGACAATTATATAAATTCTCATCTTTTAAAATGAAAAAGAAAACCAGTAAAATCACTCTTCTGTCCCTTCATAATCACCAGAGTCTTTTTTAGGGGCAAAGTTGCTATGCTCTTGTTTTAAAATTGTTTTGTATGTGCTTATGGTTTTTTTTTTTCTTTTATTTTTGTTTTTTGTGGGTTGAAAAAATAAGTGTCTTTCTTGAAATTGCTGTCTGGAGATACATATCTTTTATAGTCTTATTACACATTTACAGCCAGTAAAAGCTAGCCGTAGGTTTTTAGGGTTTTGGGTTTTTTTTAGCAATGGGAGTTTAAGAAATTGATGAACAGGACATTAATTTATGATTAACTTTCTGTTAATGGAATTATTGAGTTTTCCACTCAATTTTGATACAAGAATCATTGCGCAGTCTTTCTTGTATACGCTAGGCAAATTTCTTAGAAATCTACTTTGAAAAATGCATTTCTTATATTTCTTTTTATTTCATTTGTAAAAGAAAAAGTTTTTGGGAAAGGAAAGCTTCAGTCACTGAAATAAATATCTTCAGAAAGAAAAATCTGATACAAATAAAGAGGAGTAGAGATACATATGTCTGTAATAAAAAAGCAGAACTGAGAATAATTGCTGCACTGCTTCCCACTCTTCTTGTGGCTTAACCCCACTAAACAGGACCGTGTGAGCTTTGCACTTGTTTAGTTTATCCTAGCCTTTGGACTGGTTCACCTTGTTCTAATCCTATTTTTCTAGTCCCTGGTTTGAAATTGATATGACACACATACTTAGACATCACTTATTCCAGAGATGAGGGATTTGAGACATTTATTTTGTTGCGTTAGCAAAGCAGCTAGAATTAATGGAATTATATCCGCCAAAATGTGGTGATAGATTTTAATAAAATAATCTTCCTAGCGCAACTGGAACTGAATGGGCCGGATTTTTGCTCTCTGTCTGCCTTTTTGTATTGGCAAGGGAGTCGTTCACCATAGGAAATTCTAAAGCCATAATACTGACAGACATTTCATCCCCCTTCCCGGTAGTGTTGAAGTTTGGCCACTGGGTCTGCAAAGCTTCTAAGGCCCCATAGCGGGGCCTGGGTTAGAGCTTCCTGCTACTTATAGATGGGTTTGAGGGCAAAGCTCACCCTGATCAGCAGTTTTCGCCTGTTTTGTCTGGGCAACAGATTTGCTTTGCCTGATATTTCTGGTATTGGGAAATGTCAGTTTGACCACCAGAAACGAGCCGTGTCTTTATATCCACAGCTGAAGCGGTGGGTTGGGCAGTAGTCTGTGCAGTTGTCCAGAGGAGAGGACTCCAAATTGCAGAACGGTGAGGACAATAAGCAGAAAGAATGTCCTCATTTGAGAATTTTTCAGCTGAAGTTCAAATATTAGGTATCTTTGTTTATGTGATCACCCAACACAACACAAGGAATGGAAAGAAGCATGTTGAAGAAGAAGAAAAAGAAACCTTGCAATACTGATACAGGTGTGAATTAACAGGGAAAGAAGAAAATTCTGAAGGAAACTCAGCTCCAGTTCTCTGCAGTAATGATGACAAGATTACAGATTGCTGTGTGATAAAGGCCATTGTGAGGGCCTTGCTCTGCCTAGTGACTTCAGCAGCATCAGTGTCTTGTAGTGTAGTTGGCAATATCAGGCGAGTGTTCTGATGTAGGCCACAGGTGACATTGCTGAAGACCCTACGTGTCCCTTCACAGAGTGACAATGGAATAAAAGATACAACAAAATACAAGGAACTTCTATTAATGGGCTAGGCAGAGAAAATGTTAGATACGATAAGGCCAAACTCATTGGAAGGTTCCAGGAGCAAGAGAGAAAAAAAAAAGAAAGAAGCTTTTAGCTGCTGCAGTTCAGTCTTGCTGAACCCTGCAAATACAGAACATTAAAAGAAGATACTAATAAAAGACAAGATAGCTGATAGCATCAGATATACTAGTTTGCCAGCAAAGCTTTATTTAGACCCACATCTAACACTAGGAAAAGTGAGGTCTCATGAAGCCTTAAAAAATAGCAACATGGTTTACATGTTAGCAGTGTAAGAGGGATTTTATCAGGCAATATTGAGAAAAGAGAAAGTCACAACTGTGAAAGAATTAACTGAAGCCCGTCAGGGAAGTTGTGCATTTGTAAGGACACACAGACAAGAACAAGTGCTGCTTGTAGCTCACAGGGCATTAATTTGAATGCCGTTGGCCAAAACATTATCAAAGTTAGATGTTAGTGTATGTTCCTGGCCAATCCACCTAGCTAAAGAACTTGTTTCCTTGTACGCCTACATCAAAGTCCCTGTCAGGAAGATGCGCATCTAATGGAGGTTGCGCATCTGATCACCTCCAAAACAGTCATTCAGACTGTCAAATTGCCAGTGTCTTTCCATTCTTAAAAAGAAGTAGTTGTGGCTTAGAGACAGTTTCATCTCAAGTTCTAAATATCTGAATATATGACCAGGATGTGTACATTTACAGCAGAGATGATAATAAATATGGTAGATGAATAAATGCAGTTTTGAAGTCGAACAAGCTGACATCTCTATGAATGATAATTATGAATTGGGAAATTCATAAGCCTGACATGAGTAAACAGGAAATTCATCGACTTTTAGACAAACATCCAGGGTGTTTCTAATTTAAGACCATACCTGTCTATGACAAATAAATGGAGAAATTTTTACAGACTATTTTTAATTCTTACATTCATAGAGTCACATTCATGACTCTAAAAAGACACAGGAAAATACAAAATAAAAGAACCATTTAAGATTCTTTATGGATTTTTACAGAGTCATTCTAAAACAACAGCAATGTTGGGCATGGCTTCTTATGGTCAGCATGCCATAGACAAACACCAAACGGTTGGATGAAGACCAAGCAACAATTACAGCCATATGAAAAGCCTTTACAGAAACTGACTGATAATGTCAAGGGGAAAAGGAGACATTAGCAGTCGATTTTTTCCTCTTGTATTTTAACACTGAAAAAGCCATAAACACCTGGTGGAATTCTTGGGTTCAAAATTCTTGCATGAAATTCTATGTTAGACTTCAAGATTTTGACTATTTTTTTTCATCACTGAATGCAAAGGCAAAAGCACTCATGGCAGCAGCCAGTATCCAATGCTTAAATTAAGCATCTACCAACAAAAGAATTAAAGGATTTAAAGAAAGATTTTCAGGTCTACATTGACCTTGTCCTGGCAACAATCCCAGTATCTGACAGTTAATTTCAACAAATTAGAGATGAATAACTAATGGACTAGACTTGCCAGAAACCTGTCCAGCTCTGCCAGAAGGGGAGGTATCAGTGAAGTCAGCATCTAACAAACCTACTATTATATTGGAAGGACTGGATTGATTTACACATGCCTGATGGCCAAATTTTGAAGAGACAGCAGTGTCTAATCCATATTGTACTTCAGGCAGAGATCTCTTCCAAAATTTGAGTGACATCAGGATACAAGCAAAGTCAGTGCACCAAGAACAATAACCTGTGTGGTAGTTTGCTTTGATAAAGCGAGTTCAGACACTAGGAGAACAAGGTGATGACGAATGTAAGCAAATAAAAAATACACCTTACCAGATCCTAGAAAACTCTTTGATAAGTGGTTTGTAGTGGTTTTAGTGTTGTTATTTTAGACTTCGGTTTTAGGTTTGTTGGTTGGGGTTTTTTTGTTGGTGGTGGTTTTGGTCATTTTGTTTGTGTTTTTTTTTCTCAAACAGCATATGAAAGTTCCTGTAGCAGTGACTTTGCTAGATATATCAAGTTGATTACAGTTTCAAGACCTCATCACACCTTATTATACAAAACCCAAGTCAATATTTGCAAAATGCAGGCTATGACCATAGTAGCAAACTAAGCAGGGCCAGAACCGTTAGCATGACCCCTGCCATGGTCTCTACCAAGCAACACCCCCCTCCGCAATACCCATCATGCTCCATGGGACAGCACAGGCCAACAGGTAGTATGGATGCAGCCTGCCCCTTCTGGAAGGCAAGAGTTTGTATGGATAAGCTGTGCAGCACCAATCGTCCTCAGGGCCAGATAACATTTCCTGGCCTGTTTAATTTATTATGGAGGTACAGACAAAGCCATGGAGTTTCTGAAATCCTTGTAACAAAACACGGACCTCATTTTCACTCTCTGAAAATGTTCTGATTAATGCTTCTCTTACTGCCTCGAAGCTTAATTTAGAAGTAAAAATTGATGAAAAGTTTCTATGATTTCTTTTTGCTTAAACTTGCCTGGGTACCTACTATATGAAATATTATTGGTTGTCGTTCTTGCCCCCTGCCCCATTTGTAAAGTGGGAAAACTAATACTTCCCTCCAGAAGCACTGCCAGGACAAATACAATGGTGCATGTGAAACTCCCAGTCACTGAATTATGAGAACCACACATACCTTTGATGAAGTCTGAGGATTAAGTGGAATTTTAAGACAAAGACCAAACTAAATGCATTTCTTAATTACTACTAATATCTTCACGGAAAATGTTATAAAAAAAGACAGCTTGCTTTGTCCTCTTCCACAGACAAGCTGTCATAAAATAATTTATCTATATATTACTTTTACCTAATTTGATAGTTTTTATAGTAAAGAGCTCAAATTCTTTTTCAGTTTTAGAGAGTCAGCAATACTAACATTTCTACTTCTCCCCTTACCTTGACTTTGCATTACCTGTGTGTGTTTCAACCAAAGCTGGAATTTTTTCATATTTTCTACTACTTGAACCTCTTCGGCCCTTGCATGCCTTAGTACTTATCCACCCACTTGATGAATGAGCACTAAATGCCTTCGTATATTTTTTTTTCTACACTTGCTTAATATGAGTGCAAAGTGGGAGCAAATACTATTGTTCCAGATTTGTGGCACTTAGACCCTCTTTGCACAGGTTGCATGGAGCCTTTGGCAGTAAAGAGTCAAGCCTTTTATTTAAGGCTTCCAAATAACTCTATGTCAAATTATTCACAATGTAGTACTTTCAACTAAAATTTTTTGGATTTCCACAATGTACTTGGCAGATCCCCACAGTTTAGCAAGACTTTTTTTCACCCCTGCAGAGTTGTGTGAGATTACTACAGAATTAAATGGGAGTTGGGTATAGCAAATCTCACAGTCTGAATTTGTGTAGTTTATTACTCTTCATGACTGCTGATACTATACAAAATGTATTAAGGTGCTAGTACAGAAGCAATTAAGGTGGGATACTATGCAAAAGTGCTTTGACCTTTCCTATTAAAATATCAGGGATCAATTATTCTTTTTATTCACTGCAGACAGAACAAAAAAAGTTTATATTAAAGCAGGAAAAAATTAGGTCATCTAATAGGAAAAAGCCTTTGGTAATATAACACATTCCATGGGAAATTACAGAAGCATCAATATTCAAAAATAGACACTGTTTCTACAGGTGATGATTCAGGACTAATAAAGTAATTTCAGGTGCAATGTGGTGGATAAGATGATGTCAAACAAAAAATTGAAGAATTATTATTAAAGCCATTATGTAAGCACTTCCACGTAAAACCATCTTAAATTCTGCAGCATTCTCCTTGTTTGAAAGCTGTTCTCTATATTTGAAATGGATGACCAGTATCAATAACAGCTCACAAAAAAGCAAGAAAGCAAGCAAGTCAAAGTAAAGATGAGAAGACCAAGTCTGAATCTGTAGGCTGAACTTTTCACTGATATTGCTCTGCACCTCTAGGTGTCTAAGCACCTTTAATAATTTGGTGATGACTTTGGAAAATTTTATGTGCCCTCGTGAATTACAAGCATAAATCTGCTTCTCTCTGGAGGGTTTGTGTATGCCTGTGGCTGTGGGTGTTACTTTTGGGTTTGCTACAAACTCTTTTCTCCATACTGGTGGATGGACCAAAGTGGTGTCTGATAGCTCTGTTACGCAAGAAAAACAGGAACATCATTTCTTTCTCTTCTACATTAGTTAGTTTTGCTTGAACTCAGTTGCTGTTCTAGCAACTTCACATTTCAAATTACATTATAGTGTGTTAATGTATGTTTCATGTACAGTAATTGAAAACATTTATTAAAAATAACGTGCAAGACAGCTTACTAAAAGGTATACACTAATCAAAGTCACTTTGCTGTTATTGCTGTTATTGTTATTATTATTGGTTATTTTATGCAAATACTGTTCCACTGCTACTTCAGCTGACATTTCTATCATTTAGGTCTTGAATTTTATATTCTCTGTTCTCCACTGCATATAGAAAAATATAGGCTTGCTTTGAAGACAATAAAAATTGATGTCTGGCTTTGGGCACTTTTCATACCTGTATGTTCTCAGGGGTTTAATGACGGTTTAAAGCACTAATGTAATTCTATGTGCTTTTTACATCAACATTAACTTTTTAATTGAATTTTATGCTTTTTTCTATATTTTTAATTACCTTTCCTTTAATCTTTCTAGGTTTTATTTAACTTTTACTGTTGTATTCTTTCCTTTATTTCTGTTACAGCTACCAATCTCCTCTGAATAGATTCTTCAGTATTGCCGCTCTCCTTTTTTCCTGTATTATCCTTTTAGCCTCATTTGCCCCAGGCATAATCCTCTATCATACAAAACCAACTTTAGTATGCATCAAGCAACTCAGGCCCTTAACCAGTGAGGGAGATAGATAGCAAAGAAAGGGTTTACTTGGATATGTATCTAAAGCTTCATTCTGGGAAGATGGATTTTCGATTTACGTCCTATACAAAGAACTCATCTTTTACCATGCAGGAGATATGACCATAAGCAATCCAGTCCTGTAATCATTAAAGAAGGGCAATACCTCGTCACTCTAATACTCTGTCCAAAAAGCCTAAGGCTTGCATATTCTGCTGCTAGCTGTTACTTGGTCTATGTGTGTTATTGTATTTGTTCCAGAAACCGGGTTTCATGAATGATGGATGACGCATCACTGCATGGGGTGCCAAGTCAGCTACTGAGTGTTTTGGGACTCTTTCTATTTTAATGGTACACCCATTTTACCTTACATCCTCTTCCTCACTTTCACTAGAAACTTCTGAGTCTCACTGCCCCTTTCTCAGTGAATACCACTGTCATCATGCCATGTTAGACTCCTTTCAATTACGATGATTACCTTGCTACTTATGGTGGAATTTAGGCTGCTTCTATTCATCAGGTTTTTGTTGTTTCCTAAGTATTCGCTTGCTTTGTGGCTTAAATGTGTGATGTGCTGACATCATTGATCAAAAATAGGAAGAAAGCATAATGGTGACATGACCTTGCCTCAAAGTTAGAAAACTTGCATAAAATATTAGAAAACTGTACAGACATAAGTGGACTTTTGTCTAATCAATTAATTATACTGTTCTGAGGTTAAGCTGCTCCTCACTATTTGTGCAGGTTAATTGACAAATCTACACAAATGCAAGAAACAGATTTATTTTTTTTTCTTCCAAAGAACACCTTGTAGGACTCTTTAGTTATATAGAATTATAAGAAGCGCATAAAGAGCTTTTTTGTCTTAAGACAATATATTTATATCTTATTCCTTTAAAAAGGTCACAAAAACCTTAAGTTTCCTTATTGATCAGAATAGTCTTTTTTATACAACAAAGAGTCTACACAACAGTTTGTAATGAGCTCTTCAGGAAATGACGTAACTCATATGCTATATGACAAATGCGCAAATAAGAAGTGAAAACATCGAATACATTGTATCATGTTCTTTACATAGCAACTTATCCAAGCAAATACAGACAGACAGCAGACTCTCCTTTTGCTTTGTATAAAGAGAGGGGGGAAAAGAGGGTTCAGAGAGACTTGTACAAAAAAGATACATACTATTTCACACTGACAACATCTGTTAAATTTTGGCTTTGGTGTTGTAAGGCCATTCAGTTGCTCCCACCATATAAATGATGCGTTATGAAGCTTAGTTTTCCCTCACCAAATGAAACAAGAACTAGGAAGGCCAGCCTGGGAAATCTTTTAATGTCATAATTTTCAAAAGACCATAATTTAAGTATTGAGCCTACCAGTTTTAATTTAAATATTACTTACAAGAGTGATGTGATTTTTTCTAATGACAGAGATACAAGGGGTATTACTTGTACAGCATATGTGGGCAAGCAGAGAGAAAACTGAAAGTCTGAATCTTGAATTGGAAAAGCTTGTACAATGTTGTTGAGATAAGGACAAAGAGTGCTATAAGCAGCGATTTGCAGGTATGAGAGAGAACTCAATATTCTCAGTATTGCCAGATGCTTCTCTCTGAGTGGTTGTCATTAGTCTATAAGCGTGTAAAGATCAACCGTCATCCTCTACTTCGGAAAGGATGACTTCTGTATATGAAAGAAACACAGCCAAGCTGATAGCGAGCTCTCATCACTAAGCTATAGAATGTATAAATAAGATAATTTTGATTTTAGAAAGAAGCTGTTAGTGCTTTAAGAAATTGTCAGTGCCCAGTGTTAGTTCAGAGAGATTTGCTACAGAGAGATTCCTCTGAAAGTCTCACATCCATGGGAGCTCATTTCTATTACAATAAGTTGTCTTTGCCGGTCGATCAAAGAGAAAATGAAGAAAGAGACTACAGTTGTAAAAAAAATGCCAGCAGTTGATGGAGTGTAATCGAGTGTAGCTGATAGAGTACCAGTAGCTTGCTATGCATTCTTCCCTTAAACCAAGACACTGCTAATGGTTCAGGTGTACCAGGGAGGAGTTTCAAACCCTCATTTATTAGCAGGCTTAGCCAGTAGCTGTAAAAAGCTAGTGGTCCAGAATGGGCACTGATTGCATTTGGATTTGGGGAGGCTCCCTCTTCCCAGGAGGGTCCATGGGGCAAGGTGTCTCAGAAATACTGCTCCTCCTTTGTCGGGGATGTGCCCTTACCCACAGTCTGCAGCTATGTGTCTTCAGTGAATATTTCACACCTAGATCTTTTCTCGATGGGGAAGTCTGAAAAGTGGTATTTTTAGGATGCAGCTTAAAAATGTACTATATTAGAGCAGGGTAGTAGGATATATACTAGCACCAAATTTGTAAACCAGTCCCAAAACAAACAAATCTGTGTGTGGTGTGTCTATACTCATCGGGACAGGCCACTAAATGAGTTTCTCCTGGTTGGCTTGACAAAGGATGAAGACAGGAAAAGAGCAGAGCAAGAGAAGCTAGTGATGTACTAGAGTCACGCTAGTTGCACCATCTAATCATTTTTGGATGGGATGAAAGAGGAAGGTATCTCCTGCCACTGTAATGCTGAACTAAGCAAACAAAGAAGCCTTTCTGCCTGGACAGAAGTGGATGTTGAAAATTGTCATTGCACAAGTCCATTCTGAAATATTACGGTATCTGGTTCTTACATTGCTATGCTCAGGCCTTTCAATTTTCTCTGTTAATTGGGTAAAAATTCATAATTTCTGTCCATTACTTTGTTAGCCTATATGTTGGAAGGGATGAATACAAATAAATGCATAAGTGTAATCTCAAATAATTGCGGGACATTCAAGAAAGCTTTAAAGACATGTAGAGGATTCTGAAGACCGTACTCAAAGGAACCATCAATGATGGCATTGATCTGATTCAGTCATAAATAGCTGGGAAGATCTGCAGTAAAAGCAATATTCCCCCTACAATTTCAGTAGTTTATGCTCAGGCTTGTCTTGAAGATAATTTGAGAATAAACTTGACATTCATGGAAAATATTCAGGCAGTAACTGAATAATTTTGATTTTGAGAAAGAGATCGTTTCAGGGTATCATGTCTTTCCCCTCTCCCACCCTCCCCCAGTCCTTCAAATGCCAGAATGTTTTAATCTTCATTATTTTTATACCTGCAAGAGATATTGGAAACCTCAGAGAATATCATGATTGATGTTTTTACTGATCAACTTAGAGTGCAAGCAATCTTGAAATCAACCTAGAAATATAAAACAGGAGATACAATATTGTGCTTCCTGCATGAAGGTTTTCAAGTTTTACTTCTCTCTCACCAACCTTCATGATTTAAAACAAAATTTTAATACAACTTATATTGTTAATTGCTCTTGTAAGAGTGTTACTGTTTTTTTCTGCTGTGACTCTTGGCAGACTAACTGAGATACTGGCTGAGCCTCACTGGCTTGACATGGCAGGGAACTTGTTAGCTCTCTCCAAAGGAGGTAAGAAAGGCAGTTTTTCTTGGATATCTGAGAATGCAGCCAGTAAAAGGGAGACAGAATGATCTGTAGTTCATTGTTCGTTTCTGTTTAACTTTCTGTTAATACAAGTTTCCAGTAACGGATGAATTCTGATCCAGAACAGTCCATGCTGACACTTTGAGGACCTTCTGTTCAGAATCTGAAATTATCACTGCCTTTAATATCTTTCTTTTTTAATTTAAAATATTTTAAATGGTATTTTCCCAACAGATTAATTGTGTTCACTAAGGCTTTAACCCTGCAGTTTCCATCAGTACTAAGAGGCACCATAAAGTCACTGATTACCCTAAAACACACCGTCATTTGTTCAAAACTCAAATTCAAACTAAAGATGACAAAAATGCTCTGACACGGTAATGAGTTGCGTGCTGGTTGTACCTGCACACTTCCATGTCTCTGCTTCTGACTGTATTTTCAAAATATGAACAGGAGTTTAATCTTATGGCTGACACAGTACCCTAACAATGCATGCCCTCTGTACCCTTAGGTAATTACAGGTTTTGCAAATGTTTCTCCACACTCTTTCAGGAAAGTGGAAAACTGGTATGTTATCTCTCTTTTCCAGGATTCTGTCTTGCTTTAAGAAGTGTAGACCAGCCTAGTTTCAGTCTATGTAACTGTCTTGAAGTGAATGGTCTTAGCTTATTTCACGCAACGTGAAACTCTAGCATTGTGTTTTAATTCTCCTGGTCACTAGACTCCTGCGAATATTCAGTGGCCTTTACTTCATCATGCGTCTAGTTTAGTAAATCTCTGGTGTTCCAGAGTAGGTCTTCACATGTGGCGACAGCGTATAGAGCACAGTTCAGGAAGTGGTATGCAACAGGTGCACACATGCACAAAATCTTTTCACTGTAATAAGTTTGGTGCTGGTCTGCACATTACTGTTGTTGGAATATCCTTGGAACTGGTGTATTCCAAACAGGACTGCAATGGGCCCCACCTGGAGCCTTTGGTCACTACTGGATGGGGGCGAGGGAGGAATGCAGAATGATGTCACCTTTTTTTATTGCTATAGTCTCAGCTCGTCCATTTGTTGGCTTTGAGATTGGTCTTCCATTACCGCAATATTACTACCCTAGGCTAAGAAGATTGTATTGAAATGATCCTACAAGGGCTACTTGAAATAGCCTCCTGGCCATTTTGCCTCTGCAGCTTGACGTTAGAGGTCTGCACCAGTTCAGAAAAAAAAGCATGAGCTGCCACAGTCAGTTACTAACCTAACATTGCTAAATCAAAAGCAAAGTATGTAGACTGACGGGATGTTCTTTGTCAGATGAAATGAGATAAACCAAATCTGACACTAGTATAAATTCGCCTGATGCTGACAAAGTCAATGGAAGTTGGCCTGCTTATTCCAGTAATATATTTGGCTCAGTGCCTTGTGGTGTTGCCTCATGGGCAACTCGTAGCACTGCATTTTAAAGAACAACGGTCATATACAAAAGTAGAAAATACATATTGCTGAAAACATGTTGTCACCAAATGGCACAGAAAACAGAACAGAGAAAAAATATTTACATTGGTTGGAATAGTTGGTAAATTCAAACACACACTAAAATTCAAGGCAATTAAAAAAATTTCACAGGATTAAAATGTTGTCACAGGGTAATGGTCTCCCATTGACATAAATATTCTGAGGATATGTGCTTTCAAGAAGCATTAACCAGTAGCAAAATATTTAAACCATTAATTAGTTTCTACTATACTGAGGAATTAATCAATTAAAAAAGAAACAAAACAAACTAATTGGTGCTGGGATGGCGGAGTTGTAACAGCTAAAACAAAGACCAATCTTAGAGCTGAAAAATCATATTTTGTCTAATTGGAGTTCAAACCTTGCTCACAGTGATAGCAAGGCAAGATGACAGCCAAGGACAGAAATATGTAGTTCGCATACTTGTGTAAAAATAGGAACCAGCTTAAAACTAACACCGTTCTAAAGTCTTGTTTGTTTATTTGTTTGTTTGTTTCCTAAATGACAGGAGGATTCTGTTTTGCAGTAAAACGTCAAAAACTGTATCAGTTTATCCACACATCCAGCCTTGCTCTTCCTGTTCACATAAGCCATGAGAATGGCAGTCATAAAAAAAATTATCTAGATTTGATTTTTTAATATTTATAGTATATCCAAGAAAGAGTACATAAAATTATTTTAGATTGATCTAATTTTAATATCTATAGGATAAAGCTTATAGATATTTTATGAATAGTTGCCACAACACAGGCAATCTAAACTCATATTTGCAAAGGTACTTAGGTCCCTACCACCTCAGGTGCCAAAATGAAGATTTTCACATTCCCTGCATTGCTGCTGCCTAATTTAGAAGGCATTTATTTTCTGCCAGGATGGTTCTCAAGGAACATTGATTTCTGCCAGGCAGAACGTACAGAACCCCATAAGTTCTAATGTTGGCCAGAATTTCATAGAATCATAGAATGGTTAGAGTTGGAAGGGATCTTAAAGATCATCTAGTTTCAATCTGCCTGCCACGGTCAGGGACACCTTCCACTGGACCAGGTTACTCAAAGTCCCACCTAATCTGGCCTTGAACACTTCAAGGGATGGGGCATCCGCAGCTTCTCTGGGCAACTTGTTCCAGTGCCTCACCACCCTCATAGTAAAGAATTTCTTCCTAATATTTAATCTAAATCTACTGTCTCTCAGTTGAAAACCATTACCCCTTGTCCTTGTGGCCAAAAAGGCTAATGGTCTCCTGGGGTGCATTAAAAACAGCATGGCCAGCAGATCGAGGGAGGTCATCCTTCCCCCTCTGCTCTGCCCTGGTGAGGCCACATCCGGAGTACTGTGTCCAGTTCTGGGCGCCCCACTTCAAGAAAGACAAGGAACTACTGGAAGGAGACCAGCAGAGGGCTACAAAGATGATCAAGGGACTGGAACATCTCTCTTATGAAGAAAGGCTGAGAGACCCTGGTCTGGTTAGGCTGGAGAAGTGAAGACTGAGAGTGATGGCCGGTGACAGGACAAGGGAAATTCCGTCTCAACATGAGGAAAAACTTCTTTACTTTGAGGGTGACAGAGCACTGGGGGCACCTGCCCAGAGAGGTGGTGGAGTCTCCTGCTCTGGAGACCTTCAAAACCTGCCTGGATGCGTTCCTGTGCAATCTGCTCTAGGTGATCCTGCTCTGGCAGGGCATTTGGACTAGATGATCTTTGAAGGCCCCTTCCAAGCCCTACGAGTCTGTGATTCTGTCCTATCACTACACTCCCTGATAAAGAGTTCCTCCTCATCTTTCCATTTGAATGGGAGACTTCATAAATTTGAAGTTCCTCTTCCTAAAATTTTGGAATAAGCCTTATAGAATGTACACTGTGCTTGCCCAACATCCTAGCAATGCCAGAGAAAAGTTGTCATGACAGTGGGGAGATATCAGTATGTCAATAACTCTGCCAGAACTGGCAGAGACTTTGCCTCTCTTCCTCTTTCTATGGAGACTTTTCCTCTGTTGAGAATAATAATTAATCAGTGAGACAAAAAGAAGTTTTTAGCTTGATAGAAAGATGGAAGGGAAGGAGAGTGACTCTAAAATTATTAACAGGATATTTGCTCATGAGACCTTGTCTCTAGCCTCCCTTCCAACTAGCATTTAAATATTTTACATAAAGGGAAACTTCTTCCACAGAAACAACTGAGATGAAACCCTTTCAAAACACCCAACAATAAGCTGTTTGGCCATTCCTCAGCACATGAACATGTGTTTCTGGCTTCTAAATGAGAAGAGGAAGGAAAATAATCCCTTCTACACATCCCACCTAAATACTTTAAGTTTCAGACACCATGCAAAAAAGGAGGGAGAGCTGACCTGAATGAGGGGAGGATTTGCTGATTACGAATCTCAAGCAGGTAGAAGTGCTAAGCTTGCAATGGTGAGCTGTAAACCTCTCCTTAATATTTTCTCATTTTTAGTGTAGACTTTGGTGACTCAGCACACTGCTATCTGTGCACGTTTTTTCACTTAATTTTTCCACACTTTGAACAGTGGAGTCTAACCATCTTATGTAAAGGCACAGATGGCATTACATTTTATGTCTTTCCTGAGTGAAAACTTCCGTATTACTGAGTTAACACCTAAATTCTTACTGTGGATCTGGGCCCGAGATAATTTAGCTGGCTCAAACACTCCTTTATCCATATAAAAGATTCAACTGGGATTTTAGACAGCCATTGGATTAATTCAGTACGAATTAATGTGCATAACATGACAAAACATATTATGCACATGTCATTTCATTTGTATGTGTATGTCTGCTAATCTAAAATATATAGCTGTTTTTCAGGTTGGTTGTAATTTTAAATTCTCAACTTCAGTATTGCTGTGCAAGACATATGTATTAAAAAGCCGTATTTTTAATAAGCGTGTGGTAGTTACAGTTCACTCATGTACAAATATATATCTACCATATAGAAGTCACATGTATACATGATGAATAATCTGGCAGAAATTAAGATATAAATAATATTTTGCTTTCTTGATAACTCAAATAACTTGTTCTAATACTATACACACTGTAAACTGTTTAAAATACAGTTTTTAAATGCGTACAGAGATCTTTCTCCTTTATGTCTCCATGTACATTCACAAATAGAACTGTGAATAAAGTTCATAAAGTTAAGTTCCAAGTCAGCAAAAAATTAAATTCTCTAGAGTCTATTCTCTGTGCTGTTACTGCATTAACAATGGTATGCTCATTTAGCATTTAACTGACGATTGTACTTGACATTATGTACGAAAAGCTCTAACCATGAAAGCCTGAGTAATCTAAAACCCATCCCTGACAAGATTTCACTGCTGGAAGTCTAATTTCAAAATGTCAGCCAAGGATGAGGAGCCATATATTGCATGCTCATTAAATGTAATAAATCCATCACAAACTTTTCAAAATCTGCTATAATCTTGCCCGTAACCCTGGAATGAATGTGAGACAATATGAAAATGAAAAAGTGTTGCTTTTCATGCTATGTGATATATGAAAATGAGGCTTAATAAGGCTAACAGCTTTCATCTGCTTAATTGTATAGCCAAGCTTTATCTTTCTGTGAATTAAATGATACTCTTCAACTATTTAAGTGACTGGAAATCTGTAAGACCTCTGGCTTAAAATGCAACTCTGAAAATTCACATTTTCTAAGCATATTTCTTCACCTCACAGTACGTTGTAAGTACATCGCAAGGGAAAGAGTATAATGACAAAAATTCAGCAAGACTCTGAATGTAGACAGCTTTATCAGTGTGACCTCTTCTTTTTCATTTAAATGAAACTTGACACTGTGCCTAAGAATCCAAACAAATCTGACATATATGTTAAATGTACGATTTCAGAGGTTGTATTTTGTTACAAAACGTGTATAGACACCAGTGTTAGAAAATAGCCGTCTTAAGATAAGCATGCAGACCAGTCAGTATGAAAAATGAGGCACCTACAGTTAGTTCCTCCATGTGGCTGGGAGCAGTGCTGTGCACTGATCCCAAGGCATCCCTGGACTTGCCACCCCATCACTGGGTGCAGTGGGGCTGTACGAGAGCCGCACTGCCACCATCTGCTGAAGTCTTTGACCCAGGACTAGCCTAACTGCTGCTGAAGGAATGCAGCTGATGTGTATTTAGGTAGGCTTGAAAATTCTCTAAACATATGATTACACCATATTACAATCAACAGCACATTCCTGTTCTGGAATGATAATTAATATCAACACTTTCACGCACAGATGTTTAGTATGTTATAATCTTTGTTTAATAAGGTGTTACTGACAGGCAGTTTGGTTTCACACAGGATCAGAAAGGGAAAACATTTTTTAAAATTTAAATTATCTCAAGACAGCATTTGAATTCCACAGATGTTGCCTTGTATAAATTAGTCCTGAGTGTTACTTTCCACTGGTTTCAGAAAAGCAGAAGACTCCTAACCACATTTTAACCTGAAGACCTGTAGTACAAAACTTGACAGTGGGAACTTATGAATTTATCCCTTCATCACCCAGAGTCTGGCTCCCAGAGGGAAAAATTGCAGTGTTAGGCATTTTTTGTTAGGAGGCTGGCTCTGTGATTGTAGGTTAGATGTGCCCTCAGAAAACAGAACAGATTAGGCCCTTCAGAGCTAGTACTTGGGGGAATATCTGGATTCTGCATCATATACAGGTTTAGAGGCAAGTGACATGCTGAGATTTAAAGTATATATTTTTCTTTTTTTTAAGCTAAAGGTATCTGGATTTCCTTTCTGAATATATTGCAGTAACCTGAAGTGCTCGAGTCCTTCCACAAAGAGCAAAACTATGAAGCTACTAGAGTTGGCACAGAATTCTCACTGACTTCATTAAGTCCAGAATACTGCATTTTGAAGGATATTTCACACTTATCATTGGGGGGATACCCCATGGAAATATGCTTAATGTTTAAAATGACAACAATTTTAAAGCCAATAGTCTATGCATTTGTAATATCTTCAACTGCTTTAAGTTCAGCTACTACAATGTAAGTGGAGTTGATGCTTAATGTGCTTGCATATTAGTATTTTCAAGAAAACGGTAAGATATTAGTGCTGTCTTATTAACAAAAGTCTCTGGTTAAATGTTAAAGATAGTTAAATTAAGAAATAAATCAATCCTTTGTACCCTAAAGATAGAAGAGGTACTGAAAATCAGGCTAAATTAAGTCCTCTATGTCACATGAACTTGTGCTTACACATGGCAAGATCAGTAACTGAAAAGCTGCAAGGTTAAAGTTAAATCAGTTTAATATTACATTGCACATTTATACTAATGTTTCTGATCAAATATTAAGTTTTGCGCTAAGATGGAAGAATCTAGAAGCATAAAGAAAGTGGCACAGTCACTCATGAGAGCACAACCTGTCACTTCTTTTGTAAAATGATTGGAACACCCACTGTCCCCTGGGAGCCCGTAGGCAAATCAACCCCACTAGCTGCTTAAAAATGTTAACATGGCAGCCTTGTCAGTATTGTGATTGTTCACAGAAAAACTTAATAGAAATAGTAATAAATTCAGCTGGATATAATGTCATGACTACTTAGCATATGACATGACTTGATTCTTAGCTCACTGAAAAGCAACTGTATCACTGCGCAATATAAGATCCAATTCAAGCAGCTTGCTCAGGGACCCATAACACGTTCACAGCTTCTCACTGCCATAAAGGCTGCCGATACTTACTTCTAACAAAAACTAAAATGCCACGAATGTGAAACAAGTGGTACAGGAAATCACATGACGTGAAGAACCAGATGTCAACTATGCAGAAAAATAACCAATGTGCTTTTACAGTAAAGACTTTGCCTACCACTGTCAGCCTCATTAAAAGGCTAAATATTATTTTGAACTCTGAAATATTTCAGAAAGCAGGCTTATAATTAATTGAATTGTTCAAATTGATAGTGTCAATGCATAATATCATTTATACATTCCTTAGTGTCACCTAAAATGACACTAAGGAATATATAAATGATACTATGCATTGATATGTCTTAGAATAATGTAATATAAAAACCAGAAACGTTTTGGATGTATTTTTTGGTTTTCAAAAGAATATAGACACTTAAATAATTTTCAAGCATCTCTTCAAATAAAGAAAAAGTCAAAAATAGCATATTACCTTTGGATTCAGTAGCATACTCTGTGTGTTCCTCATGCTTTTGAGCTCAGATATTTGCCTGAATTTCATTATCTATGTATCTACCACATTGCCTTTGTTTTCACTGTTTGCTCCTATTGGAAATGTGTCAAAAAGATGTTGCATTTTGACTTAGAAATTTTGAAGCTGGTAGATTGAATCACTCATGGACTGTACTCAACTCTCATACATACTCGTAGATCCCATCATAATCAAAAAGTTGTGTATTTGAAAGTCAAAATTAATATATGGTTGATTCCTATTTGGAAAATCCTGCACTTACTGACATATGCGCACACATGCATGCATGCACACTGTCACACATACATGCACAAGGAAAGGTCCTATAGAACTTCATGGAGTTCTTTAGAATGTATTCCAAACTGCTCTGGAACTCTATATTTTCAAGAGATGCATTGAGTATTCTCAAAAAATCTAAAACAAAATCCGTATTTTTTAAGAATAATGGAAATACCAAATAGTTACCATTTTGAATGAACGTGGGACTTTTCCATAAGGGTGTTTAGTACATGAACCATGAATTATTGTTCAGGGATAATGATGTAAAAGCTAACTGATCCACAGAGCTGGGTGATAATGGTTACTTTAGCTTTTTTACAATGCCACAATCATTATAACAAAAGGCCTGTCTTAAAGGGAATTATTGCACAGGTCCCAGAGCTTTGGTGGGACTCCAAAGAATTGACTTCAGAATTAGGGTCTAATTCAGTTGCACGCACTATCATCTATCAAATTCTGCTGATTAAATGTCCTGTTGACTACAGCTGTATAACAAATGGTTAGATCTTTTCATTTCAAATCCACTCTGCGACTCAATATCTTGAAAACTCTCCCATCACAAAAGATGTCTTAAAAATAATTTAAAAAACAATGATAAGGATTAATATATGCAAGACAAAGAAGGGTATCTCACAAGTAAATAGGTTAATACTATAAAAAATAGAAATTTTGCTTCTGTGTTGGATCTGCTACAATTAGTCTTTGATGACGTTATCTAAAAGTATTTCAAATGTATGGTATGTTGTTGTTTTGGCAGGCATAGTCAATACAAAAGGGTGTTCCTCACATAGGTCATATGTGAAATGCCTTAGTCCTGTCCCAGCAATAGTTGTGAAACTCCTTGGGCCTTTCTCCACTCTGGTGCCAACACATACTGCTGAATAAATATCCATAATTTCCAAAGCACTGCAGGGTTTTAAGCTTAATTTCAAAGCACTGAAGGATTTTCTGCTGCACAGGCCCCATTATAATCTGGGGGCATTGTGCAGTTTAGAAAGCACTATATGAGAAATCTGCCCCTAAATGAGAGTTGGGAGGGAAGGAATCCCATATTTGGAACTAAAGAAACCAAAAGAACAGCACCCATTCTGTTGCTCTTTGACAAGCAGCTAGAAGAAATGAAGAGGGATATATTTGCTAGTATAGTTGAGCTACTTTGTGCCAAGCATTTGATACAAAGCAATTGTAAATTAACTGCTTAACCAGGCATCAGAGGGTTTATGGCCTGTTTGCATTTTGAAAGGAATGCAAAGGAGCTGAACTTCAGGCTTTATTTTCACTGTTTTTAACTTTACCTAGTGACCCTGTGTGCTGAGTGTGATGGTTTTCAAGTAGTTTTGCTGTTAGACTATACCTGCCATTTTACAAGGGTTTACTGACTGCAGGTACAAGCCGATTGACAACCCAGCCCCGTTTAATGTTTTTCACCTAGCACATATTTTAACATGGATTTTAAAAGGCAGATTTAAGTAAGCATAGATACAGTGCTAGATACAGGGAGGTGAATTGATGTTCTGAGTATCAATCTAATGTTCTCAATCTCTGACAGCGCAGAGATAAAAAAAGGCCTGAGATCAGCCTGGAAGGTGGGTGTGTAATAATCTGTTTATTTATTTACTGAGTTCAGTTTTCTGTGTTTAAAATGTTTAATTCCTTTAACGGATAAAAATAACAATTTTATAAAGGTAGACTTTATTTTTAAAAGGTAATATTAGTCATAAATTAATCAAAAAATGCCTGGCCTACTTTAAAAGGTGATGTTGTAGCTCAAGATAAGAGTATAGCACAGGTGACAGTGATGTTCAGCTTGCTAAGGGAAAAAAAAAAGCTACATAGTGTCATTTCCTATAATAGCATAAAATCACACAGGACGAGGGCAATCACATGACAGAATGGATGGTTTTGTGAAGGGACTTCAGATCAAGCCTTTAAATCATGGGGCTCTCTCGCACCCTTGCACGAGGCAGTTTCTCAGTCCTACTCTGTGCCATTGGGGCTGTCAGAGTGTCAATGACACATTAGATTGCCGTCTGGTTTAGGTTACAACACCCCCACTAGAGCTGCCGAATTTCGAGTGGAAGCCTCTTTAATAATAATTCCACAATATGTAAAAAATACTATATATAGCATAACTGCATAGTATAATTCCATAATAAATATATAATAATATAATTTCTGCTCCCCACTGTATTTTAAACTGTAGTTCAATAACAGAAAGAAAACCAAAACATTTCTTATTAAGAAGCACAGCAATGGAGAACTGCTTGCAAACAATATATGTCCCGCTGGTACATGACGAGCCTTACTAAGCTATCACATCTTATAACCACACTTTCCTTCATTTCTCTTTTTTCTATCTATGAGGCAGAGCTACTGCATTTAAGTGTTACAAGTGAGCTTGAAATATTCGGTTTACCCTCCATAAAAAAAGCGAATTTTATAATTTGAAGGCAACAACAGAAGAGAGGATAGCCATTACTATAAAGATATTATCTTTTGAGAATCTTGACAGTCAAGGCAGAGGAGAACTTCAACAGAGTGAAAAAATGGACATCAAGTGTAGAGGGACAAAGTGAGCAGGAAGATCTCTGTCCCTCAGGAAACAAAAGAGAGGCAGAAGAGAGGGAGAAAAATAGAACAGAGAAGGACCTTTCCTTCTTCTAACATGTAAATCCGTGAGGAAGTTGTTTCTGCCAGACTCCAGGTTGGAGCATTTGGGCAAACTCTCCAACAGTCCAGGAACATGGTGGGTTCCTCTGTAAGAAATGAGCTGGAAATAAAACCTGCCCAATTAGCCAGACCCACTAAAGATTTGGAGACTGTAGTTGGATGCTGCTTCTCTTTCTTACAAGTTTCAGTGCCTTTCCATCACCAGAAAATTGTTCTGCATTGAAATTCAAATACTGAAGAAAACCTACAGGATTGGAAAGTAATGTCTTCATCCTGTAAGCTGTCTTCTCTATTTGAAAATGGAGAAGACCTGCGTAGAAGTCTCTGAATTCCCAAATGTTGGCTTTGATCATAAGGTTGGATGACAAAGACACAAGGAAACACTATCAGGGAAGCCAAACAAAGGAAAAGGTGAGGAAAGCCAGACCAAAAGCAAGACAAGCAGTGAATGAAGAAAGAAGATAAACGAAATTAAGGGAAGAAAATAAAAAGAAAGGGGAACTGATGAAAGAAGAGACTATGCAATGACCTTTTTACTTTCATAGAATGATAGAATTGTTTAGGTTGGAAAAGACCTTAAGACCATCAAGTCCAACCATTAATTTAGCACTGCCAAGTCCACCACCAAACCACGTCCTTAAGTACCCCATCTACACATCTTTTAAATACCTACAGGGATGGCGACTCAACTATTTCCCTGGGCAGCCTGTTCCAATGCCTGATAACCCTTCCAGTGAAGAAATTTTTCCTAATATCCAATACAAACCTCCCCTGGTGCAACTTGAGGCCATTTCCTCTTGTCCTATCACTTGTAACTTGGGAGAAGAGACTGATACCCACCTCTCTACAACCCTCTTTCATGTAGTTGTAGACCGCGATAACGTCTCCCCTTTCTTAATCTTTAATTTGAAAACAGATTCTACTTTTCCACATGAAGGCCTGAAGGGGAAATATCCACTCACTATGACACTTCTTGCAAGAAGGAGACAGAAAAGTAAAATGCAGCCTTCAAAATTAGGACCTTTCCCTCCCTGCGCCACACAGCAAGGGCTGCGTAAAGCAGTTCTTGGCTTCTATCTAAAGACAGCCTGGCTGGAAAATTCTCCCTTTCTTCTCCTTTCTGACAGTCAGTGTCAGAAATAATGACTATGGAGCTCAAGAAGCACCTTACTCCTGTCCAAGAAGTGACCTGCATTTTTCACAGTAATTAGGAAGTGAAATAATTTTACTGTGACCCTCTTCTCCACAAAGCCAGCAGTACCACAGCTCTGTTTTCACAAGGAGGATTTTGCCTTGGACAAACAGTTGGTGTTCGAGAAGAATGGGTAGTTATCTTATCTACTGAACATCTTGGTCTGCTGTTCTCCACTCAAGCTCTCTGTGGCCTGGAAGGCACTGCATATAATTAAAGACAGAGTAACTGTACTGCTAGTGACACATTGTCTTAGTTTTTAGCAGTTTTTTCTTCCTAATTAGAAATCATTACCATATATAAACATTCTTTTGCCGAAGTGCTTTGAGCTCTGTTCCAATTTAGATTTGGTTATTTTGAAAGGTAAATAACCATAAAAATATTAAGCAAAATGCAACATTGCACATAAAGCTCAAAGAAATGTAGAGGTTTACCATACAGCTTCAGATTGAAACTAAATGCTATTGTATTGTTTTCAGTGTGCGTGACTACAAATTGTTCCTAAGTAACATAATTATCATTGACTGAGCCTAGGCATTTTATTACATACAAATTATGACTTATTAAATAATGCATTAGTAGGATTTTAAAGGAAATAAAATCCCTTCGGTTATTTTAAATCATTAACCAAATGGCTAACCACATGATTAACCCTGGATCTATGTCTCACTGAGTCTCATATTAAAAATTTAATGTATATGGGATGCAAACAGTTCCCATGTAAAACAGTATGTACTAAGAGACTAGCTGGAGAAAAAAAATAGCACCTCAGTGGGAGGAGATGGATTGTTATCTGGCACAGAGCTATCTATGTGGAATGCACTAAAATCAGTGAACACCTAAGACAGAGCAAGGACTATCTTAGGGAAGGTAAGAAATGTGCTCCAGTCATTGTGACCACATTGTGCAGCCTTCTAACTTGTAACTCCTAACTTCTAACTTGTAAATCCTCCAGGTTGTTTCTGTCAGACTCCAGGTTGGAGCATTTGGGCAAACTCTCCAACAGTCCAGGAACATGGTGGGTTCCTCTGTAAGAAATGAGCTGGAAATAAAACCTGACCGACTGCCCAGAGCTACTACAGCCACACACAGTTGTATGCCACCTTTTTTTCTTACAAGTTTCAGTGCCTTTCCATCACCAGAAAATTGTTCTGCATTGAAATTCAAATACTGAAGAAAACCTACAGGATTGGAAAGTAATGTCTTCATCCTGTAAGCTGTCTTCTCTATTTGAAAATGGAGAAGACCTGTATAGAAGTCCCTGAATTCCCAAATGTAGGCTTTGATGATAATATTGTTACTTGTACGCATCTGTATATGGAGTAGAAGTTGTGACCTTTCTCATGTAGTATGTGTTTGATTGATATACCAGCTTTTGAGGCCTACATATTAAACTGGTCAACCTGCTCAACACGTGGAGTGCTCAGTGGGTGACACTTCCAGACCAGTCGGGAGCTTCTGTTAATGCAAAAAATAAATTAATTCTTAGATTCTACTCATGTGTGACTGTAATCAATAAGAGCAAAATCTGTCCCCTTCACAGCACTACTGCTTCCAGTACACCTTTCCCCTGTAGGCTATACAACCCTCAGTTTTGGTGCTGGGTGGAAAGAGAGCATCTTTTTTTTGTTCCATTTTACCTGACAGAGTTTCACATCCAGCCCTCTTCATAACATCCATTGCTCCTGTGTACCAATTAACATTTCTAAGGTTAAAATGCTCCTAAATGGAGGCTGAACAGTTTCACTACAGCCGAAGGTGTTCTCACCTCTGTCCCTCCCTCCGCGCTTCTACAGTAGAGCTGACGGATCTCGATGTGCTGACATCGAGAACAGAGTACAAGGTTGATACTCAAGCTTTTCCCTGTGGGAGGGGTGAGTGTGAAATAAGTTGAGGCTCTGACTGGAGGGAGAAATAAAAAAATAAATGTTTATATCTGTTAATAAATCAAATTGAAAATTTGTTGATGTTGGAAATACTCCCAGAGCCTTAATGATAGGTTTATTTTTATCAACAACAACAGTAATTAATAATTAATGCTACATGTCTCTCAGATGCATATTGGCAACTAAAATTAGCAAGTATAAAATGTTGTGTTTTAAATTATATACTTAGTATGGATGTCTCCTCCTACAAAATCTCCCAGAGTATATCCATGTCCATCACGCCCTGGATGACATGATATAGCCAAATTACTTTTGGAATGTTTATCTGTATTCTCTCTGCTCCTCTGCCGGGAATTCCCTTAGTGGATACTCTGTGACCTGCACAGATCAGATAACTTTGCCTGCAGAGCCTACCACTGAAATCAGTGCCATTCTCTGTACACGCAGCAGTGTCTCTAAACTGATTGCACTGACAGGTTTAGATCATTGTGGGGTAGCAATCTTCCCGTCTAGATGCCAGAAGGCACCAGATTTTTTTTAATTTTTTTTTTTTACTGTATTTAGAAACTGCGTAATGATTTATTATAGATCTATTCTTGTATTTTAAAAACTACTGAAAACAAAAGTCTTGGGTAGACCATGTTGAGAGAACCAGACTGTCAGTGAGGAGTATTGTGCATATGAGCTTAGCAAGAAGTTTGGGAGGGAATAGGTTGGGGATTGCACTGAAAGGCTACTTGTTTTGTGCATTCACAAACATCCATTTTTCATTCCCTTTTCTTCAGCCCTACTTAGACAAATTCCTTCCAGAAGTTTAAGCTTTCATAGCGCACTAGCAGATTTCTGCTCACCAGTTTCTAGGGGAGACAAGCGAATCCAAGTGACCCAAACCAGTCCTTCTAGGTAACACATGATGACAGGTTTAAATATGCAGAACAGAAGGACTGTGAGCTGAGATTAGCAAAGCCCATATGAATTCTTTAACACTAATACTGTGTAACACTGAGACATACCAAGCTCCAGTTGTGCTGGGTGCATTATACACAGAACCAAAATGGAAATCCTGCAAAATGCTTCTTTGACAAAGAAACCTCAAAGTGCTGCTTTGGCTCTGCTTTGCTTATCATACCTATTCAGTGAAGTACTGAAACTTCAACAAACTGAGACCTCCAGGGGCTCAAATATACAATCAAGTCATCATGGCATAACAAGAGTCAGCTGAACTGACTCTCTCTATCAATATCAATAACTTGTGTGCATGCTCCTAGCCAAGGCAACACAATTTGCCTTCGTTCTGATTCATTTCAGGCTTTGCATTTGCTACTAGCAAAACGCATGAACAGGGATTAATGCCACAACTCAAAGTTTTGAAAGCTTTCTATCTGCAACTGGCAGACAATTTCCTACAATTAAAAAGACATGTTTGATTGTTTAGCGGCTATTGCTTAACTAGGACAGACATGTTCTTTAGTTAGTTATGGAATGTGATTGAGTCTTTTCACTAAGGTTTAAAAATCTGGCTAGAATAAATTTTTACTGGTGTTAGATACTGTTGTTGAATCTTCTTTCCAAAAAGAAGAATCCTTTAGAAATGAATGGGAATAGACACTTGATTGGGTTTAAACTCTTACAAATTTGTTTCTGGAGAGATTTTATGGGACGAGGTTTATGAAGAGCTACAAGAAACAAACTGAGTCTAGCGGCAGTTCTTGTCCATCATTAACGCTGCCTTGATACTGAGGTCTAACTATGATTCATAGCAAAATGTTTTTTCTTCCATGTAGTACAACTGCAGTGCCTTGTGGGATCACTCAGTTCAGAGAAACGTTATTACAATTCTGTATTTACTTTAAAAGATAAGCAGTGCCAAAATGAAGGTTTTACAGCAATAATTAAATTGCCAGCACTCAAGCCTGAATTCTGATTGACTTGACATAAGAGGATATACAGAAAAAGACAGAGACTTGAAAGCCCTCTTAAATATAAGAAGTGTAAAATCTCGATGCAAATAACAACAGCTTTACAATTAATCCCATCTTTTTAAAATCCAAGTTTCAATAGCTGTAGGTTCTGACACTTTGGGCTTTGTTGTCCTGTATGGTTCTGCTAAGCTTATTAAGGAAGCCATTCTCATTCTAAGCCTTCACCTAACTTTAAATGGTATTTAAAGAATAATAAATCCATTTAGATTTCCCAGCTTAAAGAAATTATTTAGCAAATATGGAATAGGTTAAAGATGTGACTTTTTATGAAATAAAGAGCATAGAGCACAAATTATATGCCATGCTACTAATTAGAGACAGATATGTAATCACTTACTAATGGAACAACATTTTGTGCCAACCTTATTCATACTTCCTTCCAACTGCTGGACTCCTTGTGCCAGATATATTTCAGTTTTCTTCAGAAGAGAGAGATACTAACATGTTTTCCATCCTGTTTTTAAACCCAGAAGTCTAGTGCAAACTGAACTTTCTTGACATTTCAGAAATTCTATCAGTTTTAACAGCTTGAGGCCTTTTTATTACAAACATGTACATTTCCCTGCAGGGTTCTGGAAATCTCGCAATTACATTCATTAAAAATGTCCATGATTATAGCCAAATGCATGCTTTGTAAATTTACCTCTACAGTTTT
Source organism: Stercorarius parasiticus (assembly GCA_013396915.1). Taxonomy (NCBI): domain Eukaryota; kingdom Metazoa; phylum Chordata; class Aves; order Charadriiformes; family Stercorariidae; genus Stercorarius; species Stercorarius parasiticus. Next base: position 156,488 of record VWZL01001220.1, on the reverse strand, counting down.
CTTTCAACAATTATTCTGAGCATAATTTTCTGTTAAATTCCACAAAATACCTACTTATTCATCCACAATGTCAGTTCTATACAAATTTTGACAAAACCATCAAAAGAGAAAAACACTGTTACTGTCAAATTTTATAGTACCGGGTTTGATGTCTATGGTGTGACTCACTGAGACTCAACATAATAAACATGTATGTCCATGAAAACAAATATAAAAAGCTCATGTTTCAGCAGCAGTCTAAAATTAGAGGCACTATCATGGAATACCAGGTTGGAAAGGACCTCAAGAATCATCTGGTCCAACTGCCACTACATGCTTTTTACACTAGCACCAAGAGCATCTCTGGGTATATAATTTTGGGTCCCTAACCACACTTAGGAGTCCCTTTATTTCACAAACTGAACACCCCTCTCATGACAGAGTCCTGCTGTAATCCAGAACGTCTATCAACATTGCTTTATCTCATGATGTAATAAATACGTTTAGATCACACTTAGTGAATGCTGACTTCAATGAGTTCAGCACACAGTGACCACAGTTTTTTTTCTCAGAAAGAAAAAGCAGGAAAGATCAGAATTTGTGTGATCATCCTTGGCTTTCCATCTGGTCGTTGGTCTCTATCTAGAACAAGCATCCTGCTTGTCCCATTTCCCATGAAATTTCACCTACCATCACCCTGTAGAAGAGCTAGAATGTGGAAATGGGAAAGACACTCTTATGCCTTTCCTGTTGAAACCTGGCTAGTTGTAGCCAGGCAAACAAGATTCATATGTAAAGGAAGGAAGGAAGG
>VWZL01001220.1:141668-155675 GCA_013396915.1 Stercorarius parasiticus | reverse complement strand
GAATAAACAAGTAAGCAAGAAAGGAAGGAAGGAAGGAAGGAAGGAAGGAAGGGAACTTGAGATCCAGTTTCATCCCACACTACTTTTTTTTTCTCCAAAGGCAGACTAACATAAAATGAATAAACAGGTCTGAACATAGGCACTGGAACTGAGACCTTAATCTTAGCACCTGAGAACAATTATCATTTTATGGGAGGTTTATTTTGGTCGTGTCTTAAAATCAGTCACAAATTAAACAATATAATAAGGTGCAGGGTAGATTAACTCACAATTGCCTGGGGCAGAGCCTCTTGTACTTCTGAAGTGGTTGGTTTTGGCTACTGTTCAAACAGCATCCTGGACGAGTTTGACTGAATCTAGCAAAATATCATTCACTTTTCTTCTTTTTTTTTTTTTTTTTCAAAAAAGAAGTGCTGCAAAAGCAAGAGGGACTCCAGCATAAAATTCACTAGCAAGCTCTGTTTTCAGAACTGAGTGTACCTCAGCCATAAGCAACAGACACAAAACTCACGATTCATTTTCATAATGACTCTTAAATGACCCGTGAGCCTGATTTTCTCAACTCCTATGTGATACTATTTCTAAAACTTTAAAGTAAACATAGGGCTAGAGAACACTGTCATGTAAAAGGATCACAGCACTGAGCCCCATAGCTTTTACAGAGTGAAGTATGTAGTGTTAAGGAAAGAATACTCATTTTACAGCTTCTGATCAGACCAGTCTGAGAATCAGACCAATTCAATAGTCATTTCCCTTATAATGCTCTCATTGACTTGACTGCAAGATACAGGGGCCTAAAAACTCTGACCTAGGAGAATACAAGAAAAAAAAGTAAAACTGTACATAAGAACTTTACAGTGCATGTCAAGGTTAAACCATACCATATGGTCCTGAAAATACTCAGACACAACGGGGAATTGTAGGGAAGTATAAATAAAATCCAGTACAATAGGTAGATAATCTTTTGCACAAAACCTACACTGTTTTTCCTTAAATGATAGGCTTTTTTTTAAAAGAGTTTGTGTTTTCTAACAGGTTTAATTTTGTTATACACAAAGAGTAATGATTGTGTATACAAAGAAATGATTGTGTATACAAGAAATAGAAAAAATTGTAGTAGGGCATAAGATTTACATTGCATTTATCTCAGAGTTGTATTTTTTTAATGTATTATTTTACCAGATAGCTATATCAAAAACACCTTACTGTGTTTCTGTATCTGTTTTGGTTTATGTGACAAATGGGTTCTATGCCTACATTCTTAGCAATGGTCATCCACATAGGAAAATCTGTGTAAGAAATTCAGCTTTCATACTACAATGAAAATAACCAAGTAGCTGAATGCTGATTTTTGGTATTTGCTGCTGTTATCCTTATTACTTAAACCATTTAAACTGTGAAGTTTATTCCTATTGTATCTTGATTTAAAAATCCTTTTTTCCATTATACTTAGGAGTACTTATCGTTTCCGCTTTCTTAAAACTAATATTATGTAAATGAAAGACATGAACATTTAACTGTTTGTGGGTTGATCTACTTCCCATTGTCTGCTTTTCTGTTTCCACCAAAATTCAACAAATAAGCAAAAGAGAAGTAGAAAAAAGGTGTGAAGCCCAAAATAGCTGCTTGAGTCATCAACAGATTGCCTGAAATGATTCAAACAGGTGTTTGTGAGAGAATGAGCTATTTTCCTCATGGCTGTGGGGGTGAATTCTAGAAGAGAAAAAAATACTCTGAACAGGTCCTGAAGAACAAGGAGGGGAAAACCCACCATTTTGGGAAGAGTAGGACAGCAGAGGATTACCTCAGGAAAGTCTGAGCTATTTTATTTTTGGACTAAGGCAGGACAGCAGAGGCGCACATCCCAGCACCAACTCCAGCAACACAACCACAGAGGAGGGAGTAGACTACACCTGTGCAGCTTTCCCCAGCACATGTGTGCAATGTGTGGTTGGGTGGATGGGTGGCAGAAGATCCTCACCAGCTGAGAGACACTAGAGCTGGCACCAGTGTGAGTCACGGGTCAGACACAGTTTAAGTCTCTCATGGGTAAACCTTGGTAAATTTTGGTTTCCCAAACAAACATAACTTTTGCTTTTCAAAACAAAGCTCATTAAAATGAGCTCCAATAAAGTGTCTCACAATATTCTTGTAACCAGGCTAGGAGGTCACAGTTGAATGAGTGGACAACCACATGGACAAAAAACTAGTTGGATGGTTGTCTTAGAGTGTAATGACTAATGGGTGGCAATTTAACTGGAAGCAGATAACAAGCAAAATACTAGATGGGTCTATCCAGGAACCTATGTGTAATGTCAATGACCTGGAGTAGGCAGTGGAGTGCATGTTCATATAGTTTGTAGATAACACCAAACTGGGGGGGACCAGTTTATGCTCAACAGCAAGGCTGCCATCCAGAGAGATCTGTACAAGTTGGAGGGATGGGCAATGAGCTGAATATGAGTCAGCAGTGTCCCCTGACAGCACAGACGGTTGACAACATCAAGGCTGGCATCAAGAGAAGCACAGCCAGTAGGTGCTCAGCACTCATTAGACCATATCTAGAATACTGTGTCCAATTCAATTGAGTTGCACAATGCATGGAAGATATGGAAACTAGAGTGAGCTTAGCAGAGGCCACCAAGATGCTTGGAAGCTGGAACACTTGCCTTGTGGAGAGAGGCTAACTAAGGAAGGTGGGCTTGTCCAGTCTGGAGAAGACATGGCTTCAGGGGCATCTAACAGTGGCCTGTCAGTGCCTGTAGAGAGGTCAGTGGGTAGATGAAGGCAAGCTCTTCACAGTGATGTGCAGTGGGATGGCAGGGGACAATGGACATAAAATGAAACAATAGGTCCAGACCAGTTATATGGAAAAGCTTTTTAACCATGAGAACAGTCAAGCAGTGGAGCAAGTTTCCCAAGGATGCTGTGCAGTTTCAGCACTTGGGATTTTCAAGACTTGACAGCATAAAGCCCTGAGCAACCTGTTCTGACCCTACAGTTGACCCTGCCTTGACAATGAGGTTGGACTAGATGATCTGCCAACCTGAACAATTCTGTGATCCTAAAATAGCTCACAGAGCTCTTAAAAAGTTTCTGGGGATTGGAGGCAGAGAACACATGCTGCTAATATCTACCCAATTTCTTCCCTGTAACCCACTTACAATCAAAATGTCTGTTTTGTTTAGAAATAGCAAACTGAATGATAAAGTTGATGTATTTTGAGAAACAGACTGGCAGGCACTTTTGAGAAGAATGTTCCCTTCTCCTCTGAGGCAGGTAACAGTAGCATGAATGACAATGTTTACTGATCTTGGGTAAGAAAGATCTGCTCCCAGAGGTTCTCTTGAGAATCTAAAAGCAGGTAGTTAATTCAGCTGATGTTAACGGGTTTTGTCAGAATTTGGCATGGTAAAACAGTGTTGCTTAAACAGACCTACTCCTGTAATAGTTATTCAGTTAAGTGGGCTCTTCTCCAGTTAATTGTTTCTGAGTTTGTGGATACACAGCAGGCAGATGTGTGTGATGCAGTGCACTCTGATTGCTGACCTATTTATTGGTGTGTTTCTCTGATGGATGACCCATACCAAAGGTTCTGTGGCTCAGCTGTTCAAAAAGCTGTTACACAGAGAAAGTGACAACAATCAGCCGAGTAGGTGTTAATTTGGAAGTTGAGTACTGGTGAAAAGGGAAGGATGTATTTTCCTGGGCTTCAGTTGTTTTAATTGGGGGGTATTCCCCTGAAGTTCTCTGGGCAAGACCTGAAAAACAGAGTGCTACTGCCTGAGATACTAAATTCCCTACTTCCTCATTGATTTTCTAACACAACCTTAATGCTGTGTTAGCATCATTTCTCTGTTCATTCCATCTGCTCTTAGGTCTCCCCCGCTGTTTCCTAGGAGATACGTTGCCATGATGCCTGCATCTGTAAGGCAGTGGCAGATATGGGGCAAGAGCCACATGGTTAGAAGCATTAATACCACCTGAACATTTGCAGGATTCTCAGGGGATCCCGCCACCCACCGTTTCTCAAAACCTGAGGGAGCCCTAGTTACAGTGTCAGCTGCTTCAGAGTGCTATGGGAATGGGATGTTGTGGCTTCTCAACTCCTTTCCACTTCTATTTGCTTCTTTCAGCCTAGAAACTTAAATGGGGTTATTTTTGTCCAGTCGGCCTATTTAGTGAACATTTTAATTTTATTATGTACAAAACTGTATAAGTTTTCTGCTTGTTTACAATGCATTTAGCAAAACTAGTGATTGTTTATGTTATGTGTTTTAGGTGGCCAGGATATACCTTTTTCTTACTCTTTCAGGTATGGTCTAAGAGATTCCAAATTCCAAAATGTAATAGTAAGCATAATAAACTGGACATTGCAATTAAACTGGGATGACACAGAATATCAGGGTTGCTAAATCTTGCCTTGTGCCCTAACATCTTCCCTGGTATTCCTTTGGTAGGCACACATAAATCTGACTATGGCTAACAAAATGTACAGGGTCTTGTGACATTTCTAAAAATATGCCCATTTCTCACAACTGACCCGAACTCCAGCGGCAAACTCTTAAGTACACTCGGAAACAGATAATATAGAAAATAATTAACTTTTGCCCATATGTATAATTTATTTGAAATTGTATTCAGCTTTGTTTTTTTCACAGGAAAAATAGGTAAACAATAATTGTTGACATCAAACAGCTAATGTGTTTTTATTTAGGCAGAACTGTGAAAAAAACAAAGTATTTTCTGAATGTATGTTAAAGGAAAGAGAATTTACGAAAAAACACACATAATATTAATCAATAACTTATTTGGGGTAGAGAATCTATTCATTAAATGGGATCAGAAGCATAGTAAAGATTTATAGCTTGAGTGTTAAAGGTCCACATATAGAAGAAACACAACCATTTTTCTTGATGACAAGTAGAAGATTAGGAAACATAATATAGCAAGAGTTACATTACAGTGAAACCTACAAATCACTGATGGGTATTTCCTCAAAGAAAACTGTCAGTCTTTTCCAAGTAAATACGTAATGCTTTTGTAGATGTTCAGGGCATCTCATAGTATTTGTGAAATAACAGCTATTTGAGCAGTTAGGTTATACAAGACCAGTGTTACTCTTTCATAATTCAGGAGACTAAATTTCAATGTTACAACTAAATTCAGTTGTTAAAGGGCTATCTCCAGTGTATCAGTTGCACATCCTCGAATTTAAATATGATTATGTGGCTAACATTCAACACTGAAAAGAAAACAAGAGACAGGAAGAAATTCCAAAGTAAATTAATATGCTTCTCATACCTAGTATAACACCGAGCATATTTAAACAAGATACTTAATTAATTTCATAATATTCTTGTAAATTCAGCCTTCAGTGACCTGTATTTCAAAACAGGATCTGAGAAAACAGGAATCTCTTACACAGTCAAACATTAAGAAGGCTTTGAATAAAGTTATGCATTTTGAGAGGTCTGGGGAAACATCCTGAAAAAAGCAGAACATTTCTCAGCTGTGTCCTTCAACAAAATGCACAACACGTTTGGCTAAGAAGGCATAAAGGAGTAAGGCTTTTCTGTTGACCAAAGGCTTTTTTGCTATCCCAATCCAAATCTTCCAAGAGAAAAACCATAGTCCCCTCCATGGCCCCCATCATGGACTATTCTAAAACAAGCCAAAAAGCCCCATGACCTAGACCTCTGGTCTAATGTTGTTATCCTCAAGTTATTGAAATTGGAGAAAAATTCACTTTTAAACAGGGAATATTAGAAATGGAAAAGCTATGGTAGCTTGAAAGAATTTAAACTACTTCTATATGTCCTCGTAAATATTTAGTCCTTTTCTGCCTGTGGGATATACCATGATCTTTTTTACTGAAAAAAGGCAGAATTTAGAGAGTGTGATATCAAAACTCACTTAGTCTTCACTAAAAGAAGGTTTTGTAAAAATATCAAGGATATACACATCCTTCAAAGAGTAGAGCTGAACCTAACATGTTAAGTATCGATGATTTACATAAAACAAAAAGAAAATAACAGAAAACCTGCACTTATCCAGACCAAGAGACTGAATATTTTTTTTCTTTGGCACGGGTGTCAATGGGCGTACTAAAATAAACCACAGAAATTTCCTGGAGATTGAATAGAATTGAAATGAATAAAAGTAGTTGGTGCAGCGTATAATGCAGATAGAGAAAACTGCAAACTGCAAACAGACTGACAATATGCTGTTTGTTATAAATGCGTCTTTGGCATGCTTAATTTTACACACTGTTCAACTTTAAACTGGAATTCAGTTTTGATGACATTTACAATACAGGGAACATACAAAGATAGAGCTTGGGACAATTTAAACTCAGAAGCAAAACAAAACTAAAGAATGGAAGAAAGCAGTATTCAACTTTGTCAATATCAGCAGCATCATATGGACATTAACTAGTTGCCCCAGTAATATGAGAGCAGTATGAACATAAGAATGAGAATGGAACAGAATAAATAAACTCTCAAACTTGGCATGTCATTTTTCTCAAATTTTCTCTGATACAGTAAAAAAACTGAGCTCATCCTCTGGCCATAAAACACCACCTCAACCTTTATCCAGGAAATAATTTCTGGTGACTTGAATGCTACATTGTCTTGATAAATTATTCCCAAGATTTCTCCCAAAATTTTCAAACAAACATTAAAAACCCGAATGGTTTTATTTCTATTAAATAATAAAATCTCAGAAACAAATCTAAAATGCTTTTCATCTTAAACCACAGGTAAGGACCTGATTTTCTTTCTGGAGTTCCCATTTACAGATTCAATTTTCCTGCTCAGCAAAATGAAAACATAATTTTCCCTACAGCTGTCAGTATTGTAATCTAGATCTACGGACTAAAAATCAAACACTGGATTCTTCTAGTCATATATGATCTTTGAAAATAAAAAATTCAGAACTTGAATTCAAACACGACTGATGTCAAAACACATCCCTACTTACAAACATACTGAAAACATACCCAGATCTGACTCATCTAATTTCAATAAGCTTTTGCTAAACACTGTCTTGAGCAACCTCTTAGAGCTACAATATATTCATGTATCAGTGGACACAGTGATAAAAAGACTCTTGGTCTGTAACAAGGAATATCTTCCTCATATAAAAAATGCATTCTGCCTTTGATCCATTGGAGGTACTCCCTGGCTAGAAGCTCCCAGGTGGTAGATGTATCAAAAGCAAGATGTGGACTCAAAAAGAAGACATGTGTAGTAAAAAGTGGTACTTTAGAGTAATTTTTCAGGCCATATATTCAAAACGTAAACTTTGTGATGTGTTGCATTTTCTGTCAATTATTTCCTCTGAACATCCCCATTTTTAGGATCTCCTGTTCTCAGAAATAAGTCAGTATCTGTATTTTCAGGAGTTCAGGAAGCAGCAGTGAGGGAGCTCAAGGAGATTAAGATTCAAAGAAAGGAACTGGATTAAGGTGTTTTAGTTCAGAGTTCCCCGAGTCAAGCATCAGAGAAAGGCTGCCAGTATACCTAGGGAGCATGTTATCAAACACGGTCGTTCTGATGCCCTCAAACCCCGATTCCACAGTGGCAATATACACAGGAACTTTCAGCTACTGAACCATGTTTCTTCTTGAAATACATAATAAAATAGTATACATGACTATGCATGTTAGTGCTGAAATTCTAGAGAGATTTGATCATTCTTCTGCACTCTGGTACTCTGAAGTTGTTTTTATATTTCTGATTTTTTTCCCCCTGAATAAAATCTGAGAGAGTTGCATGGGTTTCTTCTGCAAATCCATATTTTTTTTGTTTGCACCTCTACATACTTTCAAAACTTTAAAGCATGTTAATATCTTAATTTTAATAATTTTGTTAAATTACATGTTGGAAATGACTATGTTTTGGGTATGTTTTACAAAGTACAGATATATGACTCACATTGAATTTATGAGACTTCTGGCAGCTAAATTTCTAACCACTCATTTGAAAAGAATTAATGATTAATTATAGGTGTATTGTGGAAACGCCAGTTATCCTATAGCAGATGATGAACATATTTCATTAGATACTGGAAAAATTAAGATGAGCAGTGCATTAAGTAGTTTAACACAGTGGGATAAAGAATTACTTTACAGATACTTGCTCACTGCAAAACTTAAGAGCATTCTCTCGCATAACTGCCCTACTCACCAGTTACTTCCTATTTTCTCTTCCAAGCTATCATACAGCTATAATTGATTTTAAGCAACCATTTCTTGTCAGTTATGAAAGTTGCATCACTAGGCACTCGGTGATGCCACAAAACACTGACACTGCCCTGCTCTACAGGAAAGGGACAAATGACGACTATGTTCAAGAAAGAGTCTGACAACAGATTAGGAATAAATCAGCAATATATCACTAAGGTATGTAGGGTTATTACTTTCTTATAGCTACATCAGTCAGAGATTTAACAGTTCCATAGCTTGTTATGATGTCTGTTTCTGCGCATTTTCAAGAGTAGTACTCTAACTTCTAAGCAATTTCTACTTGCCTTTCGAGTACCAGCGTGTTAATAAAAAGACAAAAACACTGTAGCACAATCCTATTACAACTATTATAATGAACCAGAAATTGTGCTTTTGATGTTGAGTCTTTGAACTTTTTTGCTTTGAAATTTAGTTATAAAACATACAAGTCTACCACAGAGAGCACAGTTTATCCAGAGGGAACAATACCAAAAGGGATTTTTGGAGGGGAAAAGAAGATGACAAAAGACGGTAAATATTTTCCCTTGTCTGTTAATATTTTACCAAAAATGTTAAGTCCTATGAGTATAGGACTAAATGGATATAATTATTTTAAGCTAAACACAAATATAACAAAAATATCAATATTTAAGTGCAAATTTAATACAATCCATCATCATACCTTGTTGTGCGTCTGAGTTTGTCCAACCAGGATAAGGATATTTGATGAGATAATAGACAGGCAGAAATTGATTAGAATTATTGACCTCTCAGATCTGATGTACCTGTTCAAATAAACAAAGAGAGGGTACAACTTTTCTAAAAGGAAAACAACTAGTAAGTCATACAAAGCTTTGATGCAATTCTTCCATTAAATATTGGAGATACTCTGAAAGGTAAGTGCTGCCTTTCAAGTGCTCAAACAGAGCATCAGGGAGCTATCACATTACAAACATAGGACTATATTTTGGTAGATATTCTGCAATTCCCTTGTAGTATCTTGATATATATTAAAAATAATCTACCAATGCTGCTTTTAAAAACTGCTGGCACCACTGTTCTAACACCATACCGATAATAACAGGCTTGCATGCATTCATGTCAGGAACTTCCTATGCTCTCTGCTCATCCTTGGGAATACCCACAGCTGGCACAGACCCCTCACAATAACTAACTTCAGCAAAAATATGGTGATTTACATAAACAGAAAATTGGCCCACCATGCATAAACAAGATGCAGGTTGGTTGGTGATACTACGGCAGTACATTTTGAAACATGTTATTGGGATAATGATAACATTAATCGTGAAGTTCCACCACATTTACAGAATAATTTGTATGAAGAAACAACAACATTGGAATATCTTCATCTTCATAAGACCTAATGCCAAAAAATAGCTAAGTTTGCACAGAAAGATTAAATTATAGCAGTGAGCATCACACAGTCTCTCTTGCAAACTTATCATATTCATTTTACAAGTATGTTTAGGATGAAAAAGTCAAATACTCTTATCACCTATTTCCTTACAAGATGCAAATGTCATTTTTCTATGTACAGCCTTTTATGTGCTACAGGACAGAAAGGGAATGATTATGGTTTCAAGTACCTTACTGACCTGATTTTCAGAGGTGCTAAAAAAGTAAATGTTGACTGCTAATGTAAATGAAAGTTAAGGGTGCTCAGTTCCTCTGAAGACCATGCCATATGTTTATATAGTCTATGACCTATACTATACGCTTCTCCCTGGATATTAGTTAATATTTCTGTCTCCTCCTGAGCTGTACACCCATAGCTGACACTCTGAGGAGGTCATAACAGAGGGTGCTGAACCCATGAGAAATGCTGAGCTTTGGACATGAACTGTAATCCTTTTTGCTCAGCTATCAATCACCCATTACATTTTTTAGTTAAGAAGACAGAAGAACAACCCTGATACCACAATCCACATTTTTCCTTAAAATGTGGCAATGCTGTTAAGGCTAGTTCTATGTGTTTGCAAACAAAGAGTTCAGACAGAAAGTCTAGTGCCTTTGTCTAGACAGTCAGTATGCTGCTACTTTCTAACTTGTTAACTGTCGATTCACCTGGGCCAGTTCCCAACACTGAGTATCTATGGGCTATAAAGGATCTTAGTGGTTGAGTAAATACAGTGCAAGCAGCAGCTCATAGCATTGACTTAAGCTAAGAAGGCTTTAGTTTTTCTGCCAGCGCGCTATTGATGAAGGGAGGGGAAGGGAAGGGAAGGGAAGGAAAGGCTGAATATTTGACTGACATTAAATTTATTTTTCAGTTGGAATTTTCAGTTGGCGGGATCAAATCAGTCAACCATAGAAGAATGCTCACGCAGGACTTCTTTGGACCAGAATACCTCTACCTTACATCACTGCTAAACAGGCCCTGCCACTCAAAGGGAAGATGAGTGCTCCAAAATATAAAAACAGACATAGGGTCAAAACATCAAATTTCTCCCTACTCCTAGATTTATAAAAATAAGCATATATACATATAAGTTTCAGTGTCTACCTTCCCCCTATAGTTGGTTACTATGTGCTCTTGAGAAACGTGTTGAAGGCAAATTTTAATGATTCAAATGACAGGCCACTCACTTGTCATAATACTTTCAAAATATTTCACTGATAGAACGCAGAGATCTATATCACTTATTTTTTCTTAAGCTGGATGCAGAACCCACATTAGGTCCATAACACATCACATACATTTTTTTTCTCAGCTTGGAAGTTACCATAATCATAGGATCATAGAATCATAGGATCATAGAATCATAGCCATGGGTAGGGACACCTTCCAATAGACCAGGTTACTCAAAGTCCCATTCAACCTGGCCTTGAACACTTCCAGGGATTGGGCATCCACAACTACTCTGGGCAACCTGTTCCAGTGCCTCACCACCCTCATTGTAAAAAAAAAAAATCTCCTTATATTTTATCTAACTAATGGAGAAGACCAGTTCCACTGAGCATGACAGTATTTCCATCCAAATGCTAAATATATCAGGGAGTGCAAAAATAACACTACAATTCTTCAGATGGGAACTATATCCTGAAATACTCTCATTCTTAGTTTTGACAGACAAGAACTGATAATTCTTACACTCTTTTTATTACAACTTATGTAACTAGATATTCTATATTTATTATATGTATGTATAATCCTGTGAGTCTCTGTGACTGCATAAGAGAGTGAAAGAGAAAAGCATGTAAAATTATCAAGCTGCTTCTAAAAGTAAAGTTCTATTGGTTGACTTTACATTACTCTGAAAGTTGTTATTTTCTCCTTGTGTTTCTTCTTACTTGTTTCTGCTTACTTGCTCTTTTATTATGGAAAAAATTTAAGCAAGAACCCATGTTCACTTAAAAAAAAAAATTATTACTTCACGTGACTTTTCCTTTTACTTTTCTATTTCTTCTACACTAGCACATCATGCTATTTTTCATCACTTCTCAAATTAATTTTGTACATAAATATCTATCTTTTGAGTCAATCTAATATTTTAATATAGTAAACTTAGGATGGAATGAAAGTCTGCTACTGGAATGTACCATCACACTATTTGATAATACATCAGTTTGTGGTCTTCATTGAAATTGTATAAACTCAAAATCAGTTGACTGAACCTCCCTACATCTGCAGTATCTGATGTGGCACATATGTCATTTTTATCACCTAGAAGTTTTGCTTTCAAATATAAATGGAGGAAAAGCATTCCAAGGTATAGGCCAGAAGCCTCAGACGAAATATACCACACAGAAGAATCCTGTAAAATATTTATTAGCACTGTGAATACCCCACTGAAAGAGCAATACAATTCACACTCAAGACGGGAAAGAGAAGAGTGGCCTACACCATCACCAGTAGGCCAAGAGAGTAAAACTAATCAATCACATCAACAAATTCAGGAGTCAAAACATGCACTACATTTTGCTTTTTTTTTCTTTTCCAAATAATAAAAGTTGCATCTAATGTTCTCTTTAATTTTTAATTCAACTAAATATAACTGTGCATTCACATTTAGCTTTGTCAATCCATTACATACCTCCATAGCGCTGCATAGACAACTGCTAGGGTGATCAAGGCCAAGCATGAAAGACCACTGCCTACTATTAAGGTCACTGAGGGTGTACCAGATGATTCCATGATCTGTAGGTTACAACAGATAACCATGAAGGAAATCATCCTCCAGTAATTAAAACAAGTCAAAAGACAAAAAAAGCAATAAAAGCAAAACGATAAAAGCAGCCATGCTGTCATAGATAGCTACAGTAATATTACTTATGAAGCAGAAATCAACTTATTTCTAAAACTGATCCATACATAACTCTGAGATCTGATCAATTATTATCACATTCCACAGAGGCCTTTGAGCTTTAAAATGTCTTATAATGCCTGCTTGATATTTTGAAAAATAAAGAAAGTAGTAATATTACAATGTAATAGGAAACTATGACGTTAGCACAAGTTTCAACTACATCCCAGTTAAAATTAATATGAATATATACCTGTCTTGAGAAACAGCAATATTTAGAATTGTGTATTAAACAAACAGTTTGGTTTCACTGTAATATATTAAAGATGATCAAGTAATTTATCCGAGAATTTGGTTCATGCTTGTTGCAGAATTACTGAACTTTCTGACTTTTAACAACTTTGACTTCAATCCACTATTCTCACACACTTAATTTCCTTGGGCCTCTGATTGTCTAGAAGGAATGGCAAGATATCTATGGCAACAATATCATAAGCCTTCTTTAAAGAAGCTGGAAATTTAGAAATATTTCATTTGTACTCTGTGTGTTAACAAAAAAGGAAAATAAATAAATGACCTTGAAAACAAACTAGCTTTCCCTGCTGTAAAAGAAACTATTATCGTCACATATCAGGTAAGGTTTTTCTTCCGTGTGTATATGTGCTCATGTTCCGCAATAGACATGGTATTTTGCTTACACAAATGGAAAAAAATTAGATCTAAAAGTTTGCCTGGTTTACCAAAATGCTTTTTAAAGCCTCAGGGATGTATTGTAAATTACATTTTATCACGATATCTTTTGACACCCAAATAGGAGATAAGACTGATGTACTTTTAGGCCAGATCTCAGGCAGAAAGTAACATTTTATTTCAACCACTTTGTTCCAAACTGATCTACTTTGCTATTAAAAAGAGTCTGATCATACGCTTCCAAAACCAGGAAAATGAAATTATCCCTTAGCAGGCTAACTTCACAAATATTTGCTTTTTATCTATGTTCATGTTCAAAAATACTGGGAGTGTCTGCTTATACACTTAATGTTTCCTCTTTCTTATGGAAACTTGATTATTTTTCTTACACCTTATCAACAGACTACATAGAAAATCTGGGCTGAAAATGTCCAGTGCAGATCTGCAATCTGTTTAACTATAGTATCTAGGGTTTTCCTACCAAGAGCAATAATAAAGCCCTGTACATTCCCCTGGAAAGGTTTGCTACCTTTAAGAAGCTTGTTAAGTTGCTAATTGTTCAATACAAAAGTTTTCCACACATTTACATCACAATTAGAAGGCTTTCTCCAAAAAATCCGGAGTTCGAGAACATGCAAATCTCACCAGGAATTAGTTGTATCACAGAATCTGGAATATCATTTCTCTGAGACACTGTAGACACCAGGAGACTAACATTTGCCTACCTGCGGTATTAAACAATTCCTAAACGCAACGTCTGAAATATACTTGAGAGGAAAGCTCGACCAGCTCCCCCCTCGGCCTCGCTCGCCTCCCCCCCCC